>JAINUG010000016.1:8510800-8545800 GCA_029706075.1 Aldrovandia affinis
CCCACTGACAACCTAACTCGGAGGCGCAATGTCAGCCAGCCCTGCATCACCTTTGGACTGACCATGATACGGTCTTTTTTGGATGCACCCTGTGCTGGCTAGAAGAGGATGGGCTCCCCCCCTTTTAGTCTGGTTCCTCCTAAGGTTTCTCCCTATCAAGGGAGTTTTTGCTTGCCACTGTCGCCTTAGGCTTGCTTTTGGGGGGGTCTAGGCCTGGGTTCCCTTTTGTTCAGCGTTTTGTGACAGTGCATTTGTGAAAAGCACTATACAAATAAATGTGATTTGATTTGATTTGATTTGAGACAGTTATCATCAATACGGTGCAACAAAACAATGCCATTCGACTGAGGAAAATACAAACTTGAATCATTGATAAACTCATCATAGTATTTCAATATGATGTTGTCATCAATGATTAGCCTGGCCTGACAGAGATGAGAGACTAGACAAGTATTTGTTTTTTCTTTTACATAAATTGTCTTCTTGTACAGACTGTACTGTATTCTCACATATTCCCTATGTTCTCTTGTTTCCCTATGCTATTTGTTGTAATGTGCAGTACAAAACAAAAAAAAATATTTTTGATACTGTATTTGTGTATTCCTTTCATATTTGAATTCAAACAGTAACAATCTATTACACCAGGCTTCTGAATATACGGTGTAAGCTTATAATACTGCAAATTCATTTGTGAAATGTTTAGATTTTCATAGCTGTGTTTTTCATTCATCACACCTGGGTGTAATTAATCCTCAGTAGAGTCTATTCATCTGAAGAACTCGTGTGTGTCATTTTGGTTAGAAAGTGTCATTTGGAGAAGAGTTCACATAGTTTTGTGTGCAGTGTTTCATTTTGTAAGAGGCTTTGAGGAGTTTTTCCAAAATCGTTTACTGATTGAGTTTTGTGTTTATAGTTTTGAGAAAAGGGGTCATGGTTCCAGGAAAAGTGTTTAAACAATTGAGGAAAGACTATAACTATTCTGTTGTTCTCCCCCTATATATGAGACAAAACTAAGTCTCCTCTCCCTCTTAATTTTCCTCTAGTCAAACGGGGGTGAATCACGGAGGGTGTGTGCTGATGGCAGGCACTGAACAAGTCGAAAGTTTCTCCGCTCTGCGCAGAGTAGTAATTAAGGTTACCGCATTACACAATTTATTCCACCAGACATGGAAATGTAATGGGAGCAAATAAAAAAAGAAGGCTTCCTGTCAATTAGTCCTAAAGAATTTCAGAAGATAATGAAGGAGGGTCGGGTCGTGTTACGGCGCCCGAACAAAAACGGCGATTGATGGCAGCGCGGCGCGCCCTGGACCCAAGCCCAGCGGAACGGGAGAGAACAGACAAGAAGATTACCTGTGAAACGCGATCTTCAGGGCACCACCGAATGACTGTTCGTCTCGGTCCCCTTTTTTCTGCGATAGAAACCAGTGCCAACAAAAGATGGGTCAGCCGCAAATATAGGCCTGTCAGGGCTGGGAACGGCCAAACTCTTCGGGTTTCCTGTCACCAGGTCTGTCAGCGCAGGCCCCCTGTTGAAACGTGAGTCTGTCCTGGACGACGTGGCGCTCGCCAGAGCCTAGCAGGGAGGGAAACGGCGGGGTAGCTCCGCTCCCGCCCCCGCCCCGCCCCCCACAAACCCAGGCGCGTAATTTGGCGGCTGACAGCGCGCTGTACTCTTCTATTGTGAGCGATGGGTTTGACCACGAGGCTTTCTTTGTTGCGGGGCATGGGAAGGTACACGTAAATCCGTTTCTTGCTTTTGTTGGGATGCAGAGGGTTTTTTTTCTTTTTCTTTTGTTTCTTCCCTGAAGATTTGTGTTATTTTTCGTTCTCACGTCTCCTTGGACCTGATCACCGCTAGGTGGTGCGGACGTCACCTTCCGTGCGTCTGTCCGCTCGTCCCAAGAACTGGACAGCTGTCCAGACTTATTTGTTTTCCTGTGCCTATTCCTCCTAGTTTGGACTTTTAGCTGATTTTGATTTAAATTATTATTAAAAAATGTATTGTAAAGCACTTTGGAATGACTTGCCTGTCCCCATGTGTCTATTCTTCATAGTTTGGACTTTAGCTGATTTATTTATTTATTTGAATTTTATTTCATTAATTTTACTATTTAATTTACTTTTTTAAAACTTTTTTATTTTCTCTTTGTAAAGCGCCCTGGGTTGTTCGCAAGAAGAGCGCTATATAAGAGAGAGCGAAATATAAGAGAGAGCGCTATATAAGAGAGAGCGAAATATAAGAGAGAGCGCTATATAAGAGAGAGCGCTATATAAGAGCTTTTGTGTTGTGTTGTAATTGGAAAGGTTCCGGATGGTCCTGCTGCGGTTTATTGGCTTTCAGAAAATTAAGAAATTATTCCGATTTCAACCTGCTCAGTAGGTAGAGTGTGGTTCTGTGTGGCTCAGTAGGTAGAGCATGGTTCTGTGTGTCTCAGTAGGTAGAGTGTGGTTCTGTGTGACTCAGTAGGTAGAGCGTGGTTCTGTGTGGCTCAGTAGGTAGAGCGTGGTTCTGTGTGGCTCAGTAGGTAGAGCACAGCGCTGTCAATGCTTAGGTTGTGGGTTCAATTCCCATTGGGGACCACATATACTGGAAAATGTATGCATTCACTACTGTAAGTCGCTTTGGATAAAATCATCTGCCAAGTGGCATATGTTATATTATGTGTTTACAAACACTTGATCTCATCTAACCAAAAAGAGAGATTTTATTTTAAGTGGGCCATATACCAGGGTGTTATATTTAAGGTTGGCAGAGGATAGCACTAAGCACGTATCACTAGTGTCCCTTGTGTTCTTTTATAAATGCTGTCCATAGCTTTTTCATAGTTTGAGCCAATAAAATTGTTTAGCATTTGTCTGTGTTTTAAAGTAACTCTGCAGATGTCCTTACTATTGATAGGGATAGATTATTGATATTGATATTCTGTACTCTAATGGGATTTGAGGCAATTTGAATTCTAGATCCACTTTTGGATTATTTTTTCTGTACTGTACCACAACCAAATTATTTATCTATGTTTTATTTTATTTATGTAAAAGGACATTATCTACTGCAACCAAAAAAATGTGTATGCCTGTGTGTGCATGTTTGCGTGTGTGCGTGCGTGCGTGTGCGTGTGTGCATGCACATGCTTGCATGTGTACATATATGTTTGTGTGTGCTTGTGTACGTGCATATGATTGTGTGTGTGTGTGTGTGTGTGTGTATGTATGTGTGTGTGTTTACATTTTTATCGCGAGGCTGATGTGACGATGGGTAAAAGTGTATCGTAATGCATTTTATGGCCTTTCACTGAGACGGCGTTAGGTTTCACAATGGCCATAATCACGCCCCTATACAGAAACGGCCCTCCCGTTGTCACAGCCCTGAATGGCAGACAAGAAAATGCACCTTGATAACATAGCAGTGCGATGGAGACGGAGATGTAAAATAGTCCCCGCCAAGTAATGTCATAGGCTCATAATGTCTCATCACATTACTATATGAGCTCAAATCAGCCTCAATACCCCTAGGAATGAAGTGTTGAGCTTATCTTCTCTTCTTCTGTGGTGAGATTTGTGGAGACAGGAGGAGGAGGAGGGGGTGGGCTCTTTGCAGGTTACTGCAGGTACTTCGATGTAGATTGGCAGGTTAATCATCTCCAGTAGCATGTGTTACAGTTGACCTTGACTGTGACCTTCAATGTCACAGTATAGACAAAGAATTGGGGCACAAAAAATAACTACCTTACAATAAGCAAACCACTAAATGCCCTTTTAAATATGCCATGTTCACAATGTGTCACGTGTTAAGCTTGGATCAGGTCAGTCCTCTTGCTCGAGAATTAATTTAGTAATTCTCTTAGTTTGAAAAGCTTTCATTATCCTTCTGCATTGTCCGTCTCGCATTATCGTCGCTTTTGCTCAGGTTTATGTGACACACGTTAAAGTCATGATTTAATGAGGGCCACTGGAAAAAAAGTCATAATCATAACCTGAGACAACTCCAGAGTCAGCAGTGTAGTGTGATGGTTAGGGGGACTGGGTTTGTAGCTTGCTGGTTCGATTCCCAGGTAAAGCACTGCTGTTGTACCCTCGAGCTAAAGGTTCTTAACCTGAATTGCTACAGTAAAAATATCCAGCTGTATAAATGGATTGTATGTAAAGAAATGTAAACTGTGTAAGTCGCTCTGGATAAGAGTGTCTGATAAATACCTAAAATGTAACGTAATGTAAATGAGTATAAACAGCTGGCCCGACTGCGTTCCTTAGCGTGAGTGTTGTGCTTGTTTACATGTGTATTTTCAACCGGCTGCTTGTGAATACGCGATGTTGTAAACATGCGCGCACAGTTCCTCTGCATGTTTTTTCCCCTCTCTCTCTCTGAGGTTGCTAGCATTGACCTTATTCCCACCTTTTTACAAAACATGATCAAAAGGCCAACCCCTTGGCAACGTAACCTTTGACAGGTATTCAATAGCAATCTTTCAGATAACGAGCTGTGGGGCACAGGCGCTGTTGGCTGTTGTTGTAGTAGTAGTGTTCCGGGTAAGGAAGATGTCATGTCTAGTTTGTGTTTCAGCAAACCTTTTGCGATTTCCTGTCGTGACGGATTGGGTCTTTTGGATGTAGACATATGCCAATAATAATGGACCACAGACCAAGGCCCGTTAATGCGCCCGGATGTGTTAGGCCTCGAAACGAAGAAAATCCACGTATGTTTCAGAAAAAAAAAAAAAAAAACAGGTTCACCTCCATGTCTGACAACGTTCCACGTGCAACACGATGGCATTTTTCGACGCGTTTTAAAGGCAAAAATGTTTTCACATACGTCCGTACGAACGCATTGCTCTCTGCATTGAGTGAACGCTGAATAATGCACACAGCTCATTGTAAATCTCAACCGCGCATCTCATCAATTTAATAACGCCAGCAGTTAACAAGAGCAAGAAAGGAGAGAGAGAAAAAACATAATCGGCTATGCAAATGCAACGTTGACCCAGGGTAATTAGTCTCACTCAAAACTCATAGGATATTACCATCGTTATATAAAACAGGATGTTATACAAGGACCGCCACCTGTTGTGTTCCTCTAAGCACACGGTCCATTAAGGCAGGCTCACTCTCGCGCCAGCCTTCAGCACCACGGGCAACAGCGATCACGGACTACTTCCTCGCTGTGATTCATAATCTATATCGATGCCTCTGAGACAGCAGCGCATCGATTTCTCGCTGTCCATAATCCCACACCATATCCGCTTGCTTGTTAGACATCTGTGGGAATATAAACTGGGTTTTTCAATGCAATTTAGAGAGGTTCTGCCACTAATGCAATCTGGGTTTGGGGAGAAAATCTTTTTGAAAAGTACATAATCTTTAAGAGAATTCTTCAACAACAAAGGATGTCGCCCTGGAGTCGATGCTATATGCTCAAAAGTCGGGTGTTTCAGAGCAGAGAATCTGTGACAAGTGTGATATTCTGCCGTCAATTTTGTATCGGCTTTATAGCCCGAAATTGGCAGGCAGCGCGGCTCGGATCTGATACATTTCTTATCTGATTGCTTCGTGATGACCCCTCTATGCTAGATGATTGTCCGTGAATGACATACATACTAAATGGATGAAGGGAACAAAAATAAAAGCTCTTCAGCAATGCGCTGCTTTCACACAGAGTGGTAATCAGAGACAATATTAGAATAATGGCGCACATCAATGTCGCTCCATTAAGCGTCCAGGTGAATGGGTCTGTGATTTAGCGCCTATTATGTGTCCACCTGATGAGGCTCCTCCTCCCCCTCTTCATATTACTGCATCTACGTTAGGATTTATATATTATAATTTTAATAATTTCTTCAGCCGTGCTTTGCGTTCTGGATGATTATTAATAATTTCAGTTTTATGTAGAAAAAAAGGAAAAAATAGAACCTTGCTCACAGTTTTTATTTTTTTTAAATATATTTTTTTAAACTGCATTGCATTGGCCTTTAGCTCCTATTTACAAAGCTGTTTTGAATGTATAGCTACTGTAGGCCTAGTTATTTTTCTAGTGGTGGGTTGGGACTTTTTTCTCAAATGCAAACAGAAACTAATCTGGTATGTGTAGGCTACGTTACGTCTCGGAGACGAATGGTGAAATGGGTCGAACAAGGGTGCTTAGCTCAATCACGTCTAAAGCACTATGGGAAAAGTGATTACAACCGTGACCTTAATTAAGTGTACAAATAATTTGTTGACCTTAGCTAATAAGCATTTCCAAAAATAACTCGGCTGTTTAAGTCCAGTAATGAAAAAAGGGCCGAGGCACTGTGTCATGCGTTTCCAGGGGTGATGTGTTGGTGAAAACACTGCTTTACATTTACATTGGATGTTTTCGGTGGCCTGCGTTTGGGAGAACTTTAAAATAAATACACATTTTTTTAAAATTATATATGAGCGAGCAACCATTGCTTCTCCAATAAAGTTTTTCCATGAAATTTAAAGCACATCATCGCACCACGACGCTGCAGTTCTGGATGTTTTGTTGTGGGGTTTTACCTTGTGCCAGCCTCAAAATCTGGAGATTTACAGAAAACGACACTATTCGAGCATCTAGGCCGTTATCACTGCGCGACCGCGGAGTGTCGTCTGCTAAATCTTCAGAACAAGAAAGGGGGTGAATTACACTGCATAGAAGCGGCTCTTTACCTGCCTTTTGTTGTCAGAGTATGGGGTACACTACAAAACAACAACTGTGGAATATATTCATGATTTGAACATCAAACATTCAAGCGTTTATGTGCTGAATAACTATCGTTGAACATAATAAACCTGGCTGTGAACTGCGGGTGTAATATCTACATGCGATGAGAGTCCGGGTGAAGCATTTTCGTCTTTGTGATTTTCCACGAGTTCACATTTTAATGAAACAGAAGTGAAAGAAGGGAAGACAAACTTTTGAAGTAAATAAATCAAAGGAACCAAATGAATGCCTTTATAATGTGAGGGAGAGAAAGAGTAAACTCGTGGTTTGACAGCTAGCTGCGCGAGTCACCGCAGCGTGACAGGTAGAACAATCCAGAGTTAGTGATCTAGAGACAAAACAGCGGCCCGCCTGTTTGAAGTTTTACCCAGTAGCTTAGAAACAAACCCTTTTCATGAAACATCGTTTGTGTCACTGGTCCATAGACGCACATGCGTCTCTCTCTCTCTCTCTCTCTCTCTCTCTCTCTCTCTCTCTCTCTCTCTCTCTCTCTCTCTCTCTCTCTCTCTCTCTCTCTCTCTCTCTCTCTCTCTCTCTCTCTCTCACACACACACGTGTGCGTAGGCTACATATATAAAATATTGTGTTAAATATTCTAATACTGATGAATGTATTCAACTTTAAGTACCATAATACATAACAATAAAGCATAATACAAATGTTATGGCTTGATGTTGTAAGGGTATCTACGATAAAAAAAGAAACAACACAAAACACATTCATATGAATACAAATATATAATTGTCCTATGGTCTTATATTCAAAGTTTGTATATTGTATATTGTATATTCTACTTAATTAGTAGAATAAAACCACCCTTTCTTCTCATCAGACAATTTCATAGGAGAGGTATTCTGTTCTACTTACAACTGGAAACAATTATCTGAAATGTGTGCTTTCGGTCTAGATGTGCCCATCCCTACATATTTCCCCCATCTCAATCCAATCTAAACCTATTTGAGCAAATAAAATGATATTTACCTCATCTTCTGTTACAAGCTTTCGAGATTACAGGCTTCGGGAAAAGATCAATACAAAATAGCAGTTTAGCTGCAGATTTATGCTCAGGAAGAATGCGAACTTTTCCTGTCTATGTTTTCAGCATCTCAACAGAGCCTTGCCCCGGGAGGCAGGGCAGCACACTTAAACCATTAAAAGTACCTCAATGGCAGGCCTCCGATAGTGTAGCTATCCCATATATGTAACTCCCATATTTGGCTGGTTCTTTACGAGTGTGAGTTGCCTATCAGGGTCGCGGCTCGAAACCTGACTGTACCAGACCAGCCCTGGTGGGGAGCCCCAATCGGGGGTGGTGATTGGTTGTGCGCCCCAGGGGGAGGAGGGAGGATGAGCCAGCACGAACTCGCTGAGAAGCATGTAAGGGTGTATCCAGAACGTGGGTGGGGGCGAATTCTGTCTTGAAAGAAGCGGAGTTTGCTGCCCTCTGAGAATTAGCTTGACTCGTAAGCGGCGAGTTTGTGTGGGGAGGGCAAATCTAAATAAATAGAGGGTATAATTGGCCACTAAATTGGGAGAAAACCTGTTTTAAAAAAAAAAAAGTCAAGTACCTCAATGGCACATCTGTTCAATGTTTATAAACTACTGCACTTGCAAGCTAAACCATGGTATCCTGTCCCAGAAAAAAACCTAACCTTTAACATAGGATCTGATCTACAGATCTTGCAAAAGTTCACCAACAGGAAGGATCTTGACCTCTCAGATTATCAGAAGACTCAAATATCACTTTCATTTATTATTTATTGTTGGCAGGGCCTGCTCGGGTGGAGAGGTATCACCGTACCCGACCGGGCAATGCAAAGAAGAGGCCAACCCCCCAGGTATGGTTACCAACTGTCCCATATTAACCAGGACATCCCGTTTTTGGGCCAAATTTGGCTCGTCCCGTATAACAAAATACCAGACAGACATCAAAATAGAATCCCATCATATTGTAACGGTGTAAATAAGTTCACTAGTAATTAATGTTAGCTTAGCCACATCATATGCTAGGTAAGCTTGGGGGCTGCCATTGTTGTTGTTGTGTGTTCAGTCTCCCATGATTCCTTGTGTGCCATTTCCCCATCACCCCCTGTGTCATTGAGTGGATTAGTGTTGTAACCGCGACTGTGTTTATATGTCTAAGAAGTGACCCCTGTGAGTTTCTCGTGTTCTTGGTTGTGCCCTGTGTTTTTAAGATTTGTTGTAGTAAAGCTGGTAGCACGATCATGGAAAAGCAAACTTTCCTGAGTCTTCCTTCAGCAGTCGCCGTTACAGTATACAGCATTGATTTGTTGATTTACATCTGTACACACTTTGCCCCGTTTCCCCTGCCTTCTGTCACGTATTTGGATGATAGAAAGTTGTCAACCCTACCCCCAGGAGAATCAAATCCCATTATGTGCCAAATAAATGGACTAATGTCCAGGGCTAAGATGAGCCACTGATCAAAACATTAGGATTTGCTGATGGTCATGAGCACGCAGGGTCTTTAATTCTAAAGATCGTCTTCAGATGTTGTTCCCCATTGTGATGGTTTATATCGGTCAAATCGAGAGCATCCTTGAGCTGAAAACACCTATTGTTACCAAAGACAATTATTGTACATGTAATGGAGGCGAAACAGCTTGATGTGGCCGTTACCCTGACAGTGAGATTTCAGTGGCGCATGGATGATGTAAACCAGTGCACAGTGTTCTAGAGCGTGACCTGACACCGGCTGTCTGGCAGTGCCCTTCTCCTACGCTTGTATCTGCCGCCCTAATCACTGTGGATTTTGTGTGGAGCTGTGCTCTCAGCACCAACGCTAATTACAGAATGAACCTGCCATTAAACTAAACCGCACGTGATGAGCATTAGTGTCGGCTGTTATCTAGAGCTGTGTTTCTCAATCCATTCCTGCAGGGCACACTGCACTGCATGTTTTCATTCCAACCACCACTTAATTGTGCTCAAGTGATCATTAACAGACGACCGATGCAGATGATAGGTTGGGAGCAGAGGTTGGAATAAAAATTTCCAGGGCAGTGTGCCCTGTAGGAATGGATTGAGAAACACTGATCTAGAGGCTACAGCGTGATTTATCAGAGTTTGTAACACTGTGGGATCGCACTTCCTCTTGCCTCAACATTTTTTTAATCTTATTTAATTAATATTTTTTGCTTTTAGAATACCTATACTTTTTCTTATTACTCATGAGTGAAATGAAAGTACATAATTGCAGAGAGGTGTAATGATGCGTGTGTGTGTGAGGCATAGCCTGCTGCTGAGAGATTGAATTTTTTTTATCAATACAGTAAATTGAATTAATATTTCAAAGTTAATGTTTTTGTTCAAGGATTCGCAAAACAAACACGAATAAAGTTTCACAGTCACTTGTGCGAGAAAATACAATTTTCTTAGGATAAGTTACTGATCTTTTTTAATTATGCCTGTAATAGCTTTATGGATTTTTTTTAGATAAATTAATATCGGCATTTCTGTAATTACAGAGCATTATTGCTTTTTATGAAAATAATCTTGCGAGACTCATTCACTCTCTTCACGAGTCGGAGGAAAAGATGGATATATTTCCTGTTTTTGTATAATGCAGTGCTACGACAAAACAAACAAACGCGTGTGTATTTTCGGCTTGCTTCCACTGACATGTCTGCGATGCTTTCGTTTTGTTTAGTCGAAGTGGACAGTAACCGTTTTTAGTGGATGGCTTATTTTAAATACGCTTTACTGATTCAATAGGAAAGTGTTGGCGGTGAATCATTCTGGTTTAGCGGCACTTGAACGGATCGTGTGACAGGGGATACAGATTCCAGCAGGCTACAGCCGAGGAGCCCGCTGATTACACCTAACTGGCCAGATGGCTTCTGAGAATAACAGCACAGGGCCGTCCTGCTCCCTGTGTACTGATTGGCTCCGTGCCCACAACGGTCACTCCAGTGCCAACCCGGTCAATACCGTGGCAGAGAGCTTACGGGCTGCTGGACTCCCGCTCCTCTTGCCAACATTGCTGCCTATTCCTTGAATTTAGGGGAGAGAATTTCCGAAATGTGCCGGAAAAAACCATTAAGAAAAGCACAAAAACAAATCAGACAACAAAGAAACATTAAGAAAGACTGGAAAAAATGCATTAGGAGAGTGGAGGTTATTGTGTTTTCTCAATTTGTTTTTGTGGTTTTATTAATGTTATTGGGTTTTATGTTGTTGTTTTTTTCTGTTTTTTCCTAATGTTTTCTGTTTTCCCATTTCTGTTTGTGCTTATGTTTATTTTTTTGTGGTTTTCACTTCAGGGTCAGCCAGAATTCAGGTCAACCAGGATGCCACAAAATAAATCCTATCCGGATTCAAGGCAGGGTACTCTGGGAAAATAGTTGCTTCTTACCCCTTACAACTGCCGGTCCAGCCACTACCCTGGGACTGGCAGTGACAATGGCAATGCTTTCTGTGCATTCCCCCCTCCCTCTGGGGTGGACAGCCAATTGCCACCCCCGAGTGTGACTCCTAGCCAAAGCTGGGCTGGCGCAGCCGGGATCGAGTTGCAGTGGGTAACCTTCACTCAGGGAAAGTGCCTTTAAAGGTTGCATCACCTGGGGGCCTAGAAACAGGTTTTATAGTCATGAAAGTGTTTGATATGTTTTCCAGTGTTGCAGAAGTGAATAGAAGTCATTGGGCCAATTTGGCCACCTTGGAAAGGTTTTGGGACACTTGGAGTCGCCTGTGACACCACTCACTAAAAGCCCCCTAGTTCATGAGCCCTTGGGTCTAGAAGTCAAATGTTTTACACAGACACAGTTGACATGTTGTACAAGGCATGCACACAAATTCATAGGTCTATCATGACATGTGACCCCTTTATTGTTTTTCAAACATGACTTTCTATGCAATGTCTATTTGTTGTATTTTTGGTTTTTGGTAGGCTACTTGTGGCTGTGTTGTATCCACATGCTATCTGCTCAGGTGTACCATCATAAACATCAAATGATACCAAGCTTAAGCATGTGGCTATCATAGTTCTTGAGCTATTAAATATTATATTTGGGTATGTCTAAATAAGTGGGAATAATACAAAAATAGGGGGTGACGGTTAAGGGGTTAATGTTTTTTGTGTTTATCATAATTCTCTTGTGTTTTTTTGTGCTTTTTAAAATGTTTTTGTGTGTTCCAGTTTGTTTTATGCTTCTCTTTTTGTGTATTACATAATAATAATTGTTAAAAAAAATATAAATAAATAATATAAAATATAATAAATATATATAAATAAATACATATTTTTGTGATTTTGCACTTGTGCCAGCAACGGTGAGTTTCCTCAGACAAACCTTAGATCCCGTAGTTCACCTAGCAACACCGTCCTTTATCAAAACAAGTGAGTGAAGCTTTGGCTAATCAATCCGCAGTGGTCAGCGCACGTCCAAATAAAGAAACGTCTCAGAAACGTTACGTACCGCATTTCACAGGAAATATGTGTTGATATTCCCTTGAACGAGTTCATGACTTCTGTGTGGGTGCGTGTGTGGTTTTTCCAGCGCAGTTCCAAACCCACAGCATTTCCAACGGTTCCTGAATAAGGACAATAACCGGAAAGAATATTTAGACTCATTAGAAATAAGTGGATGCAAATTTTTTTGTTCCTTCCATGGAAACATCTGTTTTTATCTATGGAGAGGAGTGCTGAGATTTTGCACCCATGGCAAATATCAGGACGGCATTCTTTAATTCACTTGGATGCATGAGAGGGAAAAAAGCCAAAAAAGAAACCCTACAAAATACACCACTGCATTTTTGCACTCACACTGTAACATTTCACACATTGTTCCTGACGGACACGTTATGTCACCAGTGGTGTTATTGCCAAAATGATTGCTGAAGCAGTACCTCAATTAATTACACAGTTTTACTCCACATCCAATTTTGTATTGGTTTCTCTATGTGTAGGCTACAGTGTGCCTGATATTTAACAATATTAAGTCAACTTCATCTCTGAATTGAATTAATACAGACGTGTTTGTCTTTGCACAACATTCTTGCAATTCCACAGACTGCTAAACACATAAATACAAAAATCATAAACTTTTAGATTTGCTGGTAAAATGACCTGCCATGCTAGTGCATATTTACCAATACATGGATGGCTATTGATGTCAATATTAAATTAATATTAATCATCAACCGTGTCATGCTAAGTTGCATATCTGTTTTCTGTAAACTAAGATTCTCTGTACGTATGTGTTGGCCTCGGAGATAACAGCTGGTTTGTATCACATCTCGGTATTGCTTGTGACTGTGAAGAGCCCCAAGTGCCACCCAGTAGCGTCTGAAGTTCAGCGAGTAGGGTTCAAGCTGGTCATACATGCTCTGAAAGACTGTCTTCAGCGAGATCAATGGCAAAGAATCTTTACATTATTGTAAACATATTCCAATTAAGACAGAATCGCTTTTTTTTCACCAGCCAATGACAAAGGACACATTTAGCAAGCATTCGGTTCAAATAAGTTCATTTAAAAAAAGCTCATGTGTAGATTTAAAAAAAAGAAAAAAAACAGTGAAAACCTCACAGAAAGTAAAAAGGGATTCCCATTTAGGGGTCCCCTCAGCCATATGTGAACGCAAGAAATATAATTCTATATTGTATGCGTAGTGTCCACAGACTACAAGCGCAAATCCAAACCACAGACCATGATGAAAAATGTTCTTGAAAATGTACAATACATTTTTTTTTTTTTTAGATACAGGGCTTGCATTTAAACCGCTAGACTGTGGTTTGTTATTTTCTATTTTTGTGAGAAGGCAGATATGAGTGGGAGGGGGCTTTCAAACGAGACATCACATTAGATTGTCTGTGTCGCATACTTCATTGAGCATCGCAGCTGACACTAGATTAGTTTGCCCAACAGGAGCCATAAAATGAACTTATTGGACGCCGTGGAGGTGTGACTCGATCGCTCGTGGGGTGAGAATTCATCTGTTAATTCTGGAGTTTGTGACTCTGGAACAGGCTTGATGTGCAAATCCTGTGTGACCCCCTGAACAGGACACCAGCCCATTAAAAAGCAATAACCGCAATGGGCTCCATCTTGTTTCGTTCAAAACCTTGCCATGGCTCGGATGAGGGGGTCGGAACCCACAACCCACAGGGTTTTTTTCCCCCTCTTTTTTTGCTGTTATACTTGACACTGTTGTTAACTGATGATACAATATTGTATGTCATGTTATGCTTACATGAGGATAACTGACAAGATAATACGTTTGAAATGTTCCCCCTTGCGAGAGACAGTCCCAGTTTTGTAAGATTTCCTACTTGCGCGCACATTCCATCTAACTACCCATAAACCCCCCCACTCCGCCCTAGTGATCAGGGAATTCTGAACATGGTGTATTATGTTCAAGATATCTGCGATGTCGTTCATAGGAGTCATTCCATCTGAATGAAATTATTGCTACGGATATGCTTAGAATTATGGATAAGCCAAGGGGCTTGGAGAAAAACATTCAAAAGCCAAGTCAGAAAGAAAAAAAAATAGTGTGTCGTGTTTTTTTTATCTTACTTTTATCTTATTTGAAATGCCTGAACTTCTGAATAACTTGGTCACTGTGAATGGCAGACCAACAGTATTAGATGTATGCTGTGCAATTAACATAGAAAACCCCCCCAAAAAACAACACAGTGCTGTGAAACGTTAGGCTGGGTCACAGAGAGTTCCCTCAGCTATTGTGCTGGAGGAAATGGCTGGAGCATAGTTTGATTGTTTTACTCATTTATTGCTTTGTCATGGAGTCCCGTAGCTCAGTTGGTAGAGCATGGCACTGGCAATGCCAAGGTTGTGGGTGCTGATCCCATGGGACTACATGACTCTCTGTGGTCATAAAAAGATCCCATGGTGCTTTTCGAAAAAGAGTAGGGTGTTAACCTGAGGTCCTGGCCAAATTCCCAACCAAGACAATATATACATATATACTGTATATACACATGGAATTCACTCATTCCCTCCCTCCCTCCTCTCCACTGTGTATGTGATGTGTAGTGAGTTTGTACTGGCGCACTATGGCTGCTGTCACGTTCACCCAGGTGGGTGCTGCCATCTGCCAGAATTAATTCATTCATATTGTGATGATGAGCTCCATGACTTGTCTATCTGGGTCTGCCATCTCTCAGTCAGGTTACCAGCTGAGGAAACAGCTTCTAGAGGGCATCCACACATGGCAATTTTTTTTTTTTTTTTTTTTTTTTGGCTTTCAGATTTTTTCCCCTTTTTCTTCCAATTTGGTTGCAAAATTGTACCCCCTATTTCTTTCAATGTGCCCTCCCCACGGACCCAAGGCTGGCAACTCGCCCACCTACTTTACAGGGACGCCCTCCATGCTTCTCAGCAAGCTCATGCCGGCTCTCCCTCCCCCTGGGGCGGACATCCGGACAAGTGCCGCCAGAGCCAGGCTGGCGCAGCCGAGTTTCGAATCACGGTGAGCAAATTGCATTCCAGGCGGATGCTTTGACCGTTGCCACCCAAGGCCCCCATATGGTTATTTCTGCAGCTGCATAAGAGCTGTTAACAATCTGGGGCAACTCTGACAAATGAATAATGGTGGTTGAGCGAATTTGGGCCCTGACCATGACTAAACATTTTAACAATAACTAAGTAATTAAATTCCAATAGCTGTAATGTTGTGGTGCTGTGCACAATATTATCACTAACTAACCCCTATCGCTTAGAAAATGTTGGTGCCACCAAATTAAATTATGTTGCCTAACAAGTAACATGCCTACAATTAAACACTCAAATAAATAATTTAAAAGTTAAAAGTAACGTTAAGCGTAAAAGCTCACAACGTACTAAATAACTATCTACTACTTAAACAGAAAATGCTTAGCAGTGCCAATTTCACGTTATCACAGTAATAGCAGCACTTTCATACTTACATTTTGTACTGTATGTAGTTGGGAGATATAGGTAAACGTGCTCATTTATAATTCAGAAAGAAAGACGTTGGACTGATTACACTAATCGTGTAATTATTGTATGTTATTGGGTGAAATTGTCTATACTGCTGCATGAAATCAATGCATCTGCCTTTTACACGGTCAGTATCTGTCCCACACATTGACTGATATTTGTGTGGTTCAGATGGGGCAATTGAAAAACATTTTTAAGCATTTTGAATGACAAAACTGTAAACATTATAAAGTGGAGATATGTTATGTTGTACTTACAGTGTTCCACTGCTACGAGCCACTTGGGGACAGACAGCATAATAAGCAGATTTAAGTCCATATAATTAATGCATCCCTTGTATTTGTGGCCTGAGTGTGCTACTATCCTTTGATCAGTTTGTTTCAGGCGTATGTGCTGTTTCCATTACTTGTGCGGTCGCATAGGGCTAACTACAGTGCTTTTGTGCTTGTACTTTCCCTTTTTCTAGATTAAATGAAAAAAGAAATTGGTGAAAACAGAATTGTCCCTGAAGAGATGCACAAATAATTTCTTAACCACACATTTGAAGCCATATACACATATATACAAGTAACTGCCTAAATGAAGGAAACACTTGAGTAAATGAAGGGTTCTGGTGGCTCTGTTATGGTGTGGGGTGCATTTTCCTGGCCTGGTTTAAGTCCACTCCACCCCTTAGAAGACCAGGTAAACACCAACAAATACAAAGCCATTCTGGGTGATCACCTTTATCCTATGGTGAAGCATTTCTATCCTGATGGGAATGGCCTCTTCCAGGATGACAATGTTGACAATCCATATTGTACAAGTGGTCACTTTTGGCCATGGCGAATGGTTCACATTGTTTTCAATGTTTTAAAACCATTCAAACTTCTGCGTTTAAAAAACCATTCAAACTTAACGGCCCCGTGCCACAGCACCACCCCAGGCATGCGTATTTATCCTGAGAATGCACGGCTTGGACTGCTTTATCCCTTACACACAGTATCACTTTAAAGTCTACACCCCATCTCAAAAATGTCACCTTTTGTTGCCTTACACCCAGAAATTAAAACATATTAAATCAGACATTTTCCACCTTTATTTCTCCATTTTAAAACCTACAACTTCCAAATGAATTATTTTTTTCTAAAACTTTCTGAACATTGATAAAAATAACAAAAATAACTAGAATACCTTGGATTGATAAGTCTACACCCCACTGAGTTAGTACTTGGTAGATGCACCCCCTTACAGCCATGAGTCTGTTTGGATATGTCTCTACCAGCTTTGCACACTTGGTTCGGACAGCGTTCGCCCATTCTTCCTGTGTGACCGCAGTCTGTGTGGCCGCAGTGCACAGAGCGTGATAGTAGGTGTGGTGCTACTGAGATGTTTGATCTGTGCATCTGCGGGCCTTATAACGGTACAATTCACTTTCTGGACACGCTTATGTGCATTATTGTATTTCGTCGCACACTGTAAAGCACATGTGCTAGAAGCGCTACACGAGCCAACAGTTCTGAGCCCCCAGAGTAGGGTGTGTCTCTGGAAAATGGATATAGTGTCATTGTTTTGCTTCTAGTAGTTGGTATCCTGGAGACAACCGCTGTTTGAAACAAACAGGCAGTTTTAAAACTCATATGAAAGATGTGCATATGAAAAAAAACTGTTTTAAGGTGCTAGATAAAAGGCTTGACATTATAGTCATACTTAAAATAGCTTTCTACATTTAACAACTTGGACTCACTGGACGCAAGCTTATTTATTTATTTATTTTGGCGTAATAGTGCTCAACTGAGGTGGTTCTTTTAATATGTTCAGCCAGTGCATCTGAATTTCTATTTGAATTACACTTTTATTATTTTAGTATCGTTCTTTTTTTGTATTAGACTTTGGTTAATAATGCCTCATTGTCTGGCAAAGAAAAGGAACCATATGGTTTGAGCTCCTTCCAGTTTTCTTTTTCCCCGTTGGCTGTGTCATTCCCTGAAGCCGTTGACTAACTCAAGAATGCTGTGGCCCTTTGGTGAAAATGCTCTTCTCTTTCTTTTTGATCCATAGTTAAAAATCCCCAATACAGTATCAGATACAAATTAAACAAGTGTAACAAAACTGTACAAAACTGTACAAAAAAATTTAAACAAATTGTTCAAGTGAATTGTGACATTCTATACCATTTCCATATTCTAGATAATTTCCTATTGAAATGTTTTTGTAAGCCTCATGTAACCAATGTTATGATTATTGAGTTTTCATATTAAAGTTCACAAATGTATGGAATGACCAAACTTTTTTTTTTTTTTTGATTGGATTGGATGTTGATTTTGGTCCTTGGCGATCTATCAGAATCAAAAGGAATTCTACTGCTCCTGTTTGGGAATGTAGATCTTTTACTAGTGTTTGACAAAGCACCTTTTATTCAAATTCATTTTTTTTCCTGAACTTGCCAAAGGCTTTGCTGTTCAGTGACATACATCAGCTCAGCTTGTTTTAATTAAAACTCAAACAAGTGAGTTTATACTTTACAGATGCCAGTACTCAAACGACACTGAGCATGTTTTCAAAAACAAGACTGGACCTTTGAGTTTGTTTTGGACTAACAGAATCTTTATTTAGATATATAGTGGCATGGTGTAACTCACCAGTAACTCATCTTTTATGAGCCATTGGTCTATTCATAATGTATGTGCATATGTCTCTGTGTATGTTTGTGTTGCAGGGAATTAGTAGTAAATAGAAAAAAATATTAGTGAATGAAATAAACATGGTCAATCATAAATACATCAATTAATGACAATAGCAAGGTGATGTTTCATTAATTTATTTTCTATTGGAGATAATGGGAGCAGTGCTCTTACGTAATAAAATTTCTTTTCTGAGGCATAAATATAAAATGACTTCAGAGTGTGTTATGGAATGGGTTGGATAGCAACCTTTTTTTGCTGTGGCAGTTTTAGAGAAACACTGAGTATCTTGAATGAAGATCAGCAAACTTCATTCTTTTTTTGACAGATCTGTGCTAAATCCCCATTGTCCTGTTGTTAGTCACCGTTTTCCTGATAAAACATCACAAATTATCTTATATTGTGCTTTCTTTGTTTTGACACTCTTGTACATTATTTTTTTATTTTGTTTCTGTGCTTTATTTTACTCTGAACCCTGCCTGTGTGTGTGTGTGTGTGTGTGTGTGTGTGTGTGTGTGTGTGTGTGTGTGTGTGTGTGTGTGTGTGTGTGTGTGAGTGTGTGAGACAGAGAGTGCCTGTGTGTGTGTGTGTGTGTGCATGTGTGTGTGTGTGTGTGTGTGTGTGTGTGTGAGTGTGTGCATGTGTATGTGCATGTGTGTGTGAGACAGAGAGAGTGCCTGTGTGTGTGTGTGTGTGTGTGTGTGTGTGTGTGTGTGTGTGTGTGTGTGTGTGTGTGTGTGTGTGTGTGTGTGTGTGTGTGCATGTGATGAAATACATAACTTCTTTGTGGGATTGTAGTATCTCCCCTTTTATCTTCTCTGATCACTGAACAGACCTTTTCTCAGCCTCACCCTCACCATACACACTATCTCACCATCGTCATCATCTTAAACGCAGTTGATATTAAACCCACTGTGAAGTAAAGTAGATAATGTACCTGTGAACAGGGAGATTATTCAGCCATGACTGATTTGTTGAAAAAGTTTATTACACCCTTCAAATGAACATACATGGCCACATATTTGAAAGCTAAAACAGATCACATTGTGTAGAGAAACACTAATTCAGGGCAGGGCCTTCACTGGGCCGTTTGGCACTAGGAAGGCGTTATTCCTGTCAGCCCATTGGGCCAGATGCAAGAACCACTTTTACGCACGAATTCGTTCGTGAGTCACTCTGCGAGTGATTTATGAGGATTTGCCGCATTCACCAATTTTCTCTATTTAGAATTTTCTCTTAGGTACGAACAAGATTTACAAGTGGTCCAGAGCTGTCGTAGGAGTCATACCTACAATTTGCCTGCCGTTCTCCAAAGCAAAACAACTTTGTTTTTGACTAATGGATTGTGTCTATTTCGTTACTGAGAAGAACTGTTGAGTTTGAATATATAAATTACACAATAAATGATAGAATTCATAATGTATAATCATTTTGAGAGTATTCTATTTGACAATTGTAGGCCTATATTTGCCTGTTTTCTTTTCAAATTGTAGGATAATATCATTCATAATTAATTAATATAATTATATCATTATCATTTGTGTCAATTGTGGCTATTGAGGCTATGGTATAATACTACAATATCTTGAAAGAGAGCGAGTCTTTAGAGAGCGCGCTGATCTATTTGCAGAGACAGACGAATGGCTAGTGTCACGTTTTCGGTTACCACGGGCTGTGCTTCGCTGTCAGTTGCTGTCCAGGGGGACATCCGTTGCAACACCGGACAAGGCAACCTCGCCAATTATGGCACGTATTCGCTCGTCGGTGTGCGTAATGGAGACTTCCTCCTGACCCCCTCCTGTTGCAGTCATGGATTGCCTTGCTTTCGTGAGATGTTTCTTTGACTCCAATTTCATATCACACCATTTTTTAATTTATGTCTGTGATGCTACGGGCAACAGATGATACTGCGTTAACTGCACAAGTAATTTTTCCCCACTCCTTGGTTTTAACAGGTCCCTTAATTCCACTATGTGCTTTAGGTTACTTATTTCAGATAGTAGTATTTCAATCTCCGAGCTCGTAAACTTTTTTCTTCTTGGTTTTGTTCGGGACCATTATTATGAATGATTTTCCTATGAAAATGGGGCAGGATGCCTAACCTTATATAGCATTATTGGGGAGTTAATTATGCTCATTCACAAATCACATGAACACGCACTAATTTAATTCAGCATGTTTACGTTGTCATTTACGACAGTTTTCTGAAGTTACGAGCGTTTGCTGAATCTGACGTGGAACACTCGTAGAAGTCACCTCACAAAACAAAATACGAGAAAGATACGATAAAAATACGAAAATGTTCTTGCATGAGGCCCATTGTCTCCACCTTCAGTTATCTGAAGTCAAGAATTGTGAAATTGCCATTAGTTACACGTGAGTATTTAAACTTACTCAGCTGAGTATTTGCAAACTCCTCCACACCCACCTCATCTCCTGGTGTTTGGCCGCCTCATAGGAGAATGTGTCTGTGATCCATTGGTGTTTGGTTTTGCACTTTCTGGTGTTTGGCTTTGCCTCAAGAATGTGTCTGTGATTCCTCCTCCACACCGACCCTCCTGGTGTTTGGTTTTGCCTCACCCTCATCTCTCCTGGTGTTTGGCTTTGCCTCATAGGAGAATGTCTGTTCCCTCCTCCACACCGTGGTGTTTGGTTTTGCCTCATTCCCTCCTCCACACCGACCTCATCTCCTGGTGTTTGGTTTTGCCTCATAGGAGAATGTGTCTGTGATTCCCTCCTCCACACCCACCTCATCTCCTGGTGTTTGGTTTTGCCTCATAGGAGAATGTGTCTGTGATTCCCTCCTCCACACCGGAGGTGTTTGGTTTTGCCTCAATGTGTCTGTTCCCTCCTCCACACCCACCTCATCTCCTGGTGTTTGGCTTTGCCTCATTCCCCCTCCTCCACACCCACCTCATCTCCTGGTGTTTGGCTTTGCCTCATAGGAGAATGTGTCTGTGATTCCCTCCTCCACACCCACCTCATCTCCTGGTGTTTGGCTTTGCCTCATAGGAGAATGTGTCTGTGATTCCCTCCTCCACACCCACCTCATCTCCTGGTGTTTGGCTTTGCCTCATAGGAGAATGTGTCTGTGATTCCCTCCTCCACACCGACCTCATCTCCTGGTGTTTGGCTTTGCCTCATAGGAGAACAACAGCTACTCTGCCAGTCCAGTGATTTTCAAACTCTAGCCAAGTTGATAGAGTAAATAAATTGGATTAATTTAGGGACTCGTTCTAATACATAACAGGGGGAAAGGTCTTTTAGTGGTCAAGAGAAGGAAAAAACACAATTCTCTTTCCAAAGGTCATTTTTCTTGGCCCACTTGCTAGAGTTGTGAATATGATTTTTTTTAAAAATTTTAATGTGTATGTGTAAAAAATGTCTCTTCCCTACTGGGAATGTGCACAGAATAAATTGTTTTTTTAATGTGCAAATCAAAATAAATAGAGGATATAATTGGCCACTAAACTGGGAAAAAAACGGGAAAAAATCTGAAACAAATAAAAAAAAGTTATTTAAAATGTATTTTGTTTTTATTTTTGATCTGTTAAATGAAGCATGAACCATATGCATATTTTAACATGTTTTAAAATGCAAGTACACAACAATTATTGTATTTCTAATACATTCATTCTGTGTACGTTTTCAGTAGGGTTTTCAGTGAGCAATGGGGTCCATCTAAATAAGAACATTTTGCTGGGACCCCTGGAAGGTCACATAGTATTTTCTAGCTAGCAGTTTCAAAATGAGACAGGACTTTTTTTATTGACTTTTTCCATTGACGTCTCAGCATGAAGGGCAACAGAAATGTGTGCCGTCCACTCTATCAACAGCAAGACCATAAGTTAAGGAGGCAATTGCACACCAATAACGAGAGGACTTCAACACATAATGCTTATTTTGCATAAGATTCTACATGCAAAGACTAATTTGTATCCAAAATGTTTTGTGTATCACCCCATAGTGGTAAAATATTCATCACACTGGTAACCCAGCTGCAGTGTAATAATTATGTGGTATTATGCAGTGTAATAATTATGTGGTATTGTGCAGTGTAATAATTCTGTCTTATTGTGCAGTGTAATAATTATGTGGTATTGTGCAGTGTAATAATTATGTGGTATTGTGCAGTGTAATAATTATGTGGTATTGTGCAGTGTAATAATTATGTGGTATTGTGCAGTGTAATAATTATGTGGTATTGTGCAGTGTAATAATTCTGTGGTATTGTGCAGTGTAATAATTCTGTGGTATTGTGCAGTGTAATAATTCTGTGGTATTGTGCAGTGTAACAATTCTAGGAAAAGTGTTGTACATGTATAGATGTTCAATAACTCACTTGAATTGCATTACGGAATAGGAGGAATGTAACCACATGAAGATCAATACAGTGAAAAATGTCGACATATCTGCATATAGCCACCAAAATATGCAAGATGCATTCACATTTGAGTCACATCTATTAAGTTAATATCATGTAGACCTGCCTGCAACTACCAACAGTAAATAGTATTTTTTCTATGTGCAAATGTAAAGAAAACATAAAATCATTGAGACATGCTGTAGATACAGAGCACACACCTCAATGGTCTACTAAATTGCCCATGACAACAATTGATAGCCAATGGTAGTTAATAGTTGACTGAATTAAATACATTATTGTACAGATATTCAGATCCTGGGTCTATTTGTATTTGTGAGAACTGACTCAATTGCCAGGAAGTCTGTATATTATGGTATATTACTGTTATGCCTACTTTACCTGCCAACATACAGTCAGGTCCAACATTAGTGGAACCCTTGAAGAAAATGAGCAAAGAAGACTGTAGAAAACAAATAATACCATAACTGAGTCATATTGTAATTTTCCAACATGCGGAAAATATTTTACTATATTAATCATTCAATGGAATCGACCAAAATAACACATTTTTCAAGTCATAAATTTCTTTCAAAAGAAAAAAAGGTTTCTCAATTATTGGCGCCCCTGTTTTTAGTACTTGGTGCAGCATCCCCTGGCAAGCATAATGGCACTGGTCCTATTTCTATAATGTTACATAACATTGGAGAGAAGACGTTTGGAGGGATCTTGGACCATTCGTTTATGTTTATGGACTGCCCTCTTCAATTCAGACCACATGCTTTCGATAGGATTTAAGTCCAGAGATGGCCATTGCAAAACATTGATATTGTTTTCATGGAACTATTTTTGTGTTGATATTTGAGGTTATGTTTGGGGTCATTGACTTGTTGGAAAGTCCATCTACGGCCAAGTCTTTCTGGCAGAGGCAACCACGTTTTGGGCTAAAATGCTCTGGCTGAAATTCATTGTGCCATTGACCTTAACAAGAGCCCCTGGAAAACTAGCAGCAAAGCATAAATGATCCACCGCCATACTTTTCCTTGTATGCATCCCTCTTTTGACGCCAAACATGCAGATGGTGTACATGTCTCAGTCTCCAGACTTGAATCCGATCAAAAATGTGTGGATTTAATTGAGGAGGGAAGTCCCTTCTTCCTCAACCGGCAGATGTGAAGGGAATGAGAGCAAACGGGAAATAAAAACAGGGCAACAGTAACTCAATAAAATTAATATATTATATCTGCACATTGACCGAGACTGAGCTTGAGAGTGCCACAGACCTTCAACATGTGTAAAATAGCACAATATCATCTGAATTGCACGTATTCATAGTGGAGGCTGCTAGAAGAACTGCTCCCTCCTACCTCCAGTCACTCATCACACCCTACACCCCAGCCAGACCCCTCCGCTCCGCCTCCTCTGGCAAACTGACTGTCCCATCCCTCCGGGCGCCTGGCAGCCGCTCCTCGCGGTCTCGCCTCTTCTCGTCCTGACCCCTCGGTGGTGGAACGATCTTCCGCACTCGGTCAGGACCGCAGAATCACTGGCCATCTTCCACAAGAGACTCAAAAACACACCTCTTCAGACTCAATCACCACTAATTGTCATCACCACTGCTTTCATGTTTAATACTGTATTTTGGAATATGTATCTATGTTGATGACTGTCCCCCCCAAAAAAAAACGTTTCCCTCCTTGTGTTACAGGTACGGTTTGCAGCTGCCAACAATGATGTCTATTACTGTATCGCGACACTGATCTCCGGCGCAGACTATGATTAATCTTACCATGTATTCATGCATATACTTATGCTCTGGATAAGAGCGTCTGCTAAATGTTGTAAATGTAATTGTAAAATGTAAATGTAAAAATGAGACTGCATTTCCACGCTCCCTCCACTGGGAGCACATCAAGCCAACGTTTAGATCCTCAGTTCAGCCCCTCGCCTTAAACTTAACCGTTCCAAATAAGTTTAGATGTAACGTGGAGTTTCCTGCATCTCAGTTTTCCCTTGTGAGGAATGATCACTTAATGCTGTAATCTCTTGTGTCAGCCAAAACATTTGGGTAATATTTTGTGTGCATTGTAGGACACCTGTCTAGGAAGCCAGCCATTCGATTCTTTCCAGAATGTTTAGGCAGTTGTTGCCGCATAAGTTTGATTTTCGTCCCGTGACATAATGACATGCAGGCATTATGTAAATTAACAAAAATATTTCCCCTGCCAACAATAGATAAAACAAGCCTCCAGAGCACAACCTCACTGTCATATTCAAACAGATCTGATTTTCATCATCGTTAAGATGAGAAGAAGGGGACGCCAATTATGAGAATTTTTTTCTTCTTCTAAACTCATGAATCAATGCTTCCCCCTCAGTAGTCAAGTTGAATTCTCAAAGAAAGGCACAATTGATGTGCTTGATTATCTAATAGTGCCCGTTTGCTTTCAATCAACGTAATACTGCCAGCGATCGCACACATATTAAACAAGGGGAGGGAGAGATGGAGTGGAGCCATTTTAAAATGAGATGCCCATGTCCACATCTGCACTGGGACATCATTGTGTTGTAGGTGTAGGTGTGTAGGTGTGAGCCAGGGACCAGACAGCTACAGTAGTTATCTGGTAAAGCTACAGGACAGTAAATATCACTAACTAATCTAATTAGTGATAAACTGCGAGCTAAAGAACTGTAGCTTATATATTGGGCAGCTGATGGCTCATCCTGTTAAAACTCTAGGTGTCAGTGTAGAGACATAACGGGAGACAGTGTAATCGCCCGTTAGCGTCACCAAGTGAGGAAGGGTTTCGGTCAGTGGGATTATCGTCATCGAAATCAATAAGAATGACTCCTCTGTTCAACCGAGTGCCTGCAAGTCTGCCAGGCCCAGTTGTGCATGAAGTGAAGTGATGTTCTTCTCCTCTCATGTCATGGCTGTGCACCCAACGCAGCTGGAGGACGAACGGTAGCTGGCAGAACACACTTCGAAAGGAGAGCTCACGCATGCTTGCAGGCTGCCGTCTGCCTGCGCTAGCTGCAGAAGGATGGCTAGGATGGCAGTGTAGTGTAATGGTTAGGGAGCTGGGCTTGTAACTCAGAGGATTGTATAAATGGATTGTAAATAAATGTAAACTGTGTAAGTCGCTCTGGATAAAAGTGTCTGCTAAATGCCTAAAATGTAAAATGTAAAAATGTAAGGTACTAAATCAATACCAGTTGGGATAGTGATTACCAAATGTATTTTGTGATAGAATTATTGTTCTTTACATAATAAACTTTTCTGCAGCATTTTCGTAAATCTCAGATTATTTAAATTTGGGGATAAGCAAATTCAGGGAATATTGATTACACATTGTGGTGTCCCTAGGGGTTGGGCGACACTCACGGACCTTTGCAGAGGGCTAAGGCAGTTAAATAACGCAGAGGAGGCAGTATTCAGAACAAAAACTATTTATTAAACTAATTCTGACAAACACAAGGGTGAGGTCTTCAGGGGAATTCAAACACAAAGTCCACCATCCTTATCTTTGACATTGTCCGTAGTCAAAATCCAGGTCAGTTCCTCACATAGTCCAAGTTGGTACACAAAGCAGGGTCCTCAAACAATCCAATTCAAAACACAATCCAAACAATTCTCTTCCAAACAATTCTCTCCAATTCTCTCTCCTCAATTATCTCTCTTCAATTATCTCTCTTCAATTATCTCTCTTCAATTATCTATCCACAACTGCCAACCTACTCCTTCCCAGTGTGATACAAACGATTCGTTTAAATGGTCTTCAGCTGTCCGTAGTCCCAATTGATTGACTTCGTTCAGGTGTGGGACTGCAGGCTGCTGGGAAATGAAGTATTTTCCTCTCCAGTGGCTCCCAAGAATTAAAGAGGCAGGCATCCATTTCCTCATCCTGTCCTTTGGGATGCCACAGTACATAATCAATACATAAAAGGCATTAATCTGACCTGCAAAGATTCTGCAGTTTAAATGCTTAAAAGTTTCTGAAGGTTGTTTTCTAGACTGTATTGCAGTTTAAATGCTTGAGAAACAACACACAGTTTCTAAAGGTTGTTTTCTAGACTCTATTGCACATTGCACTCAAAGCTGCTGCTGCAACATGCATTTAAGGAAAGTGATTCCTAAATGTTATTAAAACGATTTTGTCTCAATTCTGTCTGAAGATTTGCATTCTGCAATATGATGTGAAGAAAACACAATAACACGAGATTGCTCGATTAAAAGGATGGCAATTATCAGAATAGTTAACTGCCAAACCCTAATTCACTTACACTTAAAAAAAAAAATTGTTTCAGATTTTATTTAATTTTTTCTCCCAATTTAATGGCCAATTATACCCTCCATTCATTTTGATTTTCCCTCCCCACACAAACTAATTGGCAAGCTAATTCTCTGAGTGCAGCGAACTCCGCTTCCTTCGAGATGGAATTCGCCCACCCGCGTTCTGGAGACACCCTTACTCGCTTCTTAGTGAGTTTATGCCGGCTCACCCTCCCCTCTCCCTGAAGCAGACAGCCAAACGCCACCCCCGATCAGGGCTCCCCACCAGGGCCGGTCTGGCACAGTCAGGTTTCGAACTGCAACTGAGATAGGCAGCTCACACTTGTAAAGGACCAGTCAATACGGGTGCGTTAGACCACTACGCTATCAGGGGCCCCTAACTTACACTTCTTAATACCATCTTGTGTAGTTTCATACAAAAGTCTCTCTGTATTGGGAGATTGTAATGACTTCAGGGTTATCAGAATTTCCATGTCTGCTGTGGTGTTGGCTCATTTCCTGGAGAAACTCGAGGGTGGCTAATCTGGCATACTTCACTGATCTCATAAACGCATTGGACCCGCACTCGCACTCATGTTGCATTCAGATCTGCCAAGGCACTGTCCCGAGTGTCATTTGTGACAAAACATTTTGGTGCAGCCAAGACTGGATTTGGTTTGGTAGTGTTGGTAGTGTGGAGTGGCACTGTGGCAATAGTTTGATAGAGGGATGGAAGACTGAGGCTTCTTAACCCCTCTGTGTGGCTCAGTAGGTAGAGCGTGGTTCTGTTTGTCTCAGTAAGTAGAGCGTGGTTCTGTGTGTCTCAGTAGGTAGAGCGTGGAAATCAGATCATTTTTGATTGGTTCAATAGCAAGGTATTGGTTGAGAGCGCATGGTATCTGTGCGTTTTACGGAGCTCACAAAGCCTCTGCTCTCCCATCACTGGTTCTGAACACTTGGCACTTGTGTTACAGCAGTACGTTTGAAGGGAAAGGTGGTTTGGGGGTGGAGAGGGGAGGTTTCAATTTGTTCTGGTGCTGTTTATAATGAACCTGTCAGTCCAAGTCATAGGGGAAGCACAAACCTGTATCCTCTGGTCTCCAGCGCACACAGACATGTGCTGTTCCAGGACACCAATGATTCTGCATCCGTAGCTCTCCATTGGTTTCCATTAATACAAATACATTACATTACATTACATTTACATTTTACATTTACATTTTAGGCATTTAGCAGACGCTCTTATCCAGAGCGACTTACACAGTTTACATTTCTTTACATACAATCCATTTATACAGCTGGATATTTTACTGAAGCAATTCAGGTTAAGTACTTTGCTCAAGGGTACAACAGCAGTGCCCCACCTGGGAATTGAACCTGCAACCTCTGAGTTACAAGCCCAGCTCCCTAACCATTACACTACACTGCCAGCCATGTTATGGTTACATGGTTATGTGTGTCTCTTTACGCACAGGACAGGAGCTTTGATAATAATTCCTCGTTCCACAGTTTTCATCAAACGCAAAGTACACCCACACCTCACGACTGAGGTAAGGAAAGAACACGCAAATGTTCAAACTGTCACAAAGCAGCAAAAACAAACAA
The DNA here is from genome assembly GCA_029706075.1 of Aldrovandia affinis. Taxonomy (NCBI): domain Eukaryota; kingdom Metazoa; phylum Chordata; class Actinopteri; order Notacanthiformes; family Halosauridae; genus Aldrovandia; species Aldrovandia affinis. Next base: position 8,539,368 of record JAINUG010000016.1, read on the forward strand.
ACAGTTCAACAGACTGACGACAGCAGAAGTAGAACGCTTGCGAGGGAAGAAGCGAGAGATTTCGTTACTTTTGTTGTGACTCCAAAGCCAATGCTTCCCAAATGTAATTTTTTACCAACAAAGAAAGTAGAGCCAGCGGTAATCTGCTCTGCGATGCCCAGCAGTCCTTAAACAAAATCCCTTCAGTTTTTCTACGTCGCCACCAACGAGTCTTTTCACCACTTCTAATGGGATTTTGACGAAAATGGGTTTCTGAATTACCCCTCTCACAGTCTCACTCAGAGATTGTGTGGTTTGTGTTGAGGAGTCATTAATTGGTTTGTATGACTGATGGTGTGGATGCGGGACCTCCAGCTAGACGCCGCGGCACTGGGATAGATAGCTACTGCTGGTCAAACGCTGTAGGTAAACAGTGACGTGTGTGGGTCACTAAGCAATAGCCCTCATATCGACACTCGACGGACTACATTATATGGTTGATTAATGACACTTTTCAAAGGAGAAAACAAAGTGAAAGGCCTTAGTGTCTCAGAAGGGAATAGACTGCATGGAGCCTGCTATGATGTTCGTTTGAGTGTAACGGAATACAATAAATATATTTGTCTGTACACCTTTTTACAACTAAAGTACAAAGGTGTAACGACTGATATCAGGGAGAAAAATATATTAGACCTATCTTGTCTTGAATTATTTGTATATTTTCTACAAATCTGATTAGATGATTTGAGTGATAATGGTATGGAGTTTTATGACATATTTCACAATAATAAGTATAATTCTGTCATAACTTTTTTTTTCTCCCGAAACATGAAAATGCTTTCAATTTATTTTTAATTCTGTGGTTAGTTCATGATGTGGATTTGTGGATTTGGATGGTCAGAAGTACATAAATGCCCATTAAATATTGTACCAACACTGGATCCAAACATAACTGAGTTATAACATATCGCAAAACAAAATGAAATAGTGCGTGAGGTACCCATGCACTTGAGGAGTTAATCAGGCCTTCACATGTGAGGTATAATGACATTTATAACAGCACAAAGAGAGCATAATTCCAGCAGATATCTTTGAAATACAGTATGGCCACATCTGGCTTTAGTTTACCTTTGAAGTACAACAAATGGTGTGTGTGTGTGTGTGTGTGTGTGTGTGCGTGTGTGTTTTCTTTTCATGTGTACGCTCAGCATATATCATTGCACACTTACACAAATGGGCAAAGATTTTAGCCTCATAATTCACCAATTACACATGTCCTGTGCCTTTGCCCAGACCATATTGGAACAGACTTGTTAACTTACGTTTTTTTATGTGTTTATTATGGAATGACGTTTGTCTAGTTCAGACGGTTCCTACATGCTTCCCGTATGCCTTGTTTTAAGGAAGAAATATCGCGTCCTGCAATTCTCTAGAAACAAAATCCTCAACATCCATAGAGCACGGCCTCAACTCCTACACCCAGCCTAAACGGGTGAAAACGCTAGGCGCACATTTCCCCCAGAAGCTTGAATCTTCTTACGTTCGAGGTCGCTTAAAGGTACGATGGGGGGCGGAGAAAAACACCCTATTGTGATAAATACACGCTGTTGAAGCCGGATCCGGGGGATTTTGCGTTGATCCCGTTTTGCGTCTCTCTGTTTGTGAGCACGCATGTCCCGGGCCCTGTGAGGGGGGGGTGTTGAAACGAACACCTCTGGGCGTGCTTTGAGCTCCCCCCCTCCCCTCCCCCGTGTGTGTCGTCTGGGTCGCTCTTCCCCGTCGCTCCCTTTGGTTCCTCCTCTCGTGTCCTGTGGAATTTGTTGCCCCTGGGCGGCCAGGGGAAGATGAGACTAGGTCTTTGTTCTTTTCAAAGGGGCCCGAAAAAAATGTCTGGTGTGTACGCGAGCCCATGGTGCCCAGATCACTTTTATTTTTTACCTCTGACACTTTTAATAACGCCGATAATCTTCATCAGTTGGTGGACATGCAAGTACAACATGGCTAACGCGAATTGTAAAAAAAAATACAATGCGTGTATATTCAGTTGCACATGTTCTAAGACATGGTATAGGCATGATTTTTTAAAAGCAGTGTGTATGCTATTTGTAAGAAAAAAAAAAAGGTTCAGAATGAATTTTGTAAAAATACATATTTTTACAAAAGTAAAGATGTTGTTCATATTTGCAATTCCATAGATGTTCATAGATAGGCCTACAATGAGCAGAATTGAACCAACAAGGTCTATGAACCCTGCCCTTTGCTGCTGTTGCCTGTAGTCTTGTGAGATCACTGTGTTTCGTGCCCCTCTCTGCCTTTAAGATATTTAAAAAGGAAAGAGCATTCAATATCTGACATGCACAACACATTGACCAAACATGCCATATTTCCATGCAAACAAAATCTAAATCAAAGTGCTTAATTTGTCATGGTTTGTTTTCACTAAGGTGACAGATGAATGATAGATTTTTTTTCAATCAAATACAACAGATAAGACAATAGACCACTTTTAAAAGTTGTGATTTTAGGCCTGAGCTACTTCTATGCAGTAGAGCCACACAATGTTCAACCCCTTCCCTCAAAAACATTTTGCGAAGTAAATTATTTCATTTTTTAAAACTTTATTTTATTAATTCATTGATTAGGGATATTCTGTTTGAGAACACGTGTATTACTTATATATGTAGACTTATATTTTGCACAATTATTACCAAGCGTTAAATGAGTGCAGCCGTGTGTTGTTCTGTAACGGCAGATTAAAATCCGACTGACTCTTGTCCGTAGTGCGCTGGCCATGGCGGCTGGACGGAAGTTTCCCAGCGTGTGTAGTTGTGACCATGACTCACAGAGAGTTAATATATTCACCTTGTGTATTTCTACAAGAGGAAAAGTCAAATTAAAGAGCGTTGGTGGACACCTGACCAAAAGTCTGACGTTAAATACACAAAATGGCGGACTAACCGGACAGGAGCACAGGCAAGGAAGATACCATCTTTAACTACTTATCTACAGTGGACGGCATGTCATGCTGCAGAAGTTTGCAGATTAGAATTCCAATTTTGGCAAACAGAGGACTAATGTGGACTTGGTTACCGTGCATACCATATGTTATCACCGTGGTAATCCGTTTACCGTAATGAATGTTTACAGCGTATGTCCATAAGGCTTCTTTAATCATTTTATTATTATTATTATTATTATGCTTACTGTGATTGTTAAGAAAACACACACAAAAAAAAGTTACAATGTTGAATTGCGCCGGTTGCCTGTTGAAAGGTCCGTTCTACAGTTCTGTTTTAAAATAAAGAAAGCAATTTATACTTTGTGTCATTCTAAAAACATTTCACTTTTCAAACATTTCAAGATATTTTCATATCTTGTAAGTCACTCTGGATGAGAGCGTCTGCTAAATGCCTAAAATGTAAGATGTCAATGTTTTTCCTTTTTCGGGGGGGGGTGTTTATAGTGAGAAAATGGAGAATGGTTTGTCCTCAGGCCTAAACCACAGGAACAGCCATACACAACAGAAGCTGTAGGACATTACTGTTGGCCAAAGGCAGAGGCAGGCCAGACTTGTCTCTTATCTGAAGCTCATAGGAGAGAGGCTGAAGGGGTCACTATTCATTCTAAAGTAACTTTGGAATTACAATATTCTGCACTGACAATCATTGACAGAGGAATTACATTTTTAGAGGTGTTTCTACTTGGGACAGTTAGCAGGGAATAAAAAGGTATAAAAAAATAATTAATCTATTGCACATTTCTATTTTATTTGACTAAACTTTGGGTTATCACGTAAAACATTTTCTGTGACTTTTTTTCAACACTCAATATTACAGCCGATAAAAGAGGCCACATTTTTCACAGTTAACTTTGTCACGAGAAGGAATTACCTTCCCCCATTTCTGGGATGGAAAGGAGGTATATGTGTGCTCCATCAGACATGTATTAATCTGGTCATATCTCTGGCAGGTGTGTGTGTGTGTCTGTGTGTGTGTATGTGTGTGTGTGTGTGTGTGTGTGTGTGTGTGTGTGTGTGTGTGTGTGTGTGCAGTGTGTGTGTGTGTGTGTGTGTGTGTGTGTGTGTGTGTGTGTGTGTGTGTGTGTGCGCGCATGCAGAGGCTAGAAAGCGTATCGAGGCTACAAAGTGTTTTTACTTGAACCAGGCTTATGATATGATATATTTGGACTTTCAAAAAGCATTTGACAAGACACCACATGAGAGGCTTGTTGTTAAAATGAATTCAGTACAAATCACAGGAGTTGTTTCAGAGTGGGATCATAATTGGCTGTTAGGGATGTTAGTAGCAAATTTGTTAAATTTGCAGATGATACAAAACTTGGGGGTTTAGCAAACAGTTTGGAATTGACTAAGGTAATCCATAATGATTTAAACAAAATCCAAGAATGGGCAGATACGTGGCAGATGACGTTCTATATGGCTTACATTATGCATGTGGGAAATAAAAATATATGACAGGAGTATAAGGAGGAGAAAAATGAGTAGGTGTTCAATTTGAAAAAGACTTAGGAATTGTAGTTGATCAAAGTCTATCTGCATCAAAGCAGTGTGCTACAGCAGTGAAAAAGGCCAACAGGATGCTGGGATACATTGCAAAAAGTACTGAGTATAAATCAAAGGAGGTTATATTAATGTTATATAATGCCTTTGTCAGACCTCACTTAGAGTACTGTTTGCAGTTCTGGGCACCACACTACAAGAAAGATATAGAAGAAGGGCAACTAAATTGGTACCTGGTATGAAGTTACGAGGATAGACTTAGCTTAGCAAACAGAGACTTTTAAATTCCTAAAAGGAATTAACAAAGTGAACTAACAAAGATTTTTTAAGATAAGTTAAATCAGCAGAACAAGAGGCCAGAGGCAGAAATTAGTTAAAGGCAAATTCCGCACGGATATTAGGAAGTTTTTCTTTACACAGAGAGTTGTCAATGCCTGGAACAGCTTGCCAGGTCGGGTAGTAGAGGCAGAAACACTTGGGCTATTCAAGTCCATGCTAGATGCAGTACTAGATCATCTTTAGATTAGGACATGACGAGCCTAGATGGGCTGAACGGCCCGTTCTCCTCATTATGTATTCTTATGTTCTTATATGCGTGTGTGTGTGTGTGTGTGTGTGTGTGTGTGTGTGTGTGTGTGTGTGTGTGTACATGTGTGAACTCGGCATGACGTCTGTTGCCATGGTGCTGGGTACAGACCTTAATTACGGATCCGTGTGAGGCCGCTCTTGCTGTGACAGTGCTATAGCACTCCCACTCCAAGTGTTTTGGGTTAAATATTTCTGAGTCTCAAACAAACTCTGTTTAGATTCCCAAAGACCACAGGGGTTGAAAGTGCATGTAGTTTAGCAGCTTATTATCTCCCTGGAAACAATGCTTCATATCAACAGTTCATATAAGTAAAAAATAAAAAAAATAAAAAATGTAATATGAAATAAATAAATAACCAAAACCTCTAAGAATAAAAAATAAATAAGCAACAATATCTGCAGGCATTAATAAATTAGTTTATAAAACGACCGAATTAAGTAAGACAAGCACTGCAAAGCTTTCCGTGAAATCTGGTTAAATAAAATACATAAAGCCTTCAAATCCACCCCCTCCACCCCTCCCCAAATTCACGTCGCACCCCATCGTGTACACTTGTCAAGAAAGGGCCCTAAAAACAGTCAAACCACAAAGATTTATTTGGGAAAAGTGGAGGATGATGAAGACCCTGGAACAAAAGCAGTGCTAAAACTGGAATTCGTGCACAGAAGGGTTGGCATCTGTGCTGATGGTGGTGTCTAAGAAGCACTCATTTTCTGGACCTCTCCCTGTCCCTCCCCACCCCTCTCCCGTGACACCCTGAGCTCCACCTCTCCTAATAATAAAATCACAGCTTCAAAATAAGGCGAATGTGAAAAGGTAATTGGGTTAGCATATAAAGTAAGGCCAATTTACAGGAAGATATCATATATTATACTTGATGAATACCCCCTACAGTTGCCCAAAATGTGCTCTCTGTCTTTGCTTATGTTTCAGGGATAAGAAGTAATAACGTTCGCACGCCCAACGTCATTCCCATGCTCGGAATTCCAAACAACGTTCCGGATATTAGATAAGTCGACCGAATATTCCACGAGTTTTTCTTTATTTCGATAATCTCCAAAAGACCGCCGGGGACTGTTTTTAATGGAAGCCCAAACACGTGTCAGAGATACACGAGAGGTTTACCAAACGACCAAACACTTTTTTCTTTCTTTTTTTTATAATCGGGAAGAAAATAAAATTCCATTTTGGAAATTCCATGTGGGGGTTTTCCTTTACGTTGTTGCCGTTTCAAACCAGGCCGATATTTAAGGCGCTTTAAGCGAGTTTTACCTCTCCGGGACGCCTCCCACATCACCCCCCAACCCCCTCTTACACTCCCAACCTCTCCGACCATCCATTGTGTC
>JAINUG010000016.1:8548300-8620800 GCA_029706075.1 Aldrovandia affinis
GGTGCCACTCCAGAATCTCTCATAAGTGTTTATTTGGGCTGAGATCTGGTGACTGAGACGGCCATGGCATATGGTTAGCATCGTTTTCATGCTCATTAAACCATTCAGTGACCACTCATGCCCTGTGGATGGGGGGGCATTGTCATCCTGGAAGAGACCACTTCCATCAGGATAGAAATGTTTCACCACAGGATGAAGGTCATCACTCAGGGGTTTGAGTGGACCTAAACCATGGCAGGAAAATGCACCCCACATCATAACAGAGCCGCCAGGGCCCTTCATTTACTCACATGTTTCATTTATTGTGACAGTTACCTGTACTTTCACACTAACAAAAAACCCTTGAACAACTTCAACAGCACGTTTAGTCATACACGGAAATTCTAAACTACAGTCAAGTAGCTCCAGCAAGTTTGCATGAATGCACTTAATGGTTTGAGGTTGTTTAATTCATAGGCATTTGTCTAAAAAGTTTGTTGTCTAGTTTACATGCTACACATAGTTTATAAATATTTCATATATACTGAGCAGGAGCGCTGATCTACTGTGTTTAAACCCAGGCGAGGTGCGAGAGTGGACCCCTTGAGCACAGCGCTTACTGTAAACGGAATCACATCCATAAACACACACTTTTATTCAGCCTGATAACAAGCAAAATCATATGCTTACATTAGGATGCTTTCTCAGTATGTACACTACCTGTCAAAAGTTTTAGAACACCCCCATTTTCCAGTTTTTACTGAAATTTAAGCAGTTCAAGTCCAGTGAATATCCTGAAATGGTACAAAGGTAAGCGGTAAACTGAGGTTAAAAAAGTTTAGGTTATCAAAAACGATGATGTAAATTTTTTGGCAGTGAGTAGTTTCCTACACCATAAAAAGGCACTTGGAAACTGGAAGAAACTCTTGACAGGAAGAGGTCTGGCAGACCCAAAGCCACAACAAAATCAGAAGACAAGTTTCTGAGAGTCGGCTCGCAGAACAACAGCTTCAAGCACAGCTTAACACTGATCGAAGTAAGAAAGTCTCAGTTTCAACTGTGAAGAGAAGACTTCGAGCTGCAGGTTTGACAGGTCCAGTGGCAGTAAGAAAGCCATAGCTAAGATGGCAAAATAAGAAAAAGAGGCTTGCCTGGGCCATGAAGCACTGCCAGTGGACTACTAAAGACTGGAAGAAGGTCTTATGGACCGATGAATCAAAATCTTGAAATCTTGAAATTTTGAAAGGTTTTTGTAGGCCGTCGAGTAGGTGAAAGGATGGTTCCTCAGTTACCTTTGTACCACTTCAGGTTATTCACTGGACTTGAACTGCATAAATTTCAGTAAAAACTGGAAAATGGCGGTGCTCTAAAACTTTTGACTGGTAGTGTATATAAATAATATAATGAGCTGTTCTATCATGTCATGCAATGTGTGTGTGTGTATATATACATATATTTCTCAACCAACAAACCAGTAATGTTGTGCTTGAGTAAATATAATCTAAAATAAACATAATATAAAGTTAGATTTTAATTAAAATTAGTTTTTGGAAGGCACTCCTCGGTTTTAAATAATATTCGATTTAGTTGGCTATCGCCTCTGATCTTTTCCCTGTTCCGCCCCAGACACAGGGCGGTGTGCTTTGTGTTATCAGTGACCTGTATCCTGTTTACCTGATACAAGTAAAGCTTCAGTGTTGGAGCTCCTTAAAAGTAAAAGTGCTGGGAATGTTTAGAGTAACGCAACCAAACGTATTCCACATGTTATCGTCTGTATTCCAGGCAAGGGGCGCCATGGTTACCTTGGAACTTTAACTTTAAACAGCTGGGGTACTTGGATTGTGAAATTGCGTTGCGCTGACCAAATTCACTTAAGATGAAAGTAACGAAAGTCTCCCATCTTAACACAGCGACCCTCCTCCCTGGCCAGGAGCCAGACGATTATTAGATAAACCATTTAGTCCTATCTAACAGTATCTTTAAACAAATACTTTGTGTAGGAATATATTCGAAAGCAGTGATTCATGGGAACGAAAAGGCTCTGGCTTTGGTTGGATATTGCAAGCACAGGAGCAGCAATTATATGTAATAATGAAAGCAAGGCCTTGTGTATATTGTGCTCAGTGCATGACCAAACCTCAGTGTTTGTGTTAAGGTTTACGTTTGAGATCCGCCTTTCCTACAGGGGCCAGACTGGCATCCTCTCTCACTGTTCCTGGAGAGAGGAGAGCTTTCTGGCCTGAGCATGGCACTGAAAACATGCCAAGTGTTTCTTAGTAGTATTCTGCATCTCTCTCTCTCTGAAACTCACATACTCTCTCTCTCTCTCTCACCCACACTCTCTCTCTCTCTCTCTCTCTCTCTCACACACACACACACTCTCTCTCTCTCAGGGTCTCTCTCTCTATTTATCTCTCTCTCTCCCTCTCTCTCTCTCTCTCTCACACACATACTCTCTCTCTCACTCTCACCCACTCTCTCTCTCTCTCTCTCTCTCTCTCTCTCTCTCTCTCTCTCTCTCTCTCTCTCTCTCTCTCACACACACACTCTCTCTCTCAGGGTCTCTCTCTCTATTTATCTCTCTCTCTCCCTCTCTCTCTCTCACTCACACACACACTCTCTCTCTCTCTCTGTCTCTCTCTGTCTCCCTCTCTTTAATTAGCTTAAGGAGCCTTTCAGATAGTCTGTATCAAAGTTGCTATTTCATTCCAGCTGAGAAATCGGCAGAGAGTTAATTCAAAGCACTGTGTGTGTGTGCGTGTGTGTGTGTGCGTGTGTGTGCGTGTGTGTGTGTGTGTGTGTGTGTGTGTGTGTGTGTGTGGGTAATACCAATCCCAGACAGGCTAATATACTGGATGCCTTCTCATTGATTGAAGGAGGGGGGTGCAATTTGACTTTAGGTAGGCAAAAACCAGCGCAGGAGAGAAACAGCTTCTCCAATCAGACTGATTGTGATTCTGCGCTGCTCTGACACTCCTTATAACATTCCCATCAATACCAATAGGGTTTCATCAAGCCGCCAAGGAAGTAATCATTACTTTTAAAATCAAACCTATTTAATCAATATTTCTTGTACAGTTTAACTGACAATACACTTAAAACATCCCACACATGCGGCCTTAAGGTGAGGTTAGATTCCTTAAGGCAAGGGGTCACCAGGCAGCAGAGCGGTCACCAGGCTGCAGACGCACTTGTGTGCGATGATGGGCCTTTAGTTATGCTAGTGAGGGGGGTATGGGGGTCACAAACGACATGGACAGAACGCTCAAACCCTAACCGTTGGGAGTTTATGAATGTGTTTGTACCAGTGAATTCCGCTTTTGATTTTAATTTTAAAAACATGCTTTGCCCGGTTCTGGAGCTATGAATCGCTCTCCAATTATAGCAAAGAAAATGTTGAGTAAAAATAATAAAATTGATCCTTTAAAAAATAAAATAGCAAACAGCGAGCAGCGAGCAGTCAGGAGACATCGCATGCATGTGAACAGATGTCCGCACGTGCAAAGCCCTTCTGAAACATATTGCTCTTCACTAAAACCGTTCTCCTTCTACAACACCGTTTACGACGGGTTCCTAGCACATATCCGTGAAACCAGAAACACATCTCGCCAAGCTGCATCGGTCAACGGAATCCTTGACTAAATTAACTCTTTTTTTTTCTTCTTTTTTTTAAATCATTGCTAAAGGTTTATGGCTACTTCGCCATAAAAATGTAAATGGTAACAAATCATATCCCTCATTTACATAACAATTCCTGGCGGAGGAGGAGGAAGAGAAGGAGGAGGAGGAGGAGAAACACCTTCATGAGGAGAAGTCCCCTGTCTCGGAAGCAGGCAGTTTGTCACAGCTGTCACTCGAGCGCAGGGGGCGGGGCTATCATAGGTGGGAGGGAAGGTGATTGGTGCTGGGTGCACCCTGTGGCTGTTGGATCATACCTACCACCCCGCTCTTTCTATGGCTGTGCCAGGGAATCTCCCCCTCATATCTTCGCTGGTGAAGTGATCAGAGCTGTACTGGGGGGGCTCGTTTGGAAACAGTGTTGAGTTCGGTTGAAAGTCTCTCAAGATGGCGCCCATCAGGGAGTGAAGCTGAGCTCATTTCCCGTGGTCCATATAAAAACAGAGCACGCCACTGGTCTCTACATCCTAAATGTACCACTGCAGGGGGGGAGGGGAGCCTATTGCTCCCACTATGAAAGAAAGTGTTTGCCACTATGAAAGAAAGATGTTGAAGTGGATAAAGCACATTTCACAGTATTACTTTTTATGAAGATCAAAGCATGAAGTACACTGCAACAGATGTGACTTAAATTGGTTCAAAATGTTTCTTATTTGTAAAGAGTGAGTATGTTTATTATTATTATTATTATTATTATTATTATTATTAATAATATTAATATTGATTCCCACTTATGGCTGGCTGAAACACCCGATTGTGCAATTCAATACATTTACGCAAATAAATGCCACTGCCTACTTGCTCAACACCATATACCCCTGCTTACTCCATTTAATAAAAAAAATGTTTTTTTATTTATTTAAAATTACTAACCTTTTCCTTCCCAGTTTTATAGGTATGGTACGCAGCTGCCTGCAACGATGTCTATCGCTGTATTACTGCACTGATCTCTTTCACGAACTATGATTGTTCCTTCCGTGTATTTATGCACAGCTTGTAAGTCGCTCTGGATAAGAGCGTCTGCTAAATGCTTAAAATGTAAATGTAATGTAATGCAAATGGTTCTGTTTTAGTTTTTCTTAGATCAATGCTGTGCACAATGCTGGGGAAATTCACCGAGCTCAAAATCATCTGGCTGTGCTCGGCCTAGTCACTGGGCCCATCACCCCGGCCCATCCACATGCTGTAAATCTCTGCAGAGTTTCCATGGCGCTAATCTATAAGAGCAAGGCCAGCGTTTCCTGTCCACAGAAGGCCGTCGAGCAGGAGCAGGACCGGGCGGGAGTGGGTTTGTGCCGTCGCGCTCTCAGTAACGGTGATCGGAGGCCCAAGTGTTTCATGTTGACTCGGCTCGATACGCGCTGGAAGGAGTTGTCTTCACCTCAGCAGGACGTTATTGATGTTGTGTGTTGACTTCTAGTGTGTGTACCACCATTCGCCGTGTTCTAACAGTACGGACTGCGTGTTGGAGTCATACTCCTGGCCTTATGTGGCTCGTATAATTTACGGGTCCCTATATGTGAAAGCAGTACAGCTATTCCACTTCTGGTTTTCTTAGGAAATGAAATGTATTAATGTTCCCGTGGTATAAAAAAGGTTAATCGTGTTTTGGGGTTTAATTTATCAGAAAAAACATGTATCTGTAAAATGAGGTGCATATGGAAAACGCACCGTAAGGGAAGACCAAAAATGACTTCCCAGAATGCACCAGTGTGTTTTGATGGGGGCAGATCTCGAGGAGGAGGGGGTGCACGCAGGTGCAGCTCACACAACCAATTTTTGCAGCGTGTATATAAATCAGGATTTCATTTTTAAATAAATTTGCAATGTCAACTTGCACACCGGAGCAGACACGCGTGGATTAGACACATCTTTTGGTAGCGGCTGTTTTTCAAACATTCGCTGTTTACAGAGACACCCACTCAATTTATGTGCTCTGTCGACTTGAGAAAGAAACATTGTCTGTTTCAAAAAATCCCGACGTAATGGAAAAAGCTAGATAAATAAAGCCCTTCCAAATATTTCCCATTTTTTAAAATTAATTTTGCCGCAGACATCTGTTAACAAACAGAAAGTGGAGAAAGTAATTTCTCACCGCGAGACGAGGGTCTTGGTGGCAGGATATGAACGTGTTCATGGGCTGATAAGCAGAATATAATTGTGTTTGGGGAATTTTTATTTTTTTATTTTTTTGTTGAGAAGCTGCTCTGCGTGAAATGTGAAGGTATTCATATTTAACTTTTTACTTGATGTGTGTGTGTGGGGGCGTGGAATTACACAGCCTGCAGCCAGCGTGCGTGTTCAGCGTCGGATTCAACACACACGCCGTCAAACACAACAAAGCTTCTGGCACCTCCTGCACATTCTGCATATTCCTTCATAATTTCCAGCAAAAAAAGAAGAATCAATCCAATAGAGTACATTTCTGAGATTATCAATCAGATGTAGTGGATAGACTGCTGTATGTCCCTGTCGTGATGAAATCCCCCCACCCTCCACCCCCAAACAGAGGCTAACTCCAGAGCACTGGATCATCGCATCTCTACTGCCGGCTACAAGGTCAACAGTCCAGTCCTCCGAGGTCACTGTGTGCGTTTGGCGGTCAAACAAAGAGGCCGTTAGCATGAACTGGGAAAAAACGATGACTTGGTCCCGGCCAGATTAATTAATCAGACTAAAACAAATTTTTACAACCTTTTACCCAAAGGGCATTTTTTAAAATTATTGATACATAAATCAGGTAACATTTTAATGATCGCCGGCGCCTTGGCGACCGTTATTTCTCTCCCCCCAAACAGATGATAACAATAATAATATGCACGTCGAGCGGAGCTCATAAATATCGTGCACAATCTCAGCAGAGAGGATGCATATGCATAAAAGCGCTCTTAGGAGGGGGAGGGGTGGGGGCGGCGTGTGGCTCTAGTCGTAGGATGAGGGGACAACATGGTGACCTGAAGTGCTGCTTCGATATGCATAGAAAAGAAGGGAAAAAAACAGGAGGCAGAATTAATGCTGCTTCTAATGACCCCCAGAAAATGAAACGCCATTACAGTAATGATGTTTATGCTCCGAGATCTGACATTTTCCTTATTCTCCGTCTGAACCCGGAGAGTAACGGCTAATGAGAATACATGCACGGATATCAAGGTAATATAATTGCCTTTATATGAGCGCGCCGTGACTTCTGCACCAGGGGTTTGAACGCTTGGGAGAACAGAATCCCACCTGAAACATTCATTTTTTACGATTATTTGTTACGATTGTAAAAGAACAGAAGAATGAGCCTTCACTTTCCCTCTATGGTTTGTTTGCCCGGTGTTGGTAAAGAGCTCAGGCATTAGACACTTACCTTAACATCACCGGACACACAACTGTTTGTTTGTACGTTTCAATTCCTTAAAGAAAAGATGAGGAGTAACAGATAATCACATGAGAATGTGTGTTTATGTGCTGTTGAGAGAGCAGGATTGAATACTGTATATGTATATATACATATATATATATATATATATATATATATATACTGTATAGTATATATGTATATGTGTGTGTGTGTGTGTGTGTGTGTAGCCTATATATATATTTGTGTGTGTGTGTATTATGTATATATATATACTGTATACATACACACACACACACACACACACACACACACACATATACTGTCTATGTATATATATATACACACACACATATACATATATATAGATATATATATATAATGTTCTTTATTCATATTATTTATTTATTTTTTACTCAAGGACACATCCTTGTCAGGATTGTGAAGAAAACGTATATTATATACAATAATAATTATATCTTATATTCCATATTGACATTCAAGTGGTGCGTTAATATTCAAGCGCTGGATTAAATTTGAGTAACTGCAGAAGCGCTGAGCGTCGTATGCTAATGCGGCGTAGTTAACTGTCTGCATGCTGCACTGATGTTTACATTGACGTTGTTGGCATTTAGCAGACGCTCGTATCCATGTTGCCATTTCAACACACCAGCTCCATCAGTTCTTCTGAAAGATTTCAAATTGTGCCGCACAAAATGTTTTGCATTCATGGCCTTACAGCCTAACATCAAATTATTACACAAGACATTTCAGGCAAGGCTATTAGCAAGTATATTACTCTTTATTATGCATACAGTTTTATAAATACAATGAGCTGTCCCAAGTTAAACAAGCCAGGCAACACTTGGGACCTCCAAACAAACCGCCATGCAGAGTTCCAGTGGAGCAACAGCCGTGTTTCTCTCTCTCCATAAAGACACCTACCTTTCTCCTTTCTCAGGGCAACAGAGTTCCAGTGGAGCAACAGCCCTCTCTCTCTCTCTCTCTTTCTCATTAAAGACACCTACCTTTCTTCTTTCTCAGGGCAACAGAGTTCCAGTGGAGCAACAGCCCTGTCTCTCTCTCTCTCTCCGTAAAGAAACCTTTCATCGTCCCTTCATTTTTCTTTCTTTTTTTTTCCTTTGAAAGAACAATTTTTTTTTTTAAATGCAGGATTCCATGGGGGGTGGGGAGGGGGTAGCTAGTTCGGATCAGATCATTTCACCACCCTAATTACAATTTTTAATACCCAGGTAGCATTAAAATAAAGATAAATGGCAGTCCAGGGCGCCATCTGACTGCTCAGCTCAGAGACAATCTATTATATCAGCTTTTTTTGTCCACGTCCCGTTTAATTAGATTCTCCAAAACGGCCCGCCGTATCGATCAATAATTTTAATTTTCGGACGCACCTTTTTGATCGCGAGTTTCGCGTTTGTTTGCGGTAGAAATCGTCGGCAGAAGAAAGGCGGTAATTTATTGGGATGAAAGCGTCTCCCAGCAGAGCTACGAGCACATTCCTGGCCATGAGCGGCGGCTCACCAGACTGCAGCCCAGCAGCACTCTAATTAACATGCAGATATGCACTCCCTCATTGGCAATTCAAATTGCCTTTTTTTCCCCCTGTAATGTACCTCAAATTGTTCCTACTTCAAACATTGTATTTGATTTTCCAGACCCCCCCCACCCCCCCTCCCCGGGCAATCCCATAATGCCTGCCTTTATCCCCGGGTACGAGGCGTTTATTGAACAATCTGCTGTGACTCGGGCTGCCTTTAAAAAAAAAAAAAAAAAAAAAAAAGAGAAGGTAAGAAAACACCCAAACAGGGCCGACGCCGAGCGCTTCGTTTCTTCATGTCAGACAGCAAACGTTCCTCTTTCGGAATTTCCCCCTACAGCCCCCGCTTGTTTGTAGTTTGAGTGGCGATGTGCCTCACTCCTCCTGAAATCCTCCCCTCTTCGTGTGGCAGCTCCCCCAGAAGACTCCATTTCACTGGCATGCACCCGGCGAGAGAGGGAGGGGGGCAGCAGGGTGTGTGGGGGGGGGGGTAGGGAAGCTGTCTACTCAGCACATATTAATATGCGCCACATAACTGCAGCCCTTGAATACCATCCGTCCCCCGTCCCCCGTCCCTCGTCATTAGGGCAGAAGAGAGGGGGCCGGTCAGGAGCCATTGTCTCCCCTCCTTCCTGTGAGCATAAAGCGCCCCTCTGTCGCGAGGCGAGGTCCTTGTCATTGCTACGCAAGCGGCGGAAAACTTGCGCGTGTGAGAAGTTGTCTGAGAGCGCCGATGACATGCGAGGAGATTCCCCAGGAGGGGGGGGGGGGGGGAGGGGCGAGGTGGGGGGAGGGGGCCCTTCTTGCCCACGCGGCAACAAGTGGCGAAGTCAGCGCCGTACAGTTATTCATCGGCACCCTTCCCTGGCACGGTGCCAGAGCCGCCATCTGTCTCCCCCCCTCGCCCCCTGCTCCCCTTGCTCCTCGTTCTCCCATCTCGCTTGAATTTGTCCCACTTTTGCGTGATGTTACGGGGGCGCTTGCTGTCCCTGTCAGAGCCACGCGTCCCATGCAGGGAGGGGGTGAGGGGGGGTGGTGTTCCCCATGGCGGTGGGAAGTTCTCCAGGACAGGGACAGGACGGGGTGTAGGGTGTGGTGGGCACTGCGCCCCGCTGTACCCCTCGGTTCCACCGGGACAAAGAGACTCTTCCGGGACACAACAACTTTCGTGGCCAGGGCAGCGTGACCGTGTATATATTTACCCCCACACCCCCGCAGCCCACATCCCAGCCCATTGTTGTTGTTGATCCCCCCCCCTCTCTATTGATGCCCATTGTCTTGTTCCTCTTTCTCCCCCTTTCCCAACACACCCTCATGGAGTCCTCAGGCACGTGGGAACTTTCCCCCCTCGCTGGTGAGACCACCTTGGTCTTCTTCCTGACGGGATGCTGGCATCACTCACTGTGCTACTGGAGGTGGTGCCTGCTGCAGGAAGCTCGCAAGCTCCCTGCCACCGCGCCACCCTCCCTTCCCTCGATCCCTCACTCCCCCGCGTCGGAAACAAAAAAGAGGGGGAGGGGTGGGGGGGACATTATGGGATCTAACACACGAAGAGCCTTCGGAAGCTGGCGGAACAGCGAATAATCAATGAAGTATTGATTTCTTGTACGATTTTTGTAAATTTCAAAGGCGGGACAAAGAGGATAGCTTACGGACAAGAACAGCAGGGAGCCCCCCGGCGTAAATTAGCCAACGAACCAGCGCTACGGAATAAACGAACGCCTCATCAGAATTTTTTATTTTTTCTATTTTGTATTTTTTTCTTCATTCCTGAATGAATTAACGCCGCTGGAAGACAATGGCTCCTTTAAATCAGGAGCGGCAGGCGAGCGGGAGTTTAACCCTGGCGCGCGGAGAGAGAGTGGAGCTAATTAGACCGGCACCTACAATAGAGCTCATTTGAATGTGGGGATGCAGATGGGCTTTGTTCCTTTCACGGACGAGGAGGCGAGCGGAGCGGCGAGGAATTAAGGAGTTATCATCGTTCACGCGAGGCACTTTAATTTTGAGGAGAGGGGGAAAAACACACACAAGTCCACCATGTTACAAAAGGAGAAGGAGTTCGAGTGTCTCCATAATTCAACACAAGAGAAAAACATTCCTGTGCTGTTTGTGCTGGGCGGGGGGGGGAGAAAAATAATCAAATATAAGGTGTCGAATCTATTACGGTTATCTATGCATACTGATGGAGCTCCCTGCGAATTATAATTATCATTGTCAGAATACCAAGTAGCAGAGCGCGGACAGAGGAGAGAAGAGAAAGAGGAGAGAAGAGAAAGAGCAGAGAAGATGGCGTTAATGATATTCAGCAGGCAGTCCGTGTCATATGCATACTGACAACGGGTAATTATAATGAACCAGTCATCTTTCTCCACATATAGACCCGGAGTGGGGGGTTTTGGATGGAAACAGAGAGAAAAACAAGGAAAGTTCTGCCTTCTTGTTCCGCCCGCGGAGATTAACCGTTTCGTCTCTGTCAGGATTCGTTACAAAAAACACTCGGACCGTAAAACGATCATTACCGGGGTGAACAACAAACAACAACAACACAAAAAAAAAAGAAGAGGGATCCATCGGTGGACACACACACGTGTGTGAGGTCTTCCTCCGGGCGCACGAGACGGTCCGTGTTCCTTCTGTGTTTTGGACTAAGTTCGCCGTCTTCCTCCCCCTTACGAGCGAACGAAGAATCCAATGCGAAGAGGGGCGAGCGACTGCAGACAGTCAGACAATGGGAGCGCCCGGGCGTTTTGCATATTGGCGTGGCACTTTGTGAGACACGTCAGGCGAGGTGGAACAAATAGGGGAGCGCGTGTGTGTGTGTGTGGGGGGGATCTTTGTGCCACGCTTGGAGGGCGGGGGGGCGGGGGAGGTGGGAGTCTGTAGGTGGCAGGAGGAGGGGGGATGGGGGAGGGGGCGAACGTAGAGGGCAGGTGTAGGACAGGGGGGAAGGGAACGTGGGAAAACACAGAGCGGACTTGGTGGATACCCTGACGTGACGCGACGCGATGGTGGCTCGCCTGCAACCCCCCGGGGGAGTGTGCCAGGGGGCGGGGCCAGGAGTTATGTGACTTTGCGTTGACAGGAGAATGGGCAAATGGGCGCCGCTGGTGGAGGCGTGGGTCGGCTTGGCCTGACGCGGCAGGAGCGTGTCGCTGTGGCTCCCGGAAACCCCCTCAGAACATACGCTGCTCAGCCATGGGAATATAAACACCGCCACGCCTGGATGTTATGCATTTTAGTTTATTATCATGTCGTTACTATGTAATATGTCTGTAGATTTTGTACATTTTGTTTTGTAAATCTTGTAATATGTGTATGCTTATTGTTGTGAATGTAAATGTATGTTTTTTTTTTTAAGAGTTTGGATAGCGCCTTAAATTTAGATGCAGACTGTGTCACAGTGATAAACCTGCTATACTATTTTTGTGCAACAAACCTCAAAATGTTGGTTTTGTTCCAGGCAACATCAGAAATATATGAATATAGTACTGATATAGCATTTTTTAAATAAGTGTATACAGTCATACCTGTACAGTGGTATGGTTCTGTAGTGCTGTACAATCTTGTAAATAGTATTGTTTTCTGTCTGTGTTATGCAGTTTTGACATACAACATAAGATCTACCTCCTTCATTCAAAAACGGAAAGTATACATTTTTAGACTTAAACAAATAAGTATAAAAATAAACAAGGCATGTAAGAAAGTACTTGCTTTGGTACATTCTGTAGTTAAGATGCATGCAGTGTGGTCAAAGCAGGCCCATACATTCATAGTGACTGTGGTTAATTGCGTTGTGTTGTCAGAATGCCCAACTAACACAATATTATTATAATTGTACTTTTTTACTTTTATTTTTTCACATAGTCATCAACTAAGAAGCTTTAGTTAAGGCAGGGCCCTCCGCCTCCAGCTATGCTACAATACGAAGGTGGGATCTGAAACGATTGAAAATCGCTACAGTTATTATTATTATTATTATTATTATTATTATTATTATTATTATATATATATATCGCTGGGCACTTTTTATAAAAACTGGTGTGGTGTGTGTATATATATATATATATATACAGAAAAATGTACAGTATAACAGTGGGATGCTTACAGTAAATGGCATACAGTCTAACATGGCACTGTGCTGTGGTGTATCGTTTACAAAACATTCTACAGTGATTGACAGGTCGCTGCAGTGAATGACAGGTTGCTGCAGTGATTGACACGTCGCTGCATTGATTGACAGGTGGTTGCAGTGATTGACAGGTCAACATACCGTACAAAGCATACAGTGCTATGGGGCAATTTTCCATTTACAGAGTATATACAGTAGTGCCAAGTGGCAGTGTTTGTGTATATACAGTGGTGTCCAAAGGTCTGAGTCCACTACCAAGATCTGTTTGTTTCCATCATTCATCAAAAACTAACACAAGATATTTACTCAGGAGAACAATTTGACCTCTAACTACTTCACTGAGCTCTGCTGACAGAATTACAAACAGCTGCAAAAAACCGTTGCAGAAGAAGTGTCCTTTTTCAAGATTAAAGCACCTGCAGTAGCAACGTATAATATCCGGTATTAATTGTTACAAGACCAACACAATTCACACTGTGTATTAGGAGCGTCCATGTATTAAACCTTAAATGAAAAATAAGGTGTCACAACATTTTGAGGAAATGAAAGGCAATGGTGTGCAAACAAAATATTTATAGATATTTCAATCTCATACCATCCTTTCTCGAACAAACATTTATTAAATGATTTGTATCAGTGTTTCATGACATTCTTGAATAGCAAATACCACATGAGTAAAAAATGTTGTGTCAGTTTTTGATGAACGATGAAAACAAACAGATCTTGGTAGTGGACTCAGTCTTTTGGACCCCACTGTATGTACGCGATATGCCAGTATTCTGTCTATAGTAGCCAGTGCTATGAAGCAGGGTTGGGTATATACAGGTATATATTTGTCTAAAAGTATATACCCAACCCTTGGGATGGTTCTGAAACCAAAACCAAGGTTCTGACTCTTTGTGGTCATAAAAGATCCCATGGCACTTTTCAAAAAGAGTATGGTGTTAACCCGGTGTCCTGGCCAAATTCCCAACCAAGACATTCCCTCCTGGCCTCACTGTATATCTGATGTAGTGAGTTTGTACTGGCGCACTATGGCTGCCGTTGCGTTCATGCACATCTTGTAAGTCGCTCTGGATAAGAGCATCTGCTAAATGCTTAAAATGTAAAAACGTAAAATGTCTAAACTGCTATATAGCACTGTCCTGTATAATCTACAGTGCGGTACAGCACAGTGTTTAGTGTTACAGTAAATGCCAATGATCTGTATTGACAGTATCTAGTGCTATTTGACATTGTTTTGTATACACGGTTCTCAGCCCTATATGGCAGTACTACGTATTCTCTGAATACAGTGCTACTGTATATAGCAAGGCATTGTGCTGATATATAATAAAGTACTAAACTTCTGTGTAGTATACAGTGCCATATAGCAGTGTCATCACCACTGCCAACTTGCTCAACACTTCTTGTATATGTATCCCTGCCTTCTCATTTAATAATTAAAAATTTTATTTTTATTTTTTTTAATCACTAACCTTTTCCTTCCCAGTGTTACAGGTATGGTATGAAACTGCCTACAACTATGTCTATCACTGTATTACTGCACTGATCCCTTGTGCGAACTATGATTGTTCCTACCATGTATTAATGCACATCTTGTAAGTCGCTCTGGATAAGAGTATCTGCTAAATGCTTAAAATGTAAATATAAAAATGCAGTGTTTTACATTTTACATTTTAGCCATGTAGCAGACGCTCTTATCCAGAGCGACTTACAAGATGTGCATTAATACATGGTAGGAACAATCATAGTTTGCGCACGAGATCGGTGCAGTAATACAGCAATATACATAATTGTTGGCAGCTGGAATCTGTATCTGTAGCACAGGGAGAGAAGAGGTTAGTAGGTTTTTAAATTTTCATTTATTAACAGTTTTAAACATGTAAACAGTGGTGATGGCAGTTCATTCGTGTATAGAGTCAGTGGTAGTGTAGTCTGAAGAGGTGGGTTTTGAGTCTCCTGCGGAAGATGGCCAGTGATTCCACGGTTCTGAGCGAGTGCGGAAGATCATGTTTTGGGTTGCATTCTGTGTAGTGTACAGTGCTATACGGCAGCAATCTGATGTACGAAGGAGCTTACAGATATACGAAGCGGTATCACTGCCACTAGCATTGTTTTAAACGGCCAGGCTTTTCGCCAACGTCGCCCGCACCACGTCAAACATGCTCTCACACTGGTCACTGTCGTCGACCAATCAACACCGCTGTCCTTGATTCCCGGGAATGATGTAAAACCTCCAAGAGCAATTTGTTAGCTAACGCAAACACAAAAAACCATGTCAGTAGCTAGATATCCAGATAATCACACTCAAAAAAAGTCAACTCGCCATCTCGTACAGAGAGCTTGCGGATATCACATCGCGGTTTTCTAATTATCATCTTTAAAAATTCAAACTGCCCCCAGCTGTTTTGTGTCTTTATGTTTATTTGAAAGGTGGGGTTGGCCAGACACTGTATATGTATACGATGGCACCTTAAGAAAGTGCTGTATTGCAGTGTTCAGTACACAGTGCTATATGGTGGTGTTCTGTATGTCTAGTATACGATGCCATTTCGCATTGCTGTTTATTCACAGTATGGGGCAATGTATCACACACTGTATGCCTGTCTCAATGCTGAGCCTCAACTTCCTTTCTTGAATTATTCTAACGCACACTGAAGGTAGCATCCATTTCTGCATTTCTGTTCCATTCCAGGAATCGACCCCTCTCATTCGCAGCTCATCATGTTTGGCACAGGTGACAGAATTGGGCAAGGCCTCAGAACGGATCCACAAGAACTGGGCTTCCAAACGCCGACAGTCTACTAAATATGAATTCGTTTTTTTTTATAAGTCTGCCGTACATTCAAACAAAACCTACAAACAAAATAACAATCACCTCATCGATTTCATCCCTGGCCAAGGTGCCACTGGCTTTTAGTATTCGAGCTGATCGATGTGATTAAATTATGTTTAATCCATTGTTCCACTACTGAAATGATTTAAAACATGATAAATAAGATATACTAATGCAGAGCTCACTTCTGACAGACTCATTAAAATACTATTATAAGCAATTTCCTGTAACAAATTACATTTAAAAAAATCATTATGTTGGAAATAATAAATTAACTTATTGTGGTTTAATACAATTTGTGTAACCTAATACTGTTATAAACCCAGAATAGAACCACACCGCAGACAAACGAGCTCTTGCTAAATTAGGGAATATGAAAGCCGTCAGTGATGTGACGTTCCTTTTTTTTATGGCCGTATCTGGGGTACAATATGACAGCAGAAATATAATGTTTCATAACTGACAGTTTCTAGGTTTGTGTTGCCTGGGGTTGCTCAGCTGAACAATAAGCTGTAATTTGATTGATGGAAAATTGAAGTGGTTCATCTAACATGCTGTTCCGTCTCTCTCCTCCCCGGGCCTCTCTCAGGCCAGCGCACACGATGATGTATCACATTTTTACAAATAAATGTCATTTGTGTTTCTGAGGTGAGGTTTTTTTTTTTTTGCCTGTGAAATGAAGATTTAATTGCACCACACTGACCTATTTTAGCCATGGATTAGCAAAGAGAGAGAGAGAGAGAGAGAGAGAGAAGTAAATGGGGGGAAACTGAGTGGCGAGGGGAAGATGAATTTGTGTTTATTAACAAAACTGCGTGGATGAGGCCGCAGGGCTTGGAGGTGCTGCAGACGAAGCGTTTCTCTGTCGGCTGAGAGGAAGCTCCTCGCAGGCCAGAGCGACACCAGACAGCAGCAGAGAGTCTTCTGCGTGATCACAACAATGCGCTGACGCTTGGCACCACGGCTCCTCTCAAATTAATCCTGCTCCGTGAGAAGCCTGGCGAGGAAAAAACTCAACAAAACAAAAAGACAAGACTAGCACAAGGAAAAGGCTGCTGTTTCTTTCTTTGTCCTCTGTAAACACAGTTTGCGTTTCACTATAAGTACCGCCCACAGTGTACAAAAAGGGATTTGTGTATACAATAATCATACATGATTATTGAATGATTTTCTATACGACATGACATGGACGTTCTGTATGAGGGCCCCCAAACATAGATTTTCCCATTTAATATTTCTGATATTGTGTACGTACACGTTTATGGCTAACAATTTAAATAGCTAGCCAGGCACAATGCAGTAGACTTGTGCAAAAAAAACAGGCAATTCTTTATTCAGATGGCGTCTTAAGAAACACACCTACTGTATATGTGGGAACTAATTCTCATGTTTGAAAGATTTAAAATTGAGCCTGTAAAGTGTTGGGTTCAGAGTGTTCTGTCCTTATTATTGATGATTAAAAAAATAATCTATTTTTCAAGATTAGTATTGTTGTGGTCTTAGTGCGGGGCCAACACTGAGACCGTTGTGAGGGTTATGATGTTCCAGAAAGGGAATGGATTTCATTCTCTGGCAAGTTTATGAAGGGCATATGAAACTCTATATTCACAGTCGTATTAAAAAAAAAAAAATCAGTTTTACTGGAACAATCTGATAGATACTTAAAAGATGGCTTTGTTCTGGTCAGCAAGTTGAGGGGAATGTTTATTAGATTAAGAAGCATTTTCGGCCAATCAAATTGACATGAAAATGAAAAACGTGGAAAAACACAAGGAAACTATCACAGCGATGGGCTTTAACATCGTCTTTGTGTTTTATAGCAAAGCCAGACCAAGTGGCTTTAAAAGCCACTGGCAATGGAATTCAGTGATTTAAGCCGGCACCATACTGTACTGCTTACGGTCCAAACGCTGTAGTGTGTTTGACAATTAGAGCAATGCAAGTCATTTTATTACAACAGGAACAACACACAATTAAGTCAAATAAACAGTCGCAATTTATATTGAAAATAAATGAATGGTCAGGAGAGGCTTATTGTTTTCCCTCTCTGTCTCTCTCTCTCTCTCCTCTCTCTCTCTCTTTCTCTCTGTCTCTCTCTCTCTCTTTCTCTCTGTCTCCTCTCTCTCTCTCTTTCTCTCTCTCTTTCTCTCTTCTCTCTCTCTCTCTCTCTCTCTCTCTCTCTCTCTCTCTCTCTCTTCTCTCTGTCTCCTCTCTCTCTCTCTCTCTCTCTCTCTCTCTCACTTTAGTCCAAGATGTTGGAGGCATGCTGTTTATTGTTCCAGTAAAGACACTGTGCATGTCTCCCCACTCTTGTTGTCATCCCTCAACTTGATGAGCTGTAAGCAGAGCTGGAAATTAAGCCCAAGGTCTGTCAGGTTGCTAGGCCGCATTGCTAGGTAACTGACACATGTGACACACATTTTGAGAGAGCAGATCTTGAGCGTTCCCTGAGGTTGGTTGAGACATTGTCACAGTAAACAGATTAACGATAGATAAAAAAAGCACAACAATTGGGAAACAAAGAGCAACAAAATGTACTGGAAGCTGCCCGTTTAGTTTCTCTGTGACGAAGGAAAATTGGCATCAAACGTTTATATAAGTGCAACGGATAGCCAGTCTGATTCTGGATGGACCTTAAAACCTTGTACCATCGGCTTATTTACCTGTTCAGCCCGCGTTGATGAAACAAACACTCTTTTTTTGGGGGGGTGGGGGGAGGAAGGCTTGTTTTTAAAAAAAAAATTTTTTATCAGGACCTACAGTATTCAAACAACTATTTAGAAAATTCCTGTGCCAAAGAATTCAACCTAAATGCAATTTTTTTATTAGAATTTAATTTGATTACTGAATGTGTCCTCCCCACCAGAGTGCGTTCTCATTATCTGCGTGTAAGAGCAGTGAAGATCTCAGGTCCACATGTGAAAGAGTCGTGTGTGAGGAGCCTGTGGAAGTCTGGATGAGGAGGTGGATTCAGAGAATAACCCGCCTGTCAGCAGAAATGTGCCAATGTCCCAGTATCCTTGAAAGAGACACAGACTCTGACTGACAGAGGTGTTGTGGAGCAGGTTGTGGTCCTTCAATAACGGGCATATACATGCAGCAGCCAGTCATTCATATACAGTACATTTAACATTTTTACATCCAGAGCAACTTACAAGATGTGCATTAATACATGGTAAGATCAATCATTTTTTGCGCAAGAGATCAGTGTAGTGATACAGTAATAGACATCATTGTTGGCAGCTGCATACCATACCTGTAACACCAGGAAGGATAAGGTTTGTAGATTTTCTTTTTTACATTTATTTATTTTTATTAGGGTTTTTTTGAGGAAGTTTAAACAAGTATACATATTACAAAAAGCAGTATTAGACATGTAGGCAGTGGTGGTGACAATTGGCTAGATATACAGAATTCAGTGGTAGTGGACCTAGATGTACAGAATTCAGTGGTAGTGGTAGTGGAACCTACACTGAATATACAGTCAAACTCATGCACAGTCACCCGACGTAAACACACACACAGACACACACACACACATGTTGTCCTACTATTTTATATGACCAATCCCCAAAGGAATGTGGAAAAAATAAACATAGTTGTCTCTTAAACATAGTTCACATAGTTGAAGCTTGATGACACAAACGTTCACTTCATGTAAACCTAAAACTGTGAAATTTGTTGAAGGTTGATAGATTACTGTGTGGATGTTTTGTGGTCACGCTATAGCTACGGTTTGCAGGGGGAAAAGCCTCACAAATCCTCTCTCAAAGTGAAGATTCACACATTCAGACTTTGCAGATATTTCTAGCTATATTGTTTTGAATCTGCTGCCTTCTTCTTTCTAGCTCAGAATAAGGAAAGGTTTGTATGATGAATATCAACTAAGTCTGTTGTGCTTTCACTCACAGGCAACAATGTGGTTACTATGCAGGCTGATCATCAGAAATTCTGCCCGGATTATCATATCTCAGAAATAGAGAGTTGTGTGAGAATGATAACATAAAAAAACACTAAATACACAGTTAATTATATTTAATGAATTGCTTTGGCATTGTCATGGCTCAGAAGCAAATGATTTCACTCAACTTGCAATGCAATATTCACATTTGTTTTCATTTAGTTGCATTGTGTTGATATAGCACAGTAATTATTGAATGTTTTATGACAGTACTTTCTATTGGCATGTTTATTTTATTGCGAAACAGTTCTTAATTCCAGGGTTGCTTCAGTCAACACAGAGGGGGGCCCTAGTCGTACAGCAGTGTGTTCTGTTCAACCTCAGTGGAGTTTTGCGCCAATTTAACACGTCAGCTAAACGCCGGATTCATTTATACACAATCTCGGGCGGTTTTTGCGAATCGCTGTTTGCGTTCATATTTCATTCGACAAAAAAACTAAGAAAAAAACAGGTCTGAGTCAGGCAGAAAGACAATGTCATTATGTCATTTGAGACATTATTCTAAGAGACAGGAGATAAGGGGTGAAGAGAGAAGACAAAGAGAGTGTGGAGCGTGGACAGGAATTCGTCACGGACAGATAAAACACGCGAGGAGTGTGATGCGGACAGGCACCTCTTTCTTGCCCCCCCTTTTTTTGAGGTTTATCTGACACACGATGAATGCAGCAGTTTTATCTAGAGAGACTAAAGGAGCAGTGACATCTGCCCACATCTGAAGTGTGACCTTGAAGGAGACGTGAGGACGGAGACGGAGAGCTCTGTGCTACAAGCGCGGGTTCGAGCAGGCGAACATCGCCCCGTCCGTACAGGCCAGCAGGAACGGACTGACTCCCACGACCTGAAGCATTCACATGCAAATCCGAAGCGTGCAGAACATGAAAATCATGCAAATATTAATACACAGTGGTGGATCTTAGCATCGCCTAGGGCGGCAAGCCGGCAAGGGGCGCACGCACACAGCTCTCCATATAGCCTACTAACAGACGAGGGTGGCCATACGTCTGGTATTATGCCGGACAGTCCGGTTTTCAAGCGCTTCCTCTGCCGGACGGCCATTTGTCCTCCTTTTGAAGTCTAGACTAGAAAAGCACTAAATTCTTCATTAAATCACGTTTCGAACGTGCTTCTTATTGGTTTATGTGTTTGTCAAATAATGAATCGCATGTGTCATCGGTCTAATAAATGCCAACAAATACCACGCTTCAATATGACGTTCTTACGTACACGGTGAGCTCGAGCGGCAAGCCACGTGAGTTTTCCTGAAGTGCTATCGGAGAGCGTTCACTGTTATCGGAGCCAGCCCTGCAAAATGCAGAAACGGAAGACTTCATACAACCCAGAGTGGTCAAAAGAGCACGGATTTATTTCTAAACGCAGAAAAGACGATTATCATGCCTTCTGTACAATGTGTCGGTGTGAGGTGGACGTGGAAGCGGACAGTGTCAAAGCCGAACGCCAGATCTGCATTAACTTTACTAAGGGGTGCACAGAAAGTTACCAAAAGTTCCTGGCCAACAGAATGCTTCTGGAAAATGTACCAAAGTAAGACCATCCAGCTATTGTGAGTACACATTTTCAATCTCAGTTAGTCTATATAGGTTATGGTTTTAAATTCATCATATAATTACATGTTAAATTGCCGCTGCCTGAAGTGTCCTCCATTCTGGGGTTTTGGAAATGGCCGCCCTAATACAGACAGACGCGCGCTCACTTCAGCCTCGCTCATCTGCGCTCAGCGCTGCGGTACAGCGCTACGCTAGCATCGGGCAGACATGATGTGACTTTTTCATCCCACTGCCTCTGCTGTCTGTCAGCCTATGAAGTCTCCTAGTCCTCACCTGCTAGAAGCCCGAAGTGAGGGAGGAGTGGAGGTCAATAGCGCCTCTCAAACTCACACTGTACAGTACAAGTCAATCAATTAAATCACAAAATAACATTGCAACAAAATGCGCCCCTGCTCTCCTAACACACACAAGCAAATTGAAATAATATCTCAATAGCTACTGATGTACAGCTGCAATTTTGCCTGGTTTCAAATATAATGATAAATGAAAACGAGTCTGTACATCAACAAGGTGAAATGGTTTAGTCTCTTGACCCTGCATTGATGGGCAATCGTTTAGTCACGATCAAAGCCTTCGGGAATTCAGTTTAGAAAATAGAGAGAAGATGAAGAGGATAAACGGGCCAAAGATAAAGGTATGTGTTCATCTCATCATGAACATTATGTTACGTTTTGAAGTAGTCTAGTAAATGATCGTGCTAGCTAGGTATTGCATCAATTGCTATACTAAAGTTAATACTAGCTAGTAGCTCAGTCATTTAGCTAACATTACACTGGCTATAATGACGCTGAACTTTCTCTAAAAACGCCTTTCTTTACTATCATCATGAACATCCATCCATCCATCCATTGTCTAAGCCACTTATTCCTGGTCAGGGTCGCGGGGGGGGGGCTGGAGCCTATCCCAGCATGCGTTCCGGGCGAGAGGCAGGAATACACCCTGGACAGGTCGCCAATCCATCGCAGGGCACACACACCATTCACTCACACACTCAATTTAGGGCAATTTAGACTCTCCAATTAGCCTAACGTGCATGTCTTTGGACTGTGGGAAGAAACCGGAGTACCCGGAGGAAACCCACGCGGACACGGGGAGAACATGCAAACTCCGCACAGAAAGGCCCCCGGCCTGGATTCGAACCTGAGACCTTCTTGCTGTGAGGCGACAGCGCTATCCACTGCACCACCGTGCCGCCATCATCATGAACATTTTCTGTGAATTTATGGGGGTAATAATAGCGCTATACTGAATCACTATGAGCTTACTACTAGCTAGTTAACATGCGTATAGTCCAGCTAAACTAGCAGCAAAACAGCAGAAGCTATCTTAAGTTGGTTTGTGCATAATTAACTTTCAGTCACATTGAGTATTTATTCATCAATTTATTTTTATTTATTGTTCAATTTAAATTTCTTATTTGTGTATATCTTGGATTTTTACAATTTCATATTTGTGTGCAATATTTTTCAGTATTTTTTTGTCTTAATGGCCTATTGTCGCCATTAAGCTTTCTTTCATTTCTTATGTAAATGATTCTACTAATTCTACTTCTTATCACTAATTACAATTAATAGACCTCACTCTGAAAAACAACACAAAGATAAAGTCTCTAACAGCAAGCATAGCGCCTAGCAATTACCCTTAAGAGAATCACAATAACGTGACTGTAGAGCCTAGCAATGACATATAAACACATTGCCTTAAATCAAAGTGTTTGCTTGGTGCCAAACAAGGATCTATATGAGAGCAATTTTAACTTGTGTTATACTTTCCACAGCATTCCCAAGTGTCAAAAACCTTGAAAATCATTGAAATGTATTCTGTCATGGAAATTGATGAAAAAGCTCTGTCTTGCAAGTGTCATGGAAATGTCTGATTCCATGTAACGTTATACATTTTTTTCTTCTTTTCCGATAACCACCGTTGTTGCCACCTGCAACGGCTGTTATCACACACACACACACACACACACACACACACACACACACACACACACACACACACACACACACACACGCACACGCATGCACACACACAATGAGGTGTGCATTTGCACTGGCAACAAAACGTGTTAAGTTACGAAAGTAAAGTCCATTTTTGCATCAGTCGCAAAAAAAAAAGTAATTGAAAACCTTAAATTTGGCATTGAAATGTCACGGGAAATGAAAATTTGATTTGAGCAGGAACCCTGTAATTTTAATTTTAATTTTAATTTTAATTTTAATTTTAATTTTAATTTTAATTTTAATTTTAATTTTAATTTTAATTTTAATTTTAGGCTGTCCAACCCCAGGGAGGGGGGAGGGAAGCCGACAGGAAGTTTGCTGTGTACAGGAGTGACTCTGTAGTTCCGGATTTACGGTCGACAGCCTGGCAAGTGCCGTCTCAGAGGAGACGATACTTTGCCTTTGTCACTGCCGGTCACAGGGCTCCGGCAGCGAACTCACAATACGAGGGGGGGATTGACATGAAAAATAGAGGGTGCAATTGGCTACTAAATTGGGAGAAATTCTTAAAAAACATTTTTTTTTAATAACGGGCCGTAGACTTTGCTCGAATCGTGTTTCGTTTGTGTGCACACGCAGAATCATCGTTCATCAGTGCACTCCTTCCCTGCAAGTTATCGCCGGCTCGATGATGATGGCGTTCCACTGCGACAACCCAAGCGTGCGATGGTGTTCCACGCGTGAGGCGTTTTCCATAACGTAGCATGTTAGATAAAATGTAAATTTCCATGTTACGTATTAAAGTTTAGAGAAGATCATTTTATATTGAGGAATGGGTTGAAGCGACATCAATCACAGCCATTTTTTCTGTGCTGGGCAGGGTGGGGATGTCCACTGTCCGCTCGCAACAATATTTTTTATCGGTATCATCGTTTCATCCATGGGGCTCCCGCCATTTCCCCCGGGCGGGCGGTGTGCTCTTTCATTCCCAGAATCGGGAAATGCAGGATCAGCACTCAGGAATTCAGATAACCGCTCCATTAAAAAATGGAGCCTTTAATTTATTGATCGGCGAGAGCGTGGGGATGCGGGGGCGGGTGGTGTGGACTGCACAGACGAGGAGGAAGAGCGCGTTTGGGTTTACTTATCCCCGTTACTGAGGTATTAATCAAGTCTGATGCACGTCTGGAGCTACGAGAAAGAGGCAGAGCACTGCTCTCTCCGAAAACCACCAGCACATCTCTCACAGGAGCACATCTCTTACAGGAGCACATCTCTCACAGGAGCACATGTCTCACAGGAGCACATCTCTCACAGGAGCACATCTCTTACAGGCATATCTCTTACAGGAGCGTGAATCACCTATCTCTTCTGTGGCCCGGAACTTTGTGACGTGTTGATACAAAAAAATTACAAATACAAGAGTTTATTTTTCATAAGAGTGTTATTACGTGATTTTTTCGCCCCATCCCATAATGCTGTGCAGTCTCTACTCATTATAAAAACATGACTGTCACTCGAAAAGGTCTTGGTTCTGGAATCAGGAATCCTTTCCGGTCATATTTTGGAAGATGGTCCCCCGTCCACTGGGCCTTCATTCACCTTAAACTGAGCAAATGCATCTCCTCAGCTGTGAGATAATTTGTGCTTAAAGAGGGCTCTAGATCATCTACGGAGGCCGTTTTCTCCCAGGATACCTCTCTTCTGAAACAATGTTCCCATGATGCAATGCCAGATGTTGAACAATTTTGTGCCAGTCTTGTCAGATTAGCCGAGGTGCACTCCAGTTTGTTCCACACTTTTCTGACGTCAAACTATTTATTTGTGCTGGGCATCTGTTTATTTTTTCGGTGACAGCTTTTATCTGTCTGTCTACATTTTTGCAAATGTAGATTACCCTCAGCTTTAGCCAACTCTGCTCGGACCTTTTAGGGAAATTAATTAGGGTTACCTTTAAGATGAATAAAGTCACTACAGGTGAATTACATTTGTCAGTATTATGTGAACTGAACCCACAACCTAAGCGCTCTGCCTACAGCACCACTAAGCCACACAGAACCACACTCTACCTGAGCCACACAGAACCACAGAAACTGTCGCTGGTTGTAGCTGATATAGAATCAATTCAGTTTGTAGTGTCAAACCAGGCTGTAGACCCTCACCTCTCCAGCGCTTACATGCCTCCTCTGAACAGTCTCGCTGCAGCTCTACAGGCACCAAAGGGACATGGATTGAGAGCACCTGGCTGAAGCACAAGCCCCAGCCAACTAAAAACGCGGTCGAGACAACAGCCAGCATTGACTTGCTGTCTCCATTAAGACTTTCACAAGGGCCTCGGATAGCGCAGCGGTGTAACGCACTTGACTGGTGCTTTACAAGTGTGAGCTGCCTGTCTCGGTCGCGGTTTGAAACCCAACTGCGCCAGCCCGGCCCTGGTGGGGAGCCCCGATCAGGGGCGGTGGCGATTGGCTGTCTGCTCCAGGGGGAGGGGGGAGGGTGAGCCGGCATGAGCTCGCAGAGGACTTCCCTGTGGACCAAATAAGAGGCGAGTTCCGTCTCGGAGGAAGCGGTTTATCGCCGGGCTCGGGGAAGTGACTTGTCCAGCAGAGGTGGGTGGCAAGTTCGTGGGGGAGTGTAAATCGAAAGAAAATAGAGGGTATAATTGGCCACTAAATTGGAAGAAAAAACAGGGAAAAAATAGAAGCAAATAAAAAAGTAAAAAAATAAAATGGTGACAGCAGGCTATTAAAAGAGCAGTGATGTGAAACCAAACCACAGAGGTTGTGTTATCGTGGCCTGCTGGCGTTATTGGTTCCTTAAACAGTTGTATATTGTTCCCTGAAGCATAAAAAAAAAAACAAAGAACATCATGTATAGAAGTGATAAAAATTAGGATCGACATGGGACGTGACATTGACAGAAGACTTTCACACCAGGACAATGTAACCCAGCATTGTGCCTCTCCTTGAGAAGATGTTATTTGCATTCTAGATCTACTGGTACTAGCGATTTTTCTATTTATTTGTCCACTTATTTATAATTTCTATAATTCCCCCCCCCCTCTTAAAAATGTAATTGACAGTGGCTTGTTAACAACGAGTATCCCTTTTATTTTCACACATAGACTGCGTAGTTTGTAGTTCAGCTGCATTGTGTATGTTCTACTGACTCAATGCCTCCATCCTGTACTGTGATGGAATTGACAGGGCCAGATCTCTGCATGGCCAACAAGTCCTGGGCCTAGGGCTCAAACGTCGCATGGGGTCCGGAATTATGGCGAAAATATTATATATACAGTATATATATATATATATATATATAACAAATTGTATTATATATTTTTTTTTACATAATTCATATTACACTTACACGCCTAATAAATATATGTTCCTCACACAGTGTCATTATTATTAGCAGTAGTCATAAAAAATAAATAACGCAAATGAAATCATATCTCCAATCTAATGTTAAATCTAAGAACTCCATCTCCCAGAATGCCATGCCAGGAGGTGGGGTTGGGGGCCAAAACGGAGGCGGGACCTAAGTGTCCATGAACTTCCAAGATCCGGCCCTGGGGATGAATGTAGTTGGAAGTAGAATGAGCTCACAGTTCTAAAGCCCCTGTTGCATTAGGTACAACATTCCCAAAGAAAGAAACTTGAGAAAGTAAGTTTGATATGTCAGAATTCAAGTTTCTGCATAATGACTGGCATCATTTGGCACACCTAAAATAGACACTTCAAGACCTGCAGGGAAGAACCAGTCAGAGAATAAATGTTCTGGTCTTCACATTTTTGCTGTGACAGTCTGCAGAGTTAATATTAGCCTTATTCTCAGACAAGGCACAGTAGATTCACGTATGAATATGTTACAACATCGAAACCAAGCGTTCGCGTTGGGAATTGTGGGTACAGTCTGCGTGTGGAATTGTTGGATTCAATTTAGCCCTTGTGTAGGTAAGTAAACATATGTTTTGTGGCTTGTATTATTCATAACTTGTCCTGTGTGTTT
This sequence comes from Aldrovandia affinis, assembly GCA_029706075.1. NCBI lineage: Eukaryota > Metazoa > Chordata > Actinopteri > Notacanthiformes > Halosauridae > Aldrovandia > Aldrovandia affinis. Next base: position 8,575,313 of record JAINUG010000016.1, read on the forward strand.
CGTGTAAAATCCAGGGCTTTGGTTCAGTGTTTGGTTGGGTCCTAACCGGACTCGCATCTCTCCTCCTTGGTGTTAGAGGAGAATGGTGTGGCAGGAAAGCTAATGTACTCAGATCACTGGATTCCTACGTTTCAAGGCAAAACCCACCCTGTAGTTCTGGGTAAAATGTTCCTGAAATGTTTACCCTTGTGGTTCTGTGTGTCTCAGTAGGTAGAGTGTGGTTCTGTGTGGCTCAGTAGGTAGAGTGTGGTTCTGTGTGGCTCAGTAGGTAGAGCGTGGTTCTGTGTGGCTCAGTAAGTAGAGCGTGGTTCTGTGTGGCTCAGTAGGTAGAGTGGTTCTGTGTGGCTCAGTAGGTAGAGCATGGTTCTGTGTGGCTCAGTAGGTAGAGCGTGGTTCTGTATGGCTCAGTAGGTAGAGCATGGTTCTGTGTGGCTCAGTAGGTAGAGCATGGTGCTGACAACGCTTAGGTTGTGGGTACAATTCCCATTGGGACCACATATACTGAAAAATGTATGCATTCACTACTGTAAGTCGCTTTGGATAAAAGCATCTGCTAAATGGTATATATTATATTATATTGTGGCTTTACAACAAAGGCAAACTGGCCCCATATTGTTTTGTCTGAAAAGAAAAATTCTTATATGATTGCACCTATCATAATTAATTTCATAGTGGGCTTCCACACACGTTCGCTGGAGGATTCATTCAAAATTTCTGATTATATTCAAAGACAGGTAAAACAGCAGCAGTCTAGGGGTTACAATACAAATAACCTGAATAGTTATTGAATAAATTGTAATTTGTTGCAATTTTATATAATTTTATAATACACATTTTCATGGAAGAAAGTAAATTCTGACATTTATAATGGGCCCAGTAGGGTAGCCATTATTGAAATTATGACTGCACATTGGTGCCCAATCACAGTTCAGTTTTGCAGTGCTGTGGTTATGTGGAGAGTACATTCCTTCGGTGTCCATGTTCTTGGCTAAAATCCAACTTATTAACCATAAACGTACAAGATGGCAGACCCGTGTGTTCTTCCTGTGTTGCTCTTCAAATAGATAGACACGAAATATTCCACACTTAGATACAATACTATTGCCTTTAGATATGTTCAATCATTACACAAAAGCACAAAGCTGCAAGTGGGAGGGCTGGGATTACAACAAGGTTACATACTTTCACTTAGTTTTTTCAATTAATTATGTAGTTGATAATATGTATACATATACAGTCAGGCCCATAAATATTTGGACATTGACAAAGTTATTGTTATTTTAGCTGTCTACTACAGCATATTGGAGTTGAAATTAAATACGGTGTAGGAATTACAGCACCTTTTATATATGGCCCCCCCTTTTTAAGGGACCAACGGTAATTGGACAATTGGCTACTCAGCTGTTCCATGGCCAGATGTGTGTTATTCCCTCATTATTTCATAAAGCAGATAAAAAGTCTGGTTGATTGGAGTTGATTTCAAGTGTGACATTTGCATTTGGAATCTGTTGCTGTTAACTCTCAATATGAAGTCCAAAGAGCTGTCACTGCCAGTGAAGCTAGCCATCATTAGGCTGAAAAATCAAAACAAACCCATCAGAGATAGCAAAAACATTAGGCCAAATCAACTATTTTGTACATTCTTAAAAATAAAGAACGCACTGGTGAGCTCAGAAACACCAAAAGGTCCGGAAGACCACGGAAAACAACTGTGGTGGATGACAGAAGAATTGTTTCCCTGGTGAAGAAAAACCACTTCACAACAGTTGGCCAGATCAAGAACACCCTCCAGGAGGTAGGCGTATCTGTATCAAAGTCAACAATCAAGAGAAGACTTCACCAGACTAAATACAGAGAGTTTACCACAAGATGTAAACCATTGGTAAGCCTCATAAACAGGATTACCAGATTAGAGTTTGCCAAAAAAACATCTAAAATAGCCTGTACAGTTCTGGAACAACATCCTATGGACAGGTGAGACAAAGATCAACTTGTACCAGAATGATGGGAAGAGAAGAGTATGGAGAAGGGAAGGAACTGCTCATGAAACATACCACTTCATCTGTGAAGCATGCTGGAGGTAGTGTTATGGCATGGGCATGTATGGCTGGCAATGGAACTGGTTCCCTTGTATTTATTGATGGTGTGACTGCTGACAAAAGCAGCAGGATGAATTCTGAAGTGTATAGGGCTATATTATCTGCTCAGATTCAGCCAAATGCTTAAAAACTCATTGGACAGCGCTTCACAGTGCAGATGGACAATGACCCAATACTTTTTTAAGGCAAAGAAGTGAAATGTTCTGCAATGGCTAAGTCACCTGACCTGAATCCAGTTGAGCATGCATTTCACTTGCTGAAGGCAAAACTGAAGGCAAAACTCCCCAAGAACAAGCAGGAACTGAAGAGAGCGGCAGTAAAGGCCTGGCAGAGCATCACCAGGGAAGAAACCCAATGTCTGGTGATGTCTATGGGTTCCAGACTTCAGGCAATCATTGACTGCAAAGGATTTTGAACCAAGTATTAAAAATGACAATTTAATTTATGATTATGTTAGTTTGTCTAATTACTTTTGAGCCCCTAAAATGGGGGGGCTATGTATAAAAATGGTTGCAATTCCTACACGGTTCATACAATATTTTTGACAAAATCCTTAAATTAAAGCTGAAAGTCTACACTTGAAGCACATCTTGATTGTTTCATTTCAAATCCATTGTGCTGGCGTACAGAGCCAAAATGATGAAAATTGTGTCACTGTCCAAATACTTATGGACCTGACTGTGTATATATATATATATATACATATTGTGGCAAAACCAGGTATGGTAGCCACAGGGCACAGATGAGGCAAGAGTCCAGGATTCCAGAAAAACAGGATTTATTTTACAGGGGAAAAAATCAAAGATGAAAGGGCGTGAATATGAAGTCCTTAAAGAGGCAGTGCGCGCAGGGTCCGTGGAGTGGGGGGGACTCAGAAGTGCCCAGGAGTGAGGGGGTGAAGAAGGGTGACTCCCCAGGAGTCTGTGCGTTTGGCGGCGGGAGATTCGGTTCTCCCTCAGCTCTAGAAGAGATAACAGTATGAAAAGTGAGGCGAGCAGTTTGGAGTGCAGAAACTCCCCGAGTGAAGATGGCGGTGGTGGACGGAGCTCATTGGCCCGACTCGCTACAGCGGGGATTTAAGGGCCTCTTGTGATTGGATGATTGGCTGTTGAGGCTTTGTCCATGGTGAAGTGGGGGGCGAGGATACCGGCACTGTCCGTGCTACTGTCTGTGTTTCAAGATGACAGTGCTCGTTACCTCCCTACTGTTGGGAATCTTCTCCCTTTGTGGAATCAAGTCGGCACCAGCGAAGTAACACACTGGTGACCACTTTCCAATTGAAAAGGTTTCATTACGATGCGCAAGGGGAGATTAATGAAGGTGCTGTGACAGCGTGTATCCAGCAAATCTCAACTCAGTAGTTGTAAGTGAGGGTTTAAGTACCCTTGTCCGAGGGGTCACAGTTGCCCAGCATGCACATCCCCGGCAGGGAATACACATTGCACCCAGACATCCTGGAGGCACCCATTTGGTGTACAGTTAACAATGGAATTGGTGTGACCATTTGGCCCTAACAAGGTGAGGGCTGTTGTGGAGAGTGTGTGTCTAAAATGTGTACTAGAAATGAAGATAAAACAAAAAACATTTAATCAGAATAAAACAATCAATGAGGGTTATACTCATTATAAATGTAACACCTCAAACCTATCACCTACCTACACGGGAGGTGGCAGGGTCCCTGTTCCCCACACAACAATATACTGTATGTGTGTATACAGTACCAGTCAAAAGTTTGAGTACACCTGCTGGAAACTGTTTGTTTTACACCATATAACTTTCTGTAAATACTTGAAAATGACAAAATATACATGTAACAATAAACAAAAGGAACATCAAAGCAATCAAATAAAATGTAATTGAAAACAAACACAAGCTATTCGCTTAATACGTTTCAGCAGGAAATCACCCGACATGTCTTCCCAGTTCTGCAGCAATTCCCAGAGACACTTGTGGGTTGCTTTGCTTTGACTCTTCTGTCCAGTTTGTCCCATACAAGTTATATGGGATTGAGGTCTGGACACTGGGCAAGCCAGGTCATTAGTTTGAGTTGTCCTTCACGTTCCTCCTTCACCAAATAGTTATTGTACAACTTCAAGGTGTGTTTTTCGGGTCATTATCTTGCTGAAGAATGAAGTATTGCCTGATTAGCCATAATGCAGATGAAAGATGTACTTAAACTTTTGACTGGAACTGTATATATATGTATATATTAGGGGTGTAACGGTACACAAAATCATGGTTCGGTACGTACCTCGGATTTTAAGTCACGGTTTGGTACATTTTCGGTACAGCGGGGAAAAAAAGAAATGCAAAACATAAAATTGCTTTTCATTTATTATGAACTTTGTAAACAGTGGCTAATTGGCCATAATTTACTGAACAAAGTAAGACACATATCTATCTTTCTTAAATAATAAACAATGTCCGTCAATACTGCTGCAACCTACTAATAACACTTAAAAGTGAATCGGAAGGTTCTCAAATAAATACAAAATATGATCAAATAAATATCCATTAAAGTGCAGCATTTTGAAAATGAACTGTTCTTGAACTGTACTGTACTTGTGTTCACATCAGCAGCTTTCGTCCGACCCACCTGTCAGTTGCTAACTGTAGTTCACTGGGAAACCCCAATCCGTAACAGGAGACTTGAGTGATATGGGACGGTCTACAAGTTCTGGCTTCTCATTTGCATTCACCATAGTTATATCTTCAGGGGTGGGGGGGAACTCAAGAGTTTTGAATTAAGTTCTGCGTGCGTTAAGGGTTACAGCAAGATTGCATTAGTTCGGTTCCCAGTGCACACCGAACCAAAAGTCCTGTACCGAACGGTTCGGTACGAATACGCGTACCGTTACACCCCTAATATATAATATATATATATATATGCACTGTACATGCTACAGTGAGTCTACTTTACTGTGGATCTGACAATGCACACACTGAACTAGAACTCCGAAGCAGGGATCTCAAACTCCAGCCCCGTGGAGCTGCAGTGTCTGCTGGGTCTTGGTGTTTTTTTAGCACTTAAGTGCTTCATTTAGTTGATTGATTGGATGAAGATGGCACACACCTTGTCTCTTCAAGGCCTAAATTTGGCTGCTGACTGAAAGGAAACCACAAAAACCGACAGAGCCCTGCTCCAAAGATTCATGTCGGGTCAATGGGGTGACGTACCAAGGGAATTGTAGCCTGTCACACGCTCCTTTTTCTGGGCCAAGAAAGTCTGAATATTATGTGCATTGTACAGTGGAATTTATGTGGATAGGACATTGTGTCTTTTGCATTGTGCAGTCAAAGAACTTCTACCACCTCAACACGATCTGTGATCTCCACCCATAATGCACTGCAGCCAATACCACCACACTACCTCAAAACCTGTCCACCTTTTCAGCACAACATGGATGGTACCTCTTCTGTGTTTTTTTACCACGATCTGGCCAAGCCCAGGTAGCGAGATAGCAATGACTAAATGGTCTTGTTGTCTTTTAACTTTTGCTGTTTTTATGTTTTGTGTTTCTATGAACCCATGTCAAAGACAATTTTCTGTCATCGATGTGATGGACAATAAAATGTCCTAATCTAATCTGGAAATGGTCTTTTGAACTTTTTTGTCTTCTTACGTCCATAATGAAGGGGTTGGGCTCTTTGTATTGAGCCTATCATAACTCCCGGTCTTATTCTCTGTGGTGGTCTGGGATGTTGCGCACGGTTGGTGATGTGGGGCTGCCCTGGCTCACGTTGGTCGTGAAGATTGCAAAACTGGCAACTGATGTGGTGTTGTAAAACTGGTGCTCACCGGAGTGCCCTAGTCGTTAGCATCCGCATGGTGGTCAGAGCATTTTTTTTCTTTTTTAAGATTTTGTTTAAGATTTTCTCCCATTTTCTCCCAATTTATTATCCAGTTACACCCTCTATTTTTTATGTCAATCAATGACAAAGGCGAAGTATCATCTCCTCCGAGACCCGGTCGCAGTGGCCAGCGTCGAACGTTGTAACCGCTACACCACCCGGGAGGCCCCAGTCAGAGCATTTCTATTCAGTCACGATGAGTGTATGTTTTCCCTGACGTTTTGCACACAGGAGCAGAAAACACTAGAAAATCACCATCATCACATTCACAATCGCAGATCTGTAAGCAATGTTCGACGTATACGGAGTATTACAAATATACAAGTGACTGAGATTCATTTGTTCATCCAGTTTTGTTCACTGATAGTTAAGATAAATTAAATGATTTTTGCTCCTTATTATTAAATATGTTTTTTGTGGGGCCCTTCCTTCTTCCTATTTCCATTTACCCACATGATACCCATTTTCTCTTCAGACTAATGTTTTATTTTCATATTTGGGAATGTATATTCATGTGTTTGTCTTTGAATATGCCTGTGTGTGTGTGTGTGTGTGTGTGTGTGTGTGTGTGTGTGTGTGTGTGTGTGTGTGCACGTGTGTGCGCATGTATGTGTGTGTGGGTGTGGGTGTGCATGTGCGTGCACGTGTATGTGTGTGGGCATGTATGTGTGTGTGTGTGCGTGCGCATGTATGTGTGTGTGGGTGTGTGTGCGTGCACGTGTGTGTGTGTGTGTGTGCGTGGGCGTGTGTGTGTGTATGTGTCTGTGGGCGTGTATGTGTGTGTGTGTGTGTATGTGTGTGTGGGCGTGTATGTGTGTGTGTGTATGCGTGCGCATGTTTGTGTGTGTGGGAGTGTGTGTGTGTGTGTGTGTGTGTGTGTGTGTGTGTGTGTTTTGCACGTACATGCAGGGGTACGTGTGTGTGCACATACTGTGTGTGCATTACATTTATTTTTGACTGTTACCTTTTATAATTGAATAACATGTCCAATACTAGCTATTGACAGGAATTTGTTAAACTCTTATACAGCACATTTCCATGAAAAGTCCCAATCACCATGTTACCCAGACATGACAGCATCCCCATCATGTCTGGCCGGGTCTGAATGATACGCTTGTGTTTCGTCTCATCTTAAACGTGACGCACAGCTGTGATTACTCTCCCTAAATGAGGGCGTCGCCAAAAAGCCCACTGCAGGTGCTCAGCGAGGGCCAGAAATGGATATTTTAATCTGGTAATGGGAGGAAGAGTAATTCGACATCTGGAAGTTTTACTGCACAATAATTGGGGGAACAACTGTGGCCCCCAGAGCTTGAAGGGAGAATAGGTTTCATTCAGCACGAAATCAGACGCGCACGATAACATTTGGATAGATTAAATTTGTGTTTATTTTAAAAGACAGCATTTCCAAAGTACTTTTTTTCCCCCTTCTCTCTGCTTGTTGACATTGCTTTTAATGTGACAACTGTGACGTACATTTACAAAAGCACGTTTTGGATTCACGTTTTTTAAAGGCTTCATCTAGACAGGTGTTTCCTGTCTGATTTTGACATGAAATTAAACACAACTCCAGATGTTCTGCTTGTTACAGGGGGCTAGATAATTCAGCTCGGAGATGTAATCAAAGCTCGAGGAATGACTGCGATGAAGTGGACACGCTCGTGAGAGAGATATATTTGTCACATAGGTGTAAGGGCACACAGTTAATGAGTCAGCGTGCTCTGGACGATATGTCTGTGTATGTACTCTCGAGTGCTGCATGCACCAAGTACATCTGTGTGTGCTGCGTTACGTTCTCGGGGTAGAAACAGAAGGAGCCGGAAAACTGGAAGCACGTGGACAGTAGACTATTTCAAATCCCAACCTGTAAAGTGAATTAGCCCACATGCCAGACCATGTTAAAATGAGCACATCCTTGAAGTGGACATGGAAAGTTTTTTGTGTGTGTTTTTATTTGTTGTTGTTGCCCAGAACGGTGAAGTGGAAAGTGTTTAGTGTCTAGCAGAGTATCCCGAAGACATAGCAGTGAAAGGTCAGACTGATGATTGATGTTTCGCTGTGCGCCTGTCATTTTCAATTACTGAACTTTTATGTTTTTAATGCTTTTCTCCGATGAATATTTCATATCGACCGTTGGATGAAATGTTCTGACTGGATGATACTTTGTAAATGTGCACCGTGTTAGAATTTCTTTGAAATAAATATTTGGTGAATTATTTATTTAGCCTTGGTTTTAGTTGTAATCAGTTTTTATAATTACATATTTATAGAGCAATATTTCAACTTTTTTTAACTTCTTGAAGAAATGATTTTTGCCTGCAATTAAAGCATCCCAACTATCTATCCATTTAAAATGTGTATATACATATATATATATATATGTCAGGTCCACATTTATTGGCACCCTTGATGAAAATGAGCAGACAATGCTGTATAAAGTAAACAACACAGATAATGTGCTATATTTAATGTTCAAACATATTGGGGAAACTATATACTTTTGTTCTAATACAATTATTCATTTTTGGAGTAAACATAGGTATCAAAATTATTGCCCCCCCTAAAGATTATATATGTTAAATAAAACCGATCTGCAATATAACTCTACTTAAGTTAATTTCAGTCATAAGGAACTGTATTGTGGCCTTCCATAACGTCCTGTTTCACTGAGGTATAGAAATGAGGTAACACACACATGTAAAATCCCTTTGTCATCCATCACCATGGAGAAAGCCAAAGAACTGTCCAATCAAAAGTGACAGATGGTTGTTTGATGTAAACAAGTCAGGTAATGGGCACAAAAAACGTTTAATCATACTACTAACCACTTTTTAATCATACTACTAAATAATCAGTTAAAACGTTTCAAACATCTGGAATGGTTGCAAACTTGTCAGGAAGAGGATGCAAGTGAATGCCCACACACAGTGAGGAAGATGGTGAGGGAGGCAAAGAAGAACCCAGGGACCACAGTTAAAGAACTACAGACTTTAGTTGCGTCTTGGGGTCGCCAAGTCTCAAATCAACCATAAAACGCCACCTCCATACCAACAGGCTCTTTGGAAGGGTTGGATGAAGAAAGCCAACCAACTGAGAGCAACCAACTAATTCAACCATCTGGAGTTTGCCAAACATCATTTGAACTATGACTGCAACCGGTGCTATGGTCAGATGAGACCAAAATATCACTTTTTTTCATGTACACCATCTGCATGTTTGGCCTCAAAAGAGGGATGCATACAAGGAAGAATGTGGTGGTGGATCATTGATGCTTTGGGGCTGCTTTGCTGCTTGTGGTCCAGGGGCTCTTGTTAAGATAGATGCCATAATGAATTCCACCAAGTGCCAGGACATTTAGCCAAAAACCTGGTTGCCTCCGCCAAGAAGCTGAGACCTTCCAACAAGACCCCAAACATACTTCAAAATCAGCACAGAAATGGTTAAGTGAAAACAAAATCGATGTTTTGCGAAGGCCATGTCAGTTTCCGTACGTAAACCCTACCAAAAACATGTGGTCTGGATTGAAGAGGGCAGTCCCATAAGTGCAAACCTGAGGATATCAAGGGTCTTGAAAGGTTCTGCATGGGTGAGTGGTCCAAGATCCCTCCAAATGTGTTCTCCCCATTAGCCTTAACATTATAGAGATAGGCTCAGTGCTGTTATCCTTGCCAGGGGAGACTGCATCAAGTACTAAAAACAGGGGTGCCAATAATTGTGAAATCTTTTTTTTGGGGAAAATAATAATAATTAGAAAAATGTGCTATTTTGGTTGCTTGTTTGTTTATAGGTTGGTTATTCATCTTTAATAAAGTAAAATATGTTCCACATGTTGGACAACTACAATAGGCTTCAGCAATGGTATTATTTGTTTTTGTATATATGTGTGTGTGTGTGTGTGTGTGTGTGTGTATGAGTGTGTGTGCGTGTGTAGTGTGTGTAGTGTGTGTGTGTATATGAGTGTGTGTGTGTGTGTGTGTATATGAGTGTGTGTGTATATGTGTGTGTGTAGTGTGTGTGTGTGTGTGTGTATATGAGTGTGTGTGTGTGTGTGTGTTTATATGTGTGTGTGTGTGTGTGTGTGTGTGTGTGTGTGTGTGTGTGTGTGTGTGTGTGTGTGTGTGTGTGTGTGTGTGAAATATGGTGAATATGTTGAAAAGCCGGAGTTATTTGTGGGGCTTACCCCCGATGCTTTACGAGGGCAGCGGGCTCACTCTATTAAAACAGAGACCTGCGCCATTCGTGAAAATAGAGGTCATCGACACTCGGGTCACATGACACCGATAAAATAAACTTTTTTTCTCTATTTTTTAATGATGTGCTGTACATCATCACCTTACGTGCATCATGTGACCCAAACACCGCGGGTCAGTTTTAGAAATGAACTACATATTGAGCAGGTGTTATCAAAAGGTTCTAACAAAGCAGATTTCTGAGATGTCCTGTATTGTAATTGGTTTGGTGGAAATGCAACAATATATATATATATATAGGTATATATATACTAAAAATGTAAAGATTGAACAGAGCTCAGCAGGTAATTGCTGTCTCATCCATTTGCATTCAATCAGTCTATTACTCTGTTATAGCTAATATATATCTAAAACGTAAAGAATACAATTGTTATTATTTTCAGTATAACTGCAACATCTCTCTCTCTCTCTCTCTCTGTCTCTCTATCTCATTCTCCTCCTTTCTCTATCTCATTTCTTTTCTCTTTCTTTCTCTCCCTCGAATACCTTGAAGTCCGGACGGTGCTGCTCAGACCCCAGGGATAGTATTTTTAGAACTCATTTGTTTGAGGGGTTTTTAATCTGAAGACATTGAGAAGTTGCTCCCGCTGTGTCGTCGTCAATCATGCCAGGAGGGAAAAAAGCGTGGCGTGATTTGTTATGTGTTATTTCCCTTGCTGTGGTGACTGTCTCTCAGTGCCAGCTCCGTCCTTAAGGCCATCACTTATAGGAGACCACTGTCTGTCAGAGAAAACCACCGGCAACTTTAAGGCCTGTCTTTGTTGGGCCCAGACAAATGAGGGTGACCTTTAACAATGAAACAGACACCTACGGAGAGGGATGAAACAGCAGTCGAAATTAAGAGCACCAAGCGGTCATTTCAAACACTTCCGGAATGACACTAGATAAAATATATATAAATATATATTTAGAAAAAAAAATAGTTTGAAGTTTGAAGAATAACTTAATTATGTGAGGATATGTGGGCTCATGTTGTCAATAATAAAAACCTACCTGGTCAGAGATATTGACAAACAGCGAGGAGTAGAACTTAATGTGGCCTGTGGCGGTCCGGCAGGCCATTAATTATAGATGGTATTGATGGGCGAACGCAACAGAAAAGAGATGAAATTAGAACAGATAAAGGCACCGTTGATTTTTTTCTTTTTTCTTCTTCGATGAATTACAAAAGGCCCACATCATTTATGAATATTGTAGAAGGGCAGACAGATAAGATAAGAACACACCAAAAAGCTTTGATTCCCGCTAATAGCTACTTCAAAAAGACCTAGAGCAGAAAGTGTGGCTAGTTATTGAATTGCGGGGCCTGTCATCAATATTTTGTAACGTTTTCAAAGCACAGCCTGTGCCCCTCTTCCAGGGGGTGGCACAGCGAGGACTGGGGTTCGAGGGGACGTGGTAACCAGACCTGGCGAAGCGGTCAGCCGAGCCTGCCTCTCACGGGCCGGCACAAATCAATCTTGTTGAGCACTTCTCAGGTAATATAATATTCTGGATGTGGCAATAATGTAATTAGCTTATAGATTCTTTTTTTAAATATCTAAAAATCTAATTTGGAAATATTACTTCCTGTTATGAGCTGCTTAAAGCATGAACCTCTGATTAAAAAATTGACGGGATGATGTTGGAACTTTTTTTAAATGGAACATTATTATACACAAATGCATATATTTTTTTTATTATTGTGTCCACGGTGTTTCAATATGCGCGGTCTTAAAAAACTGGCAGCACTTTATTGCCAATGTTTGTGACATAAAAGGCAATATTCACTTCACGGCTGCAATGCTGCCCTCATACAGAACAGGAACCTCACATAGAAGAGGCTCAGTTGAGCTTAATTTTCAGTTCACTGTCTGTAGGTATACCAACAATAAAGCACAATTTACTGGAACAGATAATGAACAAACAAATGCTGCTGCCCACCAGAGTGAAGATAAATGCTCAAATAGTTTACGGATTTCAGATTATTTCAGATTATGATATTCTTTCTTCCCCCCCCTCCCCTCCCCTTATATATATTTTTAGATCGAATATGAATTATTGAAAGCCGGAAGGTTCCGTCAATCATCAGAATTCAGAGCGGCGTTCCGATCTCCGCCCGCCTCACAGGTTCCACTCTGGCCACGCTTTCAGGTTTGTGCGGCTCTAACACTGTATTCCCCATGCCATTTTGCTCTCAAAGCCCCAGCACAAGATGGCACCTGCGCTGTGTATGAAATGGGTGTGGAGCCAGCTGAGCTGGGGAAGAGCCTCCTTATTGTACATATAAAGAAAAAAAGCACTGATGTATTTATATGCTGTCTACTGTCGCCAACCACCATTACATGCTGCTATGAAGGGGAGGGTGTGTGTGTGTGTGTGTGTGTCTGATATACACTTCCTTATATACCCAATATTTGCCACTATTCTTCCTCTGTATGACTAGTTTTCGGAGTCAGAGGAACGCGATGCAGGCTGACACACTGCTTCCTGGATCGGTCTGTGCGTCGAGTGAACCCACGCCAACGCGTAACGCCTGCCTGACAGTAATCTCCCGACGGTAAAGCACTGCTCGTCTGAGAGCCACTGCTTCCTCCACTCTCCCCGGACTACAATACACACGTGAAATAATAATATAATAATATACCCAGAAATCACACAGGTTGGGAGAAAAGCAGGTGCCTAACCCATGTTTTGTGGTTGATCGTCAGGCCGAGATTAATGCGAATGCGTCCGCCGCCATTTTGTTGCATATTTTTGTCGTAACAATCCCCGCTTTGTAACGTTGTGTTTGTGTGCGGTGACCTCGGTTACCGAATGTGCAGCCGCAGTGGAGGGTGGGACCCAGAGGCAAAGGCAGGTTAAAGGTTGAGTTTAATATCACAAAATTAATTTAGATGATTTCTCACGTCGGAGTATAAATCTGTCTTAGGCTGAGGGCTCCGCCCCCTTTTATCATGCGGCCATCTCATTTATGCATCCAATAAAACCGGCCACATGCATCCAATTTCTCTCAGGACACCTTACCATTACTGATATTCACCGAAACACTACAATGCATTTCATATTCATTTCAGTAAATACAAAAAAACATGGAACATTGTAACACACAGTCTCGTTCACTAAGTGTACAATGTGTTTACCAATGAAGCTACAAGACATTACGCTGTGAATTTGTGTCATGGACATTTTCTGTGTTTTTTTCTTCCCCTGCTATTTCCTGTATGTTAGGTTTAATTTAAATAGTGTACACATTTTTCAAAAGATAATTGTGGGCCCTGCTGGCATCCTAGTGATACATCAATTGCCTTTGTTCACAGCAGAGAACCACAGTAGAACAAAAAGAGGATATTCTTTGTCTATCAAAAAAAAAAAAAACGGGGAAAAACACGACTGAAGTCGTGTCCTTTTGACTTAAACAAGGGCCGAGGTTTCCAAGGCCTTATTTATTTACTAATTTCATGTTTATTTGAATTGGGACAGATACAGAAAAACATAGACACATTGCATTAACAACATGCTGATGCCCTGTACCAAAACATTTGTAGCTTGCGTTCATTTTCAATGCCTTATCTGACCATTCCTTCTCGCGTAAACGAGAATCGAATTGAGCTGCTCATTTCTGCCCGTAATTCAGAAGCGCTTATCTCTCCTCAACGTCACTCACTCTGGAAACCCAGCGAAACGTCCCAGGATTGTTTTTTTCTCTTTTTTTCCCTCGTTCGTTTATTGCTTCGAATCCTTCATTTATTTGAACCGTCTATGATATTCCTGTCATATTATATCTGTTAATATTAAAGGAAGGTTTGGGATGGTGGAGTCCACCGGACCGTGCCACTGTTTACCTTGCCCAGATAAAGGGGGAGTCGGGCCCCATTACTGTAAACACATGTGGGCCCCCGTTCCGTTTGGCTATCTCAGGGGCTCGCATGTATATTTAACTCCTCTCGGTCGTCAATGTATTCCTCTCCTGAAACGCATCGCCTTGAAGAATGACTTTCCGTCCCACGGGGATCGAGCCAAACAAGTATTTCATTCACCGCAGTAATCAGTGCTACCCCAAGCAATGTCTAGCACCTTCGTCTTCATCACCCAGCGCCAGTGATTAGGTGAGGAAGATGAAGGATTATTTTTGTCTCTTTTAGGGATGAAAACGTATTCAGGCGTGTTCATTTCTTTAACATTCCAACGTTTGGCATCACAGAAATAGTCTTTAAATTAGTATATAGTCATTTACGTTAAAATAAAAAATAAAAAAGATGGAGACTATGGTGATTACCTTTGTATGAAATTACTAAAAGGTTTAGTTTTTTAGGTAAAAATGTATGATATGAGTCATTACAGCATTGTTCCACACATGGAGATGCACATAATTAACTAAAAGTAAACAAAGAGCCATCGCCAGCGTTGTTTCTCTTTTGAAATGGCATCCCTGTCCAAGTGCAAATGCATCCGTCTGAAACAGAAAACAGTCGTGCTCTGTATTTCAATCACACCTCTACAGCACAGCACATACACTCCTATGTATGCATGTAAACGTGTGTGTGTGTGTGTGTGTGTGTGTGTATGTATATGTGTAAGTGTACGAATGTGCGTGTGTATGTATGTATTTCTGTGTATGCTTGTGTGTGTGTGTGTGTGTGTGTGTGTGCATGAGATTGTGTGTATGTCTATGTGTAAGTGTATGAATGTCTTTGCGTGTTTGTGTTTGTGTGTGTGCGCATGTTTGTGCATCTATGAGCGAGTACATGCATGCATTCCTGAGAAGTTCACGTGTGTATGTTTATGAATTTATCCGTGTATGTACAGTATGCAGTATGTACATGCATGTTTATGTGCATATGTGTGCGTTTTAGCATTTGTGTGCAGGAATGTATGTGTGTGTTTTTACGTGTGTGCATTTGTTTGTGTGCGCGCGCGTGCGTGTGTGCGTGAGTGTGTGCATGCGTGCGTGTGTGTGTGTGTGTGTGTGTGTGTGTGTGTGCGTGCGTGAGTGCGTGTGCGTGTGTGTGTGTGTGCGCAGAAACCCATTTTTATTTTCTGACAAATTGGAGAAGAGCAGTGCATGGTGAGTGATGAGCATTTGCTAGTTTCTCATTCACGGAACAGTGAGAGTGGGGAAAATGAAGGCTGGGACAGTAGCAGTCCGGCGTTATGAATGATACATTAAATGATTGTCTTGGATGGCATCCTGGGATTTGTGCCGACTGCAGATTCCGAATTCCCCAGTCACTCTCCATCTCAGAGTCTCCATTTTCCGTGTGTGTGTGTGTGTGTGTGTGTGTGTGTGTGTGTGTGTGTGTGTGTGTATGCAGCGTAAAACCCTTTTCAATATATGCAGCACTCAGAAAATGTCCCCCAAATCGTTTCCTGATTCTCAGGCCCTGCGAAAGGGTGTGCAGAAAACGCACAAGTCTTAAGGACATAAATAATCTGTGGAACCCCACCCATGTTGTTGAAATTATAATGCACGAACAAACATGTTTAACCAAATGGATTTGGGGAAAGTTTGTGGCCTTGCCAATGTGGTCTGGAAGACATCAGTTGTGGTTGAGAAGAGACCACATTTTAATCAAACTGCATCATTTCCAGTAAGTGACAGGGATTCCGTTGATGGATAGCTATGATTAACCAACGTTTCCAAAACACAAATTCCTAGCTTGTGATTTTGCTCTAGCCCGACCGCCAGCGTTATTCGATTACAATAGAAAACCTTTGTTTCTCACATGTGTTTCTCAGAATATATAGTCTGCAAGCATGTGAACTGGATAGGAGAGCCCTGGGAATGCTCTGTGAATTTTGTGGAAAACATCAAATATAGTTGGATATTATATGTTTAGCGAGGAGTAAATTGTCGAGCTTCCCAAACCGTCACACAGTTTTGTTTGAAAGTTTCCTTTTTTGGAACAGTTGTGGAAAAACAGTGTCGAAAACAGCTGTTTGAAGATTTCTCTCATTTCGCCGCTCGATGAGCAAGGTTTCCTGTACGTGTCTCCTCGGGTCAAAATCACAATTCATTTTCCGTGAAATGGCATACAGAGAGGTCTAAATTGTTATTTATTCCTAACCTGGAAAAGGACAAAAACAAAAGGCAGGTGCTCTGGGCTTCAGGCTGAATTCTGCATGCATGCATAGAGTCCCTGTGGTACGTTACAGTGTGCCTCGGACACAAAGCAGAATGCATTATCTCCCTCATGACTCAGTGATGACCAACATATTGAATTACAGGCACCTTCCTTCAGTCAAGGAAACAAAAACAAAAACAGCAGTATTAATAACACTAATAACAGTCAAACCAGTTCATTGTCACTTTAGGTGATTTGACTGGAAACAACATCAATATGCAGCTTATATCCCTGACATTTTGGGGCACTTGCCGGCTTACTTTGTGTCAAAAGATTGTCTGGAATACACTTCTTTTGTATTCATCACATTGATTTTCCTTCTCTACCTTTTGCAGATGTCATTTGCCAGTCACTTTTTTTAAACTCACGTCCTGCAAAGCTTCAATTTTTGGAGTCCTCGCTTGGTGTCACATTGTACACTAATTGTATGAGTATTTTTGTCCATTGTTGCTGCGCATGTTGGTATTAAATAGTCAATGGGTAATTGCGGGGAGCATACAATGCAATAAATATTTCTATGATTGTGATATTTATGCTAAAATAGAGAATGATCTTGAGCTATAACAAGCCCAGGTGGGCAGAATGGTGAGCAGACATAGGTTAAATGGCTTTTTCTTGTCATCGAACATTCTTAACATAGATACTAGTCCTTAACATAGATACTATCTTTCTTAGCCGCTCCTCGCGGTCTTCTCTGTCCTGACCCCTCGGTGGTGGAACGATCTTCTGGCCATCTTCCGCAAGAGACTCAAAACCCACCTCTTCACTACCACTGAAATCTGTACATCTAACCCAGGGGTCGGCAACCCGTAACACTCGAAGAGCCATTTGGACCCGGTTTCCACGGAAAAGAAAACACTGGGAGCCGCCCCATTTTCTGTCGACGGGGGGGTGCAACGCGAAAATAATTATTGCGCCCCTCGGATTTTCTGTCGACGGGGTGGGGTGCTACGCCAAAAAAAGTTTGCGCCCAATTTTGTGCCCGATTCAATTGGATACTTATTATTTATTTTCCCAAGCCACGCGGAGCCGCAACATAAGGCTGAAAGAGCCGCAACATGAGGCTGAAAGAGCCGCAACATGAGGCTGAAAGAGCCGCATGCGGCTCCGGAGCCGCAGGTTGCCGACCCCTGATCTAACCAATTGTCACCACCATGGTCAACACTGCTTCTCGTAATATGTACCCTTGCTTAAAACTTAAAAAAATAAAATAAATCTACTAACCTTTTCCTTTCGTGTGTTACAGGTACAGTGTGCAGCTGCCAACAATGATGTCTATCTGCTGTGTTAGTGCACTGATCTCTTGCGCAAACTATGATTAATCTTATCATGTATTAATGCACATTAATTAATTACCGTTAATGTTCCAGGTACATAGTTCAGTCCTCCGTGTATTTACTAGTGTACGTGTATTTCATAAGGATAAAGATCCTTATTTGCCAGGTTACACACAGTTTGTACACAGGGTAATTGGAATGTATCTTTCCACATACCTCTCCTAGATGCACACACACCATCAGAGAGGTCCGAGTGCAGGGTCAGCCATAGTACAACCCCCCTGGAGCAGTTTAGGGGTTTAGTGCCTTGCTCAAGGGCACTTTGGCAGTGTTCCAGGAAGTGAACTAGCCTCCCTCCGGTTTCCAGTTTATTGTTTTTTCGTTTAGCCTTCCTGGGATTCAAACCAGCAACCCTCCGCTTGCCAGCCCGTGTCGCTAACCACTGAGCCACTGCAGCCAGAGGATGACCATGCGTATTTCTGCTGCACCAGGGATTGCGTTTTCAAGGATGTGCAAATATATAGGCAGAAGCCACACGCATGTTCTGCTGCACCAGGGATTGCGTTTTCAACCGCTCCTATGCAACAATACACTTTATTATATTATATTGGGCGTAGATATTGTTTCTTGGATATCTGCTTTGCTTGATGTTTAGTCTACTGATATCAGCGTGAGAGCCCTTTCTCTGCCAGTGTTTGGGAAACCTCAAGTTCACATACAAGAGGACTGCGTCTAAAGCAGATGGAATGGGTCTTCATACAAGAGGACTGCGTCTAAAGCAGGTGGAATGGGTCTTCATACAAGAGGACTGCGTCTAAAGCAGGTGGAATGGGTCTTCATACAAGAGGACTGCGTCTAAAGCAGATGGAATGGGTCTTCATACAAGAGGACTGCGTCTAAAGCAGGTGGAATGGGTCTTCATACAAGAGGACTGCATCTAAAGCAGGTGGAATGGATCTTCATCTTCTGCTCTCTCTGTCCACAGACAGGCCCTCTCTCTGACTCTCCCCCCCCCACGTTATATACATCCCTCTCAACGTCATCGCCCGCGTGCTCAGCCCCCATCACACATTTGTGTGGATATCGAACACCTAATTGATGTATCAATCTTATTATTGCGCCGCAATTTTCCCCCCGTTTGTTTCCTCCGCCATTCGACAGAACCCGCGGGCCATTAGCATTGTCAGACGGCGTTCGTTCGCGAGAAGAGATGAAATGAAATAATGTTAGTAAAATATGAACTGAGCCATGTTTGATATGCACTTCAAAGGTCCGAAAGGCCAAAGAAAAAGCCTGTGGTTAATTATTGAAGAGATGTCTAAAGGAAAGTATGCGTGTGAGTGAGTGGCGCTCAGCCTTTCATCCCCAGTAACCTTTCATTGTCCTCTCCTGCTTTCCACCCCGCATTTCCCCGTCAGTGCTGGTAATAGAGACACTGGCCAGCGTCGCCACAAACCCTCGGCTCTTAATGAACAGTCGTGATTAAAGGCCTTGACAGCTCTGAACTTTGCATAAATTTTTATATGGTGTCAGGCTGTGCCCCTGATTGAAAAATCAATACTGCAATACCTCTCTGGTCAAATATATATGTATATATTTTGCGTTGCATCACAGACACATATCACATCACAATATCAGCGCACATCTCATTGCTTCGGGGGAAAACGCGCTCGTTTTAATTTTAATTGTAAAAAAACGCTTTCAACTTGATTCCCCTGCAGCAGACTGTGACCTGTCCTGCTATCCTCGCGTGCTAATTAATATCAGAGGGGGGGGTTGTACGTAGAGCAGCTTCGGCAGCGACCGCAACTTTACGGAAAGGCCCGCGCGAAGGTGATTTTCCATTCTGAAATAAACGCACAGCATTCGGTAAACATGACATTATCCGCGATGTGTGCTACTGTAGATTGCCTCTTTATTTCTTTGCTTTTCCTTCGACGCGTGCCTGAACACCGCGCCGGTGTGCTAATGTTACCCCCCTCCTCCCTTTTTTTCTGCCAGTGATTGAAACCCTTCCCCCTCCCTCCCTCCCTCCCTCCTCTCCCGACACATCATACTAAAGAGAATGCCTGCTCCAGACTGATGACTCTCAATACGCCTCAGTCTAGCGTTCTGCCTCGCCAGGCCACGTAGGTCAGCGGTAATTCATAACTGCTTTAAAATCGTGCGGGACTCCCAGCAGCTGCCAGTGTCGTAATGCCGCCCCGCTCTGGTTTGTGTATGTAAATATGGGGGGCTGCTACGGCCGTACCCCCCCCTACCCAACACAGCATCAATCAGGGATCTGAATACATCAGGAGGGTGTTTTCATTATGCCCAGATATTTACTACATCACAACAAATTACCCTGGCAAAGCTAGCCAGGCGGGCATTTTCTGTATTTATTTTTATTTTTTCTCTCTCTGGGCAGTGCGATGCAACCAAACCCAGGAACCCCTCCGCTCCATGGAATCTCATCGTAAACATTACTGGATAAATCTCGCGATCGAGCTCATCAATCTCCTCCTCCTGCACCGGCTCACTCGCTGCTACACACACAAACCCAGACGAGATTGTGAACTTAAAGAGTGGCGCTTTTTACACTTCGCTACCGACACCCAATGGGGGCGGGGTTCTGGTTGCTCCCCGCTGATTGCTTTCCTCCACGTGCCTAATTGGGGAGGGGGGCGAGGGATGTACACAACATCGTGGGTTCACGGGACGAGGAACAAAAAAAAAGACATATGCTAATTTTATTTACATTTACCCCGCTTCGAATAAGCAAGGGATTAAACTCAAATAAGGACAGCACACGGAAGGCTGCGGGACTACTTTCTCTCTTCGCCTCCGAGGGACGCGAGTGAAATCAGATGCCGCCATATTTGCTGTGGCTCCAGCCGGCAAATATACACATTGGTCTGTCTTTCATAACCATGCCTCCCTCCTGTAATAAGAATATGAGTCGATGAGCTGTCACCATCCGCGGGGTCGAGCTGAGAAACCCTGCCTCATTCCATTTGTAATATAATATAGATCGCGACCATCGCGCGCGTATGAATTCCATACCTCTAATTAAGTATGTATAATTCCATAATATAAACAGTCTCTTCCCCCCTTTGATATTGTAGACGTTTTAATATTCAGCGCTCGCCGTGCATGTGAAACGTGTCCCGTTCTCTGGCATGTCTAATATTCCCCCCCTCCTCCTGTGGGTGTGTGTCATTGGCTTCGCGGCGTCGCGGCGGCGAGAGACCAGCCCTGCACCTTATGTGTTATTTAAATGTAAATGACATTAATGATAGGCGAGCGGTCTTATAGGCAATTCTGTATGAAGCCACTGACAATGTCCTCCCCCCTCCACCCCCTCCCCCTCGCCACAGCGCTGCAGCTCTGCTCAGACTCCCCTCCCCACAGCGCTGCAGCTCTGCTCAGACTCCCCTCCCCACAGCGCTGCAGCTCTGCTCAGACTCCCCTCCCCACAGCGCTGCAGCTCTGCTCAGACTCCCCCCAACACAGCGCTGCAGCTCTGCTCAGACTCCCCTCAGCACAGTGCTGTAGGTCTGCTCAGACTCCCCTCGCCACAGTGCTGTAGGTCTGCTCAGACTCCCCTCACCACAGTGCTGCAGGTCTGCTCAGACTCCCCTCGCCACAGCGCTGCAGGTCTGCTCAGACTCCCCTCACCACAGTGCTGCAGGTCTGCTCAGATTCCCTTTCCTTATTCATGAGCGTCTTTCCCTAGAAGCCGCAGAGGCGCACGCTGGAAGGGGCAGAGACAGTAGACAGGGGAACGAGACGTTTATGGCGGTGACGGGATGGCCAACTCATTTTCCGAGGCGGGCCTTTGATGACTGCCGTGTTACCCGGGCCTCTGTGCTAGAGCTGTGGTCAGAGTTGAGCTGTGTGAGCGCAGGTTAGAGCTGTGTGCCTGTGCACAGGGTTTAGCTCTGTGAGCGCAGGTTCGAGCTGTGTGCCTGTGGTCAGAGTTTAGCTGTGTGCCTGTGCTAGAGCTGTGTGCCTGTGCTAGAGCTGTGTGTGCCTGCGGTAGGGTTTAGCTGTGTGAGCGCAAGTTCGAGCTGTGTGCCTGTGGTCAGAGTTTAGCTGTGTACCTGCGCTAGGGTTTAGCTGTGTGCCTGTGCTAGGGCTGTGTGTGCCTGTGCACAGGGTTTAGCTGTGTGAGCGCAGGCTACAGTCGTGCTGGTCTCAGCTTGTGTGAAAAACATACTTCGTGTGATTAGTATCCAAACATCTGGCACTAATCGGCACCCACTTTGAAAGAAGGTGTAAAATAAGGGCCGTGGGATTACAGGCCGTGCCGTAAACGTCATGCTGCTGGAGGTTGGGCCTTCAGACATTAACGTCTGTGGCAGAGAGGCGGCCTTCTCAGCGAGCACCCTCAGTGTGAGAGTGTGCACGTGACTGTGTCCTCTTCAGATGGACTATCTCCCTGTTTGCCTCTGCAATGTCTTCACTGCCAAAGTGTCCACAATGGAATTTTTTGTGTCACGTGGACCGATCGATGTATTTTATGTTTTACACAAACAAGTCACACGGTTTTTGTATTGCATGCAAGTATGTATGGTTAATCAGGCTATTGCAGTCTGCTGTCATCATATATATAAATAATTTCTTTCAAAATTTTCCCCGTTTTTCTCCCAATTTAGTGGCCACTTCAACCCTCTACCTAGATTCGCCCTCCCCTCACGAGCCCGCCACCCGTCCTCTGGGTCAAGCTAATATCCCCAAGACTGGCCATGATCCGCCTCCTCCGAGACGGAACTTCACCCACCTGCTCTTTAGGAACGCCCTACTGCTCCTCGGCGAGCTCGTGCCGGCTCACCCTCCCCCCTCCCCCTGGGGTGGACAGCCAAAAGCCGCCCCAATCGGGGCTCCCGGCCAAAGTTGGACTGATACAGTCAGGTTTCGAATCGCGACAGCAATAGGCAGCTCACACTTGCAAAGCACCAGTCAATGCGAGTGCGTTAGACCGCTACACTATCCAAGGCCCCAACTGTCATCATATTTAAATGTCTTTCAGTTCCTCGTATAATGTTGGTTGGATCATGCAGTGCTGCCTCCAGTTTGGACGCAGTACTGGATATTCTGTTACCTTAGATGGGCCGTACGGCCTGTTCTCGTCACAATGCACTCTTATGTTCTTATGTTATACAGCAGTGTGCACGCGATTAGCTTCGCACAAAACATTCCATATATTTTAACATCGTACTTTAAAGATAGATGTTTAAAGACATTAAATAAATAATATGTTTTGCTTTAATATGATGTCCATGGTTTACAGTGGTTTAGCAAAAAAAAGAAAAAGTGCAAAAGCATATGTTTCTTGGTTTTTGTGTTTTGTAGCTAAATAAACATTTTGCTTCCAAGTAACATACTGTGGGCATTTGGCTCTCAAATTCTTGAAACAGCATCAGGAGACTGTAAACTTCACAAATAAACTGCCACCACAGAGCATAAAAGCCATTGATACTGTGTACAAACAGTTCGAGTTAGTGTTGGAACATGTTCTCTTATCACATTACAACTACGAGAGGAACTGCTCGGGACCAGTTGAGCAGGTGAGCCCTCGTCTTGTCCGTACGCATACGCGCTGTTGTTATCTCTCTGCGTGAGCACAAACCATTTCACTACGCAGATTTTTTTGATAGTTTTTTCAGAATAGAAACAAACTGCTTTTCTGTTTCAAAGCCTGCTCTCCAAAAATTGCCCACGAGGACACAGGAGTTTATGCAAATTACTAGATATTATGGGAAAAAAAAAAACTTTGGAGACGTAATCACGGCCATCCTTGCCTATAAGCATGTCAGCCTGATTAAATTTGGAGCTCCGTGATGAATTGGCCCGCATTCATTAGCGTTCGACGAGCACACACACACACACCCACACACACCCTGGTCAAGGTCAAAGCAGGCCCATCGGGGGCTGGTGCTGTTCACAGAGGGGTGGGGGTGGGGTGGGGAGGGGAGGGAGGCGGGCTCTTAAGGGGTCAGAGGTTGCCCACAGAAACTTTCATACTTTCTTAACTTAATAAAACCCTGACAACGTAATCTCGTCGGAGCCCGTTTGTGGTGTTAGCGGTGCAGATGGCGAGGCGAGATGCGTTTTAAAGAGATCTTTCAGTGGCTTTTGAAGCAGGGAGAAGGGGGGGGGGTGGAGGATCCAAAAGGTTTGGAGAGTTTTTGTGGAGAAGGGGGGAGAGAGATGAGCATGGGGAGGGAGGGTCGAGGAGAGGAGATACGCATTCAAAAGCATTTCCATTCCTTGGCATCGTCCTGCCGTGTCTCTGATGGAAAATATGATAAGGCCCCCGCTGGGCTAATAGGCCCAACAAAACGCTGAGGCGTATGAAGCACACGAAGCCGGATCAAGTGACAGGGGGTCACCGGAATGAGAATCAGGCATCGGCTCAGGGGCGCCATGGAGAAGGCCTGCCGGGGGGGGGGGGGGGGGGACAGAGGCTGCAGAAGAAGCGGAAAGCCACCTGCAAAGCTGCGCCTGTCTTGTAGGATTTTGGGGGTGCGGCGCCTCACTTTGATATCCCAGGGAGATTATAGGAGGGGAGGCGGGAGTGCTTCATAAACACGCTGCCCCCCCCTTCGGCCCCTTTTCTCTAATGCCAGGGCAACAGTGTTGAGAGATTCACACTTTTTACACTTTGCTCCAGAACATGGGTGGGCGAATTCCGTCTTGAAGGAAGCGGAGTTTGCTGCCCTCTGAGAATTAGCTTGCCTTGTAGAGACGAGTGGCGGGCTCGTGTGGGGGTGGGCAAAATAAATAGATGGTGTAATTGGCAAGTAAATTGGGAGAAAAACTGGAAAAAAACAAACTAATTTTAAAAGAAAAAAGAAAAAACGTGAGCCCTTGCCAGAGGCTTGGAGGCGTCTACGGGCCTTGCAGTGAGCCTTAATGATGACCGCACTCTGACACCGGCTACAGCTCCTGCATCGGCCAGACTCATTTGTTTTCCCTCCCCTCCGATGTCTGTGTTAAAATATCTGGTGGGTGTCTTGTTTCGCTGTATAAGGTCTATTGATTTAACTCTTGCCACAATCTATAACGCTATTGTCTTTTCCTTGAGTGTCTCATCTGTACAGGAGTATGAACTCGGCCGTAACACATCAAAATCAAGCTAACGGCATTCTCGGTTTATTTAAGGATGGAGACGTTCCAGCCATTTCTGTGCGCCGTATTGCAACTGCACTCTTACGAGCGAGCTTTATTACAGCGGTAATAACAATATCGATGCAGCACGCTGTATAACTTGCATATAATACCGTATAATTTTTTTTTCCTTCCAATTCCAGTCCAAATGCATGTGTCAGCAGAGGTATATTTTGATGTAAGTGACACACTGGTTCACTCCGAGCCATTATAGAGCAATTGCATGACTTTTATGGAAAAGTTGGCATTTACGGCAGGCAGACCCAATCAGAGCCTCTGTGATGCAGCGCCGTCAGACGAACCAAAACAATAACGTCAAAAATGAAGGAGCGCGATATTTGTGGTTGTGAACGTCTGTCCCCTCGTGTCTGTGGGTCTCTATTTTTGGACAAGAAATTATGTGGCATCCGAGCTGAATTCTGTACATCTAGCCAATTGTCATCACCGCTGTCTACATGTCTAATACTGCTTCTCGTAATATGTACCCTTGCTTAAAACTTTACTAACCTTTTCCTTCCCTGTGTTACAGGTACGGTGTGCAGCTGCCAACGATGATGTCTATCGCTGTGTTACTGCACTGATCTCTTTGTGTGAACAATGATTAATCTTATCATGTATAAATGCACATCTTGTAAGTCGCTCTGGATAAGAGTGTCTGCTAAATGCCAAAAATGTAAAATGATCACAAGTGAGCAACGTGAGTCAGAAATGTAAATAAATCAGTAGTAGTGCACGGGGTTGTCTGTAAGGTTGAATAAGTGACAAGGGCAACGGTCGCTGGACCATTCGGTCAGATCACAGAAATAGAATCTCTATATTCTCCATGTAGCGCCACGACTGGCCTATCCAAAGTTACAAAGCTTAAAGCAAAATGCATCAATCAACCGTCTACTCGCCCCCCCATGGGGATAGAATTGCTATTTTTGATTCTGTGATAACTCCCTCACCCGTCTTCCAAAATTATACCGGTCGCACATTCCCGTAGCTAAAAATGATCGTGCCAATCGATCATTCCGGTCGTCCGGAGTCGGGTGTGGCACCAGCCTTTTGCTATTTCAATCTCGCCCGCGCTTGTGTTTGCGTTTTTAAAGGCTTTTAAACCCCAGATTTACAAGCGTGCTAAAAGGAATGACGGATAGCTCCGGTAAGGTATTTAAGTCCAAATTAAACGCGCTCGAGGAAATAAGGCTTCCGAACAGGAGAGGGCACGTTTGATTATCGTTTATGTGATGAAGTCGTGGAAATTTGTCACTGCAGAAATGCCGCTTACCTGCCAAGCAAGGTAACGTGTGTCATTAGCGATTCATTCCTTGTAGTTGTAATTTGTCGTTTTTAAAAAACGGTGGTTTGAGGAGTCAGGTTTCGTTTCCCCCCCAACAGACGGGTAATTATCGTGGTCCTGCAGTTCCTGTGGAATCCCAGCTCCGGGTCAGATGCCCGTGGAGCACGTCCTCGTGGAGTAATTAAGACGGCAGACGCAGTTATTGGATACGTCATGCTAAACGGAGCCGCACTGGTCTGCCATGCACAAATGGAATTAAACAGTATCTGGAATCTTAAATTGAGGCGGTGTGCGCGGGCGGCGCGGTGAGGAGAGCAGGGGGAGTAGCTGCTTCCCGGGGCTCGTGAAGGAGACCTTTATTCATCCCATTGTCTGCGCTGCTGCCTTGACCCCAGGGGGCGAGAGCCGGGCGCTGTCACGCGGGCGGGAGCGGGCTCCAGGCCCCGTGGTCTGTGGGGCGATCGCCCGATTGTGACCATTGTAGGAAAACTGAACTAGTAGCCGACACTCTTCATGTTTTTTTCAGATCTTTTCCCGTTTTTCTCCCAATTCAGTAGCCAATTATACCCTCTACTTATTTGACAGACAGACATAAATGTGCAGATTTTACCCACAGCATTCGACAATCAAACACACCTTTTACAGGTTTGGCATGACCAGACTGTCATTTCTCTACTTCCTCTACTTATTTCGATTTACCTTCCTCCACACGAGTCCGCCGCTTCTCTACGAAGCAAGCTAATTCTCTGAGGGCAGCGAACTCCGCTTGCTTTGAGACGGAATTCACCCCACCCACATTCTGGAGACTCCCTTATGTGCTTCACGGCGGACCCGAGCTGGCACGACCTCCCCCTTCCCCCTGGGGCGAACAGCCAAACACCGCCCCCGATCGGGGCTGACGACCAGGGCCGGTCTGGCAGAGACTGTCCACCGCCGCCCATCAACACGATCATTTTGAATGGTTGAGTGCAAGCATCTCTGTTTAGTATCATCTGGCACGTAGTAAACATGAAATCATCCTTCATTCATTCATTCATTCATTCATTCATTCATTATCTAACCTGCTTATTCCTGGTCAGGGTCGTGGGGGGGCTGGAGCCTATCCCAGCATGCATTGGGGCAAGAGGCAGGGATACATCCTGGACAGGCCGCCAATCCATCACAGGGCACATACACTGTTCACTCACACACTCATACCTACGGGCAATTTAGACTCTCCAATGAGCCTAACGTGCATGTCTTTGGACTGTGGGAGGAAACCGGAGTACCCGGAGGAAACCCACACGGACACGGGGAGAACATGCAAACTCCAAACGGCTGGAATTCGAACCCGGGACCTTCTTGCTGTGTGGCGACAGTGCTATCCACTGCACCACTGTGCCACTGTGCCGCCCAACATGAAATCACTTTGTTTATATTTCAGAGTAATCATTTTCATCTGGGCGGGGGGGCAGGGAGCAGCATTAAGGTAAATGACAAAATAGGACTGTCAGTGGAACATGTGATGCGTGCTAATAAAGAGCTCACCCCCCCCTTCCTCCCCCCTCTTTGTCTTTTAAATATGCAAAGAAAATGCGGAGATAGCCAAGGGGCCCACATGCGCATCTACGGGGACATATTTTTGATTAATTAGGAAATTTAAATTCTCTGACATCTAAAATGCTCTGGAAAGAGATGAAATTGTGGAAGCTTGAATACCTTGAAGACCGTGGCGTCAAACAGGGAACGTTAATGGAGGCAGTGAATCAGATAATTATTGTAGTCTTTAGACGGGGAAGTATTGGGGGTAGGGCTTTTTCTTTAGATGAGGGGAAAATATTTCCTATTGTAATTCTTAAAATAGAGAAGAAGAAAAATACAGGCAAAATATGGAAAATATGTCAGGCGGTCAGGCAAATATTCTTAGGACTGCTCACGGTTATTCTTCAGATATCTACAGAGACGCATTAGGGCCAGCATTGTGTGGTCTGACAGACATAAATGTGCAGATTTTACCCACAGCATTCGACAATCAAACACACCTTTTACAGGTTTGGCATGACCAGACTGTCCATAGGCTGTGGTACTTTCACCCCCAATCAAAATCAAGAAACACTGCATTTTTAAAACTTTCCTAATTTCACTATTCGATTTATTCAATTTATTAATTGAAGGTTGTTTCGGATGTATGACAAATGAATTGGTATATTGCAAGACACAAAAAAATATATATATATCTTTTTTTGATGCTGTTCAGTTTTTATCTGTGCATTACTGTCCGTGAGCATTTCACTGTCTGTGGTTCTGTGTCTCAGTAGGTAGAGCATGGTTCTGTGATGTAGATCATGGTTCAGTGATCAAGGTTCTGTGTTCTGGTTCTGTGTCTCAGTAGGTAGAGCAAGGTTCTGTGTGGCTCAGCTCAGTATCTGTGCATTAGTCCGTGAGCGTGATGTTCATGGTTCTGTCTGCTGTGTGTCAGTAGGTAGAGCATGGTTCTGTGTGTCTCAGTAGATGGCTCAGTAGGAGCAAGGTTCTGTGTGGCTCAGTAGGTGAGCCGTGGTTCTGTGTGGCTCAGTAGGTAGAGCAAGGTTCTGTGTGGCTCTGTAGGTAGAGGTTAGGTTGTGGGTTCAATTCCCACTGGGACCACATATACTGACATATGTATGCATTCACTACTGTAAATCGCTTTGGATGAAAGTGTCTGCTAAATGGCATATATATACTGTACTGTATATACATGATGTAAAATAGACGGATGTTACCTATCTGGAGAGAAGAGCTGTTTAGTATCTAGTCGAGACTGAGGACTCTGCCCCTGCCTGCTCTCATCACATCGCTGGTGGAGGTTTGTGTCAGAGTCTCTGCTCTCTGCATTAGTTAATGTATTATTGTTTTCACAAAAGATTATGGGGGATTCATTTGGGCCCATATGGTGTGCGTTTTGTGTTCTGTTTCTGTCAGATCCTTGTGCAATAGTGCAGTGTGCTGTACACTGCAAAGAAGAGAGCTCTTTAATTTTTAATGTCCTTGAATGAGTACACATGCACAAACACACAGATATGCCCCAGGGTCCAGGAACATTTTCCACAAAGATACTAATTCACACGAGAATAATGTTTATTTATTCTTTTTCCTCTCCTTTATCCCGTTTTTTTTTTTTTTTTTTTTCAGTAGTTGATCTTACGATGCTGGAAAATCTTTGTCGTTTATATCAAACGATAAGTTTAGGTCACGATTTATTATTTTTCCCATATGTAAAATAATATTCCATCCAATGTGTTCAAACACAGTTTTGATTTCAGATCTTTCCAAACCTTCTGACATAGTAGTATAAGCTCGTATAAAGTTGATCCATGTTTAATTCATCGTATGACTAAAACAGTTTGATTATGTGAATTTATGTCATGTGATATACTTTCTCGCATGACATGTATCCTCTGTGTCTTGACAAAACATGCAGACGTTTTTTTTGCCTTACTGAAAGGCGTTTTATCTTACTCTCTGCCTCTCTAACTCTCTAATCTCTATCCTTACATTCATTTTAGTTTAAAAAGATGCAAAAAATAAAGTTGAATATGCCATTGAGAGACAAAAAATCTTTAATCTATGAGCAAATTGCCCACAAATCCCATTTGCATTTCATTTACAACTTACATGTTAAGCATTTAGCAGACGCTCTTATCCAGAGCGACTTACAAAAAGTGCATTTATACATGGTAAGATTAATCATGGTTAGTGCAAGAGATCAGTGCCTTAATACAGTAGTAGACATAATTGTTGGCAGCTGCACACCATACCTGTAACACAGAGAAAAGAGTTAGCAGTCTTTTAAAAAAAACATTTTAAAAACATTTTTTTTTAACATTTAAAGAGTGATGATGGCAGTTCTGAAAGCATACACATAACACTCTAATATAAGTTTAAAGTTATGGAAATATCAGACTCTTTAAACACTTTCTGTGATATATGCACAGATTAGACTAATACAAAAGTTTATATGCACAAACCGAGGACGTATTGTCCCAATATGTTCCCTTCCACACTGTGCTTAAAGTTGTGTGTGACCCTGCAGGTGAGAACCAGCCCACCTGCTGTGGGCACCTGGGTACCAGTGCCTGTGGGTGGATGGGGGTTTCCATGACAACGCAGGACGCTGAAGTTTGAAGGCTTAGAAATGTGGACATTTGGGGGCCTCGGGTGGTGTGAGAATTGTATACGTTCATACTATTCCCCCACAAAGTAGCGCCAGTGCCATCGCGTGCAGACGTCACGGTCCTCTACAACAGTCCAGAGCCTGAGTCCTCTCAAAGGAGTCCAAAAGCGATGGGTCTCCCAGACGTGATGAAGGTTGGTGCGTGGTTGTGATACTGGGGAGGGAGCGGAGCACAAATACAGCAATAACAAGGGCGGTCAGTTACCGTGCGATTCTTCACTGTGTGACGAGCGCTGAGAGTCTGGCCTTTACCGCGCTCGTATGCTGTGAACTTGCCCTTCATTAGCTGCTCCGAGGGCCAGCGACACTCCACCTCCTCCCAGCACCTCTGTGATCCTCCGACACTGGCCCTCCTACAATTATTTCTGAGACAGAAAATGGAGAGATTTCATCCGTTACCGTCCGTCGAGAAGGAGTCACGGCGAGGGAGCTGGAGGACCGGTCTGTGGAAATCTCAATCGGCGCGATTCAAACGCCGCTCTTTATCGCTCGTCAGACACTGTGGGACGCGATGGAGACACGGCGCTGCGCAGGAGCGCTCTGATGATTCGCGTATCGCGGAGACAGGGCCGGAGATAGAAACATCGATCCTGTCGAGGTGTGACATCAGGAGACGCTTGAGGATTTGCCCGTGTGCGTGTACACACACACACACACACACACGTCCTCAGATTCAGTCAAAATTGGGCCTCACCTTATAAAGTCATTCACTGCCAGTAGGCTCCATTCTTAAAGGTTCCTTGGTTTGCATTGTTTTGAATCTTTGTTATCAAAGATCATAAAGATGTCGCGTTGCGATCCTCAGTGTGAAACTCGCTGCAGGCAGAACCAGCTCCGTTACACTGATTCAGGTGGTCGTCGGCTCGTATCGCCGGAAACGCAGGCGCTGTTCCGGTCGCGATGTGGCCGTTACGTTAGCGTGGGCGCTTTCGCCTCTGCGTCGCGTTTCTTCGTGCCGTTCCTCCGCTGCTTTCTGCGACGTGCACATAACAATCAACATAACTCAACATAAAATAAATATGGCAATCAAACACAGAGCAAAACAGAAGTGCTCTTACATTATCACGATGCAAAACGCTCTGACAGCTCTGAGCACATGCTGTTACAGGGGACTGTGGTGGGGAATTGATCATTTTCATTTTCGTTATTTTGCCATAATGGTCTCTTTAGTGGACTTACTTTACCTGCCCCCTGCTGTGGTGAACATTGGTACATGCTAACCCCTCAAAATAATTCTATCATTTCTGACTGAAACTCCCCCCCCCCCTCCTCCACAAACTGCGTGCAAAGTAATGTTGAGCACAGCGTGTGTGCATAAATATTATTGTACTTTGAGAAAAAAGAAAAACAAGCAATTACAGTTTAACTATCCAGTGGCGAAATAAAACTATTTCCTGCATTCAAATAAATATGTAAATAAAGGCCATCAGCCCACATATTAGTGGTCACCACTCTGATGTCTTTACTGCAGTGAAGATGAGAATATGGATGAGATATTCTCATCTTCACTGTATTAAACATTGTGAGAGAGGCTGTCACTGAAGCAGTTATTTGGTACCTAGTGAAATCACGTGACCAATGCATAATGCATATCGTACAGCCTCCCTTGGAACACTCGAGACATTGAATATTATGGTCTAACGTGTCTTAAGACATGTTCACCTGAATGGGGCGTTTTTGCCTTTTATTTCTGGTAGAGGAATTCTGTCCTGAGATTACAGATCAAAATTCCCCCCGTGGGTCAATATTACTTTCAAACATCGTTTTCATATAAGCCCCCGCTCTGCATGAATATTTGATTATTTATGCACTTGTGCCATTTTTATTAGAAAGAATCTTTCTTGGAAATGCCACAACTCATTTCCTCCGTGTGGGGCGGGAGAGAGAGATGGAGAGGCCTGGGCCAGAGGAATGGTGCACACAGTGAATTTGTGTGATGTGAGTCAACGTGTGTAAACTCAAGGGGCGAGGGGTGGTAGGGGGTGGAGGGGGAGCAGGGAAAAAGTGCGAGAGCAGCAGCATGCGTCTGGGCGGCGGAAATCCTTTTTTCATTCATTTGCCTCGGTAGCCTGCAGCTGTTTTTGGGGTTTTTTAACGCGGGCCACAGAAAGTAGAAAGTGTATCTGAAAAGGAAAGATTACGCAGCATCTAACAACGAAAATCAAAATGAGTCACAGAAGGAGTCGTCGGGAGAGTCAGTGGATTTTTTCACTCGATGGGAAATTAAAGCACAAATGAGAAATATTATAATCACAACCAGGAAACGTTTGAAAACCCCAATCAGTGTAGGGTTCCGGCAGCCATCTTTGTCTCTATGAAGGGTTCCTGTGATGTCACAGTGTGAGATGACACTCATTGTAATGCCTTCTCCCGGCAGGAAAAGTTCCTTCGTTGAATTGAACTTCTCTGATTGAGGAAAGTATTTGTTGCATATTTAGGATCTCAGTGATTTGATTAGTGTCCATCTCAGTGCTGAATATTCCTTCATTTATTTTATTTTTCAGTTAAGATCATAAAAGTACTGCACTCATGATTTGGAGGAAGATTGTTCCCTGTGCATTTTTTCTCTCGCTCAAAGAGCTGTACACGGAAATGCACAGCAATCAATATTCTGATTCTGATTCTACAAGAACGATATAGAAGCCCTTGAAAAAGTTCAAAGAAGGGCAACTAAATTGGTACCTGGTAAAAGTTATGAGGATAGACTTATGGTGCTCAATCTATTTAATTTTAGCAAATGGAGACTTAGGGGGGATTTGATTGAGGTTTTTAAATTCCTAAAAGGGATTAACAAAGTGAACTACAAAAGATGTTTTAAGATAAGTGGGGTCAGCAGAACAAGAGGCCACAGGTGGAAATTAGTTAAAGGCAAATTCCGCACGGATATTAGGACGTTTTTATTCACACAGAGAATTGTCAATGCCTGGAACAGCTTGCCAGGTCGGGTAGTAGAGGCAGAAACACTTGGGCTATTCAAGTCCAGGCTAGATGCAGTACTAGATACTCTTTAGATTAGGACATGATGAGCCTAGATGGGCTGAATGGCCCGTTCTCCTCATTATATATTCTTATGTTCTTATGTTCTTATGCATTTGTTGCAAGTTTGAGGAAAATGTCTTGCTCTCCTGCAATGTCACATTAAAATACGCAAAGACATACACCTATGTTTATTTTTTTTATCTCTTAAATATGTGCTTTGTTTCTTGTTTTATTTCTATTCTTTATATTTTGAAGGAAAAGTCAATAGGTAGCTCTCAGATGGATCTGTGTATTCTCGCTTGTCGTTCTCATTATTGCATTTCACACTTGATCTTGCGTATGATGCGTTTCATGAAGTCTTTTAACTCCACTCACTGTTGTCAGAGTGGTTACGTTCTACGCAGCCGAGGAAATCGTTTAATGTAGTCCTACATCAAACAAGGAAAGTGGGCACCAGACATCCGTGATACATTCTTTTCTTGGTTTCTTGGATGGTGCTGTATTTTTCTAACAAAAGAAAATGTTTGGTATTCTGACAGAGGTGAAAATTACATATACACACATACACACACACACACATGCACACAGATCTAAGCACCTACCCACCTGCATTCACACACACACACACACACACACACACACACTCTCTCTCTCACACACCCGCACCCACACACTCACACACACATACAGCCACACATTACAAAGTCACCAGTGAATAAATAATATTGTGCATAACAGTAAGCATATGTATACGTTACAGCATATCAATATTTGACTCCAGGCATAGCGCTAAGCTTGCATTTGAAAGCATTCTGCAAGCACCATAATATTCAATCACATTATCATAGCCTCATTTGGATCATTCAAAAATAAACATTCCCTTTCACTCCCGGGAGGTTATTTGAAGGTCGTCCATCGTGCGAACAAAAGCACGGCACAAAATAGTTTTTGTTTAAAAACCGTCTGGCAGTGAAACGACCGTGTAGGATCAGTGAAATATATTTTTGATATATTAAAGTTGTTAAATGAGTAGAAAATGATATGGAGGACTGCGTGAAGTGCATTGGAAAAGCAGGCCTAAGTGTAACCTGCTGCACAGATTAGTAACGTGTTTTCATTCAAGTAGCACTTCATGGGTCTGCTCTCTTCCCGTTCTGTGGGACCGCGTGCCAGAAGTCTGGAGGCTGCTGCTGGCTGTTCTGGCACGGACTGGGGAGGCTGATGTTTTAGTGCGCCGATAACTACTTGTTCCTGGAAAGCTTGCGTCAGACAAATGAATGTCTACAGAAATGAGTGACTGCAGTCTGCGTACTCGCTGGGTCGTTGTAAACTGACAATCATGCACAGCCCATCAGCAAAGTGTGCACGCTTTCCGCTGTCCCATTAGATCGGATAATAGACTAAGAAATTCCAAAACAAATTATTTTTCATAAACATGACCATGACCGGTTTCTGAAGCTTCCCCAAATTATTACCACTATTTCTGATATCGGTCACAAATTGAATATTACATTTTTCTTTGCCTAAAGTGGTGGAAACCATGTGATGCGCTTTTGTCATTTTATTTCTATGATGGAATCAGTATGTTTCGTGGTGGCTTAGTGCAAGTGTCTTCTTGTGTGTAGTTTCTCTCCCTCTCTCTCTCTGTCTCCCTCTCTCTCCTTCCTTCCCTCCCTCTCTCTCTCTCTCTCTCTCTCTCTCTCTCTCTCTTTCTCTCCCTCTCTCCCTCCCTCTCTCTCTCTCTCTCTCTCTCTCCCTTTCTCTCTCCTCTCCCTCCCTCTCTCTCCCTCTCTCTCTCTCTCCCTTTCTCTCTCTCTCCCCTGTCTCCCTCCCTCCCTCCCTCCCTCTCTCTCTCCCTCTCCCTCTCCCTCTTCTCTCTCTCTCTCCCCCTCCCTCCCTCTCTCCCTCCCTCTCTCCCCTCCTCTCCCTCTCCCCCTCTCTCTCTCTCTCCTCTCTCTCTCTCAGCTGACGGTCCCTGTGAATTTGTGGAGCTGCTAAAGTCTCTTGTGAAGGGGAACCTGACTCCTCTTTAAACCCCATTGCCCCCGGGGGTCAGGGATGGGGTTCTGTCTGTGAGGGAGGGAACACTACCCCGGTGATCATCCATCAGCGCCTGCCGCCGACCGCCAGGCAGGGACACCGAACATGCAAATCTCTGCCCGTCGGTTTCCGCGACGAGTGCCGGCTACCTATCCCAGGAGCAACAAGGAGGGGGGGAGGGCACCCTGCCGCCACCCCCCCCCTCCCCTGCATAGAGAACAGAGCCATTAAAGGTGCAAGTTGTTTATTTCAACAACAACAAAAAAATCATAAACGCCAGGCAGCCGAGGCCGGCATCGCAGAGCTGTGCCGCAGTAAATTCCTGCAGCACCTCGTTGGGCCGTTCCCCGTTCCCCGCCCCAGTAAAACTCTCCACACGGTTGATCCCCTGTATAAATTTCACCCCCAAAAAAGCCACACAATCCCCCTCTCAGAAGACGGTATCGTATTCACGCGGCGCTGCGGGGCGCTGCAGCGACGGGCCGTAAATCTAAATCTTTAACATGTGAAAAAACCTTCGCATGAATATCTCTGGGCAAAGAGGGCCGTGACCCCCTCCGCCAGAACAATGGACCCTCATGTGCTTCACAGCTTAGCAGACGGCAAGGAATTTCTGTTTGGAAGTGATAGCTACTGTCTATATAATATTTAAGGCCTATTCATGGAGCCGTTGGCAGACAATAAAAGGGCTTCCTCGCCTTGCATCTGCTGGAGGAGGATGTGGTCCCCAGCCTGCTCCTCCTCTCATGATTTTTTGCAAATAGCACAACATAGGAGACAGTTGTTTCTGGCTGCCTCTGCTGCCTGTCATGGCTGTCAAGTGAAATCCCACGAATTATTGCTCTTCCAGATGTAAGAGATTTTTAAGCTGCCTTGAACAGCCTGTGGTTTGTGGTGTGAGGCGGGGAGAGAGAGAGAGAGAGAGGGGAGGGAGAGAGGGAGAGAGAGAGAGGAGGGAGAGAGAGAGAGAGAGAGGGAGAGGAGAGAGGGAGGGAGAGAGAGAGAGAGAGGAGAGAGAGAGGAGGGAGAGAGGGAGGAGAGAGGAGGGAGAGAGAGAGAGACAGGGAGGGAGAGAGTAGAGAGAGGAGAGAGAGAGAGAGAGAGAGAGAGAGAGATAAAAAGAGACAGAGTTAGAGACAGAGGCCCAGGCCTATATTTTGTGTCATCAAAACGCCCACAATCCGTTTCTTTCTTTTATTTAGATTGTAATTTTTTTTGCTTGGCATTTATCTATTTAGCATACGAGTCTAGCAATTATAAATCAATATGGCCAGAATAAAGGTGAAAAGGCACATATTATTATTTTCCTTTTTAATAAGCAACATTATTGTACTGGCATTTAATTCAGGCAGAAGTTAAATATTAATTATTGTAGGCCCCCAAAAACAAAACAACACACATTTATTTTTCAAAAAAGGGTGTTTTCAATGTTTTTTATTTCCTTTATGTTTTAATGCACTTCAATGTAAACGAATGGCAAAGAAGCAGAAATACTGGTGTCCATATTTAAATTGAAATCAGTAACAGGCCAATGTACACATTACAAGATATTAAAACATCGTAAAATACAAACACTTACGCAGGTTTGCTTTGCTTTGCTTTAATTGAGCCGTTTAATTCCCGTTGTGTTTTCATTGCTCCTGGACGTTGTAAAATGTTGACCGTGTCGCCGTTACTCTGTTAGTTAGCCCACGGAGAGACGATTAAGAGTTTGTAACAAGGCATTTTAGCTGAAATTATGAAGGCATTAAGTTCACTGGTGTATCAGTTGAAAAATCAATACCTGAAACCCAATCTCCCCACACTTCAGCCCCCACTCCCTTTTGCGGGCACATTTTTCTCTTAAATGGTAATTTAATTTGCAGGCACTAAAGCCCAGTCCTGTAATTACTGATTGCCAGGGCCCGAGATGAATGCATTAAAATAGTTGTTAGATATTCTCCGTCTCCCTTTGATCACGGAAAGGTATAAACCACCTGGAGATTATTATTCCAAATGCCATCTGTGACACAAGCTGGCACTGTTTTGCCAAAACCTGCATGGCCATTCCTTAATAGCGCTTTCAATTACTCGATTAACCTTGTCCCACTCTGACACTGAAGCCGTGTGCATCAACTACTGTCTCTTTTTCCCCCCCCAAAAAAATACAATAAAATTGACAAAATTATATTAATGAAGCACCGCGGTTACTGTGTGTTTCTTGGGAACACATGGCAGTGATTGAAATGAAAGTGTGTCTTAGGTCACACAGCAACGATCTTGGAGGCATAATTGCTTTAATTCAGCCCCTGTAACTCCTTTCTCTCTCTCCCCCCCTCTCTCTCTGCTAACGTAAGTCGTTTAATTAAATGCAAGGTAAAGTAGTGACTGCCAGATGTAACTTCAGTGTAACTCGCCTCTCTCTCTTTTTTTTATCTGGATCCAAAAAAGGCCGGCTTGTTTTCAAGGGTTACCAGCAGTAGAGTCATGGAGGCCACAGGCCTGAACAGAAGAGCGGGGTTATGGAGACAGCTGAGATTCAGGATGGTCTGCGATACTCTTCGTCCTGTGAGCGGAAACACAACAGGGCGAAGGATGTGTTGTGTGTTTAGTTACTCACGCTGGTATCTGCACTGGTTCCAGTGACTGTCGAGCTCACAATCTTGAGAAAGAAACAAAACAAAAAAAGTTACAATCACCTTATTTTGTGTGCTGAAAGTTAAACACGTTGCTTCGGGCTTTCGGTTTACGTTTTGATTGAATCTGGGCCAAAGAGTTTCGAATGCTCACAAGTAGAGTCAGAGTAGAGTCACAGTAGAGTTAGGGGCAGCGATTTATCTGATGCTGCACCATTTTTGATCTTCCGTTGTGTGCGTTGTACAAAATAAACCAAACGCTCTCTCTGTGAATCAAAACAAGAGGAAGAAAATACATGTCAGGTGTCATCTTCAGGCCTTTACTGTTCCCTGAGCGTCAAGTCAAAGCCCTGCTCCGCGTGGATTAAAGGATTGGTGATGCAAACCCCCCCCCCCCCACTCTTCTGTAATTTAATACACAGCAAACCCTTCACAAAAAAAAAATGTTTTACTAAATCAACATGATACTACGCTGCCTCAGTTAAGAAATGATTTTGCCTTTCAAAATTTTTTGTACCATTAGCATTCCAATGGTATCATTAACTTTTAAAGCACAATTTGCTTTGCTTTTAACGTGAAATCAGAGCTGCAAGGCG
The DNA here is from genome assembly GCA_029706075.1 of Aldrovandia affinis. NCBI lineage: Eukaryota > Metazoa > Chordata > Actinopteri > Notacanthiformes > Halosauridae > Aldrovandia > Aldrovandia affinis. The sequence goes on from JAINUG010000016.1 coordinate 8,613,754, forward strand.
AAAAGGCACATGGTTTCATGTTGCATTCTGACACGTCTTAGGAACTCTTCTCCGAGCCAGCTCCAGATAAATGAGAGTGCAGAGGGTAATGAAAGGAATTGCCCCAGTGTCTCACAGATCGCTCCAGAAAGGGAGCCTTAATTATCAAACTATTTTGGAGGGGCTTGGAGCGTATAAATGTTTCAATGTTTTGCTCGGGGGCTTGTGAAGGAAGGAAATTACACATGTTTACAATAATAATATAATATCTTTAAATGCATTTAACCGTGATGTGATGTGATATGAAATGTAGTTGGTTGGGAATGAGAAATAATATCAATAATAATAATAATAGATTTTATTCATTTATTTCTTTATTTTACATGGGTCAAAAATACTTTTTTACATCAAGAATCACCATGTAAGAGGAGAGCAGTTTGTGGTTTGGGCATGCGCTAAAACTATGTAGTATAAGAAAATAAGAATCAATAATGACAAGAGCAGGTAATTCAGCCCATGTCAGCTGTACGATGTTCTGCAATACTGTGGCACATTTACTTTGAAAATCTTGAATGTAAAATAGAGGTAAAATATATGTCTGTGTGTAGCATTTGTATATACAGTAGGCCTGTGTGTGTGTGTGTGTGTGTGTGTGTGTGTGTGTGTGTGTGTGTGTGTGTGTGTGTGTGTGTGTGTGTGTGTGTGTGTGTGTGTGTGTGTGTGTGTGATGAAAGCAGTGCTCTGTCTGGTTTGACATATTAACTGAGAGTTGTGGTGTTTACCGTGCATATTCAAAGAGGGAAAGCCAGTCGAATACACCTGAGCGATTCAAAAATTTCAGCCAGGGAACATTTTTTTTCTCAGCTTAACATCTTGTTAGCCCGCTGTCAGGACTGTTAATGAGTTTGAACACAATTAGCCGACCATTTTGACATCTTAATTGCAGCAATTCAATCTTTGAGCTCGTGTTACCTCACAGATGCACCACTTAAGCTTAAGCTTATAGATTACCAGCGCTCTCCGAGTCTCGATTGCTAAACGTCAGCGAGAGGTTTGATATTGTTTGAAAAGCGGATGTTAAACCACAGGTTACGGGCAAATAATGAAAAGAGAAATCTGGCATCTGTAAATATGTGGATTATGAATGGGTGGGGGCTGGACTTTCTCCCTTCACAGTGTTTAAGGAATTTGGCGCTTTGCCACCACGATGATCGCTGTGGGCTAGTCCAGCCAAGCCCAGCCAAGCTATGAAGTCACTGGGGTTGAAACTGCACAAACTGTACTTAAAAAAAAAAAAAAATTGCTATTCTATACCATGTCCTAAAGGTGCCAAAATAGGTTCTGGAGCGTGGTTTGGTATTTCTTGCTTGGACAGGTCCTAAACTCTGAGGTGTGTGGGAAATGGAGAAGGGTCCAACAAACTCCACACACACACACACACAGTATGAATGGAAAAAAGGTACTAGCTGCTCTTCAAGGGGTGTAGTAGAGTTTTAACCAACTGGTGCTCTTTGGAAACAGGGGGATATGAAGTTCACGAAGAAAGATAAAATTCCAAGGTGCTCACGTTGGATTAAAAAAGCCTTTATTCTCTTGGCAAGAACATTTACAATTTTTGCTGAGGCCGGCGCGTTGTGGCTAAACAGCCTTCGTCAGGGTGATGAACTCCATGCAAACTCCATCACTATTCTAATGGAGGAGCTCTCTGAGAACACAAGGTCACCCGGAGGTCAAGAGACAGGAGTCTGCCACTGTCACAGGATGGGATACGTTGTAATCATGCCAATCACTAAGTGTAATCATTTATGCTTCAATCCGCTATGAGTGAATCTATGTGTGTGTTTACAGCTTAAAGGTCCCCAAATTATTATTTTTATTTTATTCTTATTTATTTTTTTGGCAGTTAGTTATATTAGTTAATTCAATTATTAATTATTATTAATTACATTTTAATTTCAAATTCCACAGATTTCATTATGCCTTGAATTGCTAAGGACACAATCAGGGCCCAAAATGCTTAAAGTTTATTTCTGTTTTTATTGAGCATCAATGAAACGTTGTCTACATTTAAATACAAGGAAATATTGGCCTTTGGATAACAAACGACATTACCTATCACACTTTTCTCAAAACAAATGCAGGTTTCAACTGACACAGACGCAACAAAGACAAAGAAATGTGGAAAGAATCCTGGATAATGTCATTAATGATGTTAATTTGTGGGGGGGATAATAGATGCTGTGCGGTTTGCAGGAGAAATCTGGAAATTAGCAAGTGGCAATTCTGCTCTGCTCATAGGGGGAGGGTGAAGAGGTCTCTCAATGTCACTGCAGCCGAGATGAATGTCCCCCTGTAAAATAAGGAAGAGTAATATCAGTGTTTTGTAATGGAGACTCAGCTGATGGCACAGGGCTCTGCTCCTGAAAGACATCTATGATGATATTTTGAAAATGTTCAGGGGCCTCCGATAGCATAGCGGTGTAATGCACCTGTATTGGCTGGTCCTTTACGAGCGTGAGCTGCCTATCACGGTTGCGGTTTGAAACCCGACTGTACCAGGCTGGCCCTGGTGGGAACCCCGATCGGGGGCGGCGTTTGGCTGTCTGCCCCAGGGGGGGGGGGGAGGGTGAGCCGGCACATGTTCGCACCTAAGGGTGACTCCAGAACATGGGTGGGCGAATTCCGTCTCGAAGGAAGTGGAGTTCGCTGCCCTCTGAGAATTAGCTTGCCTCGTAGAGACGGGCGGCGAGTTCTTGTGGGGAGGGCAGATCTAAATAAAGGGGTATAATTGGCCACTAATTTTTTTTAATGTTCAGACAGCATTTAGGCTATTGCCTGTGATTCACCTCCCTTCTGGACTTAGTCTCACCTCATTTCAGTTTTGTCTGAATCCTCTATGATTGCACAGCTGTTAGGCGATTGTAAGCGCCCTCTGATGTGTTTGTGCGTATTTCAGGTTTTATTTGTGCGCATGTCATATTATGAAACACCATTCGGATGTGCTACCGCCAATTATTAGATTTGTTTTTTGATTTCAGAACTGAACACAGATTTTCTTTTCTGTGTAATACATTTTTGGCTTGTGTTTGATCAGGTTAAGTGTGTGAAAGGATATATTGAATATATATATATACGTATATATACACGTGTATATATATCATATATATTAAAATGTCCTAATCTGCACTATCCCAAGTAGATGTGTGGTTGAATAAAATCTCTCCGAAATTCTGCCTTAATGTTTTAAAAACAACCTGAAACCAGTGGTACTATGTTTCATTACTTACAACTCGCTTTGTTCATTTGACCACGTAAAAAAGACCAATTGTATTTGTTACTGAATGTTAAAGAAAACTACTCTGGGTCAGTCATGTTTGTACATTGGTCCATAATCTTGACATATTCAAACTTGCTTGTGAGTGGAACACACGTCTGTCCCATTTGGGAATTATAACATGTATCTTTGTGGTCATAGTGCAACACCATCTAAACTTTGTTCACAGTTGTGCGTACCTTTTCAAGAAATGTGTGTAATGTAATGTGTCAAGTCTGTGGTAAAAAATAAAGTCCTGGTGTCAAGGTTGCCGTGTCGCATTCAGACCTCAGCCTGAATGAACCACCGTAGGTTAATCAGGACCCATCCCGCAGAAACTCTGCAGAAATACCATTCACAAATACAGCAATCTCCCAGGTGCACATACATTTCACCAAAATGGATGCTTGCTTTTTGTAGTTTTTCCAAAGATTTCGTTTCCGATTTTTCCCCAATTTAGGCTTTTCATGTTAGTCCCCCCCTCATATTGTGAGCTCGCTGCCATAGTCCTGAGACCGGCAGTGACAAAGGCGATGTACCACCATCTCCGAGCCGGCACTGTAACTCCGGTACACAGAGCCACTCCTATACTCAGTGAGCTCATATCGGCTTCCTTCCCCCGTGAGCACTTAATAAAACAGAAATAATGCATCATCAGTGCCAATAATGCATCGTTCCTTCGAGGCAGAAACATTTTACTGTGCTTTGTTACTGCTAATAGCCTTAGATTTCCGCATATTATTTGTGTGCCGTCATATAAGTGTAGTAAATTAGTGCTTTGCAGTTTAACTACTATTCACCATGGGGGTCCCTCGTGCATTAATTATCAAGCATTGTGGTTTCTTCTTATGTCCTGTGTACATAAAAACCTGGAACAACTGAGAAATGTTCTACTGACAATGCATATTATATAATATAATAATATATATGTGCCATTTAGGAGACGTTTTTATCCAAACCGACTTACAGTAGTGAACACATACATTTTTCAGTATTTATGTTCCCAATGGGAAATGATCCCACAACCTAAGCGTTGTCAACACCATGCTCTACCTACTGAGCCACGCAGAACCACTTTACAAGTGGTTCTTCTACAAGACACCTCCAAGGCTTTAAAAAAAAAAAATTCTTTCAGATTTTTCCCCCATTTTTCTCATAATTTGGTGGCGAATTACACTCTCTATTTCTTCAATTCTCTCTCCCCCATGAGCCCTCCGCCCACATCTGTGGGACAAGCCGCTACCCCGAGGCCGGCAACGAACCACTTTCCTCACAAGACGGAACTCGCCTATTTATTTTGGCCAAAGAGAAGCCCTCCACGCTCCTCGGCGAGCTCGTGCCGGCTCTCCCTCCCCCTGGGGTGGACAGCCAATCTCCCAGCCAGAGCCGGGCTGGCACAGCAAACATTCGAATCCCGGCTGCAGTGGGCAACCTGCATTCCAGGTGAATGCTTTTACCATTACGCCAGGCGAGGCCCCCCACCACTGCGACTTTAAAGGGAATAACACCATACCGTAACTGCTAACTCCCCCAATATATACGCAGCTTCTTCACACAACGAAAATATGTCATGGAATCAAGATCCATTAAAAGGTTTTTTATAGTCTAAAAAGAAACATCTCTTGTCGAATACGCATTTGATGAGAGATTTCCACGCCGCATTTGGAGGTCGTTGTGCAGGAGATCTGTTACACTTTTACGCCTCAACATGTGGTCACCGACGATTGCATAATGAGGAATTTCTCCCAGAGTCTGTCTTCTCGTCACGTGATCAGTAATTATTAAGGTTTCAGGGGGTATTGGTCAGCATTTTTTCATATCCACAGATTTATGTGAACTTGTGGATAAATGCAAGCCGCTCTTAGTTCTTCCATGCTGAAATTCAAGCTGTTTTTACGACATAAAGATCCATTCACATCATGGGAAAGCAGCAGTTTGCTCTGCTCGCTTTGGGGGATTTACCTCGTAAGCGTAGCCCTATAATTTCGCGATCATTAAATTGATTTTAATGAATTGAACTCCGTTTTGTCCTTTAGCTAGCTATGTACTCTAACTTGACAAGAAGAAAGAGAATGAGAGAAGAAGAAACTTTGTGATTACTTGCCAAGGGATTGTTCAGATAATTGACGAGCGAAACAGAAAACAGTTAACCGTTACCGTTAGACGCCGCTCATAGATAATGCCCTCGCCGCGCGTCTATATGTGTAGCCGAAGCGTTGCGTTGTTTCTGGAAATATCCCCGCACTACATTGGCCGGTAGTGTAAAGAGAAACGCTGCATCAGAATGTGTCTTTCGCCTGAAGCTAGATTCACTGAAAGGAAGATCAAAAAAACACTTTTAAACTATAGTGTAAAGACATTGGGCAGATTCCTATCGGTGCATTGCTTGTAAAGATTAGTCGCTTGTAGTTTGGATGTGCGTTTTGAAGAATCAGTTATTATTCTAGCCTATGGCACAAGGTTTTGATATTCAAGCATCTGAATCCTGCTCATTTCTTCCTGCATTTATTTCTATTTGCCCTCCCCGGACGAGTTCGCCGCTCGTCTCTACGAGGCAAGCTAATTCCCCGAGGGCGGCAATGATCCGCTTCCTCCAGAACTTGCCCACCTACTTTCTGGAGGCACCCTTTGCACTTCTCAGCAAGCTCGTGCCGGCTCACCCTCCCCCTGGGGCTGACAGCCAAACACCGGCCCCGATTGGGGCTCTCGGCCAGGGCCGATCTGGCACAAATGGGTTTGGAACCGCGGCTGTGATAGGCAGCTCACACTCGTAAAACAAGTGCTTTAGACCGCTACGCTATCTGAGGCCCCCCAATTGTTCTTATTAATGAGGTTAACGAAAGGGTCATTTCAGACAAAAATACCTACTAATTAAAAATACACACACAAAGAGCTGTACACAAATACTCACACATGCATCATGCCGCAACTTGGTATCTTTTTAAGTCAAACACACGCAAACGCTTAATATGAAACAAACGTAACTGTGTTGCGTTTTGTTCTAGTAATTGAGCGATTCTATGAAACCTCTACCTAAACGCTGTGTGTTTTCCTCATGAGCTGTCATTCTGCTTCATGCCATATGCATTACCACCTGCCCACCTTCGTTCGCCTGCGTTAGATGTTGCCTGCTTTGCGCAGCGTTTAGAAAATGATTGCTAATGATTAATCAGAAAGGTTGCACTCTTTGAATCTTCAAGCATTCACTCAAAGTGTGCAAAAGTGTTTGAGCTTCAATGAGCATGATGAGGAAGTGGTAGAGTGTTGATAGGACAACCATGGTGTTGGATGGACAAACAGGTTTTGTGAGCAGCCTGTATTTATGTGTGTGTGTGTGTGTGTGTGTGTGTGTGTGTGTGTGTGTGTGTGTGTGTGTGTGTGTGTGTGTGTGTGTGTGCTCATAAGTATGTGTTTGTTGGGGTGCAGGTAATAGGTATGGAAATCATTTGTACATAAATGACCTTGGGGCCAATAGATTTGTGTGTTTGAATGGAGGTCCATTTTGACTGCTCTGAACGTTGAGCGTCAAGCTTTGTGTCTGTGCGCTGTTTATATTCTCTGTCCGTCCACCGCATTGTGCTTCACGCGGAACAAAGGGAAATCCTACATATGTTCGAAAACTGGATCTGCGTGATGTCATACTTTCGGTGTGTGCATTTCAAACACGGTCACAGCTGCCAATGGTAGTCTGCTGCTTTGAGCCTTCTGTTTTAAATTGTGGTAACTCTGTGAGAGTCAATTGAAAGGTATTTTAT
>JAINUG010000016.1:8625800-8680800 GCA_029706075.1 Aldrovandia affinis
CGGAGGATTTCGTTCCACCAAGAGCGTGACCACATATTAAATATGGGGGGACATAATGACAGCAAATGTTTTATATCTACAAATGATTGGGGGGTGGGGTGGGGGGTGGGGGGGGGCAGATATGACGGTTTTGAATATTGGGGGACATACTCGTCATGCCTATGTGTTCCCCTGTCAGCAGGACAGAGGATTTAGCAGTAGGGAGCAGAGGAACCACTGGAAAATAATTTCCACCAAATACGAGGGATGGTTTACTGTACCTATAGAATGTGAGCCGGACTGCGTGGCGCAGTCTGTGTTTGCTTATGCTTGAGAATATTTGGCGTAATCCTTTTGAAAATTGGTATTGGTCAAGATTTTTTTAAACTGGGAGGTGATGGGGGCATTTGGGGGCCTTGGCATCAGTGGGCATAAACATTTAAAAAAGGGCCAAGGAAATTACCTAAAGTCAGCCAATTGAGGACTCCCTTGAAATCGACTCGCAGTGGCAAGTGGAGTTGAAATGACTCCACAACGGGGAAACAAACGCTGGCGGTGGTTGGCAAGCTAGCGGCAGCAGGAGCAGGAGCAGGAGCAGGAAGTGTCTGGCTCTTTTTTTTTCAGGGTCAAGCAGAGCAGAGGGGGCGTGGGGGTGAGCCCTTCTGGCCAGAGAGGCTCAGAGGTTAAAGCAGGCGAGGCTGGAGAATGAGCACGTGTGAATCCAGAACAGGCTGCGAGGTGCACGCGAGGGCTAGCTGCGGGTTCTGGCAAGCGGACTGGAGATTCCGCTCTTAATGGCTACGGGAGACTCACTGTCAGAACGGAGGCTAATTGGCCATCTAAGAACCCCAAAGGTCTACCTCGCCGACTGACGAAAGGGCATTCTCTCCCCCCCCCCCCCCGCCCCCCGAACCCCAATTTGGTATGATCCCTTTGTCACACTCGAGTCTATTAGACAACATCTTTAGCCTAAAATAAGGGCAAGGAAGTAATTGCAAGTTTGCTTTAATGACGCTCAAACGTTCAGCGTTTCAAAGACAGCGATGATGCATTCACGTTTCAATACTGAAATGCATCTTACTTACTGTTTGTGTTTGTTTCGTGAGCCTTTATATTGTTCATCTATATAAAGAACCATCTTGGTTTCAATTACAAACATTAATTCCCCTTTCCTTAAGGGAAAAACGTGTTCATTACTCTGTTTACAGTTGTTTTGGTGGGGAGTAGATCTACTAATAAGCATAATGCGTTGATATTTTTTTCCTCTTTGTGCAGCCAATTATTGATAATCATTTCTCAGAGTTCCTAGAAAACAATAGTCATAGATGAAGACCTCCATGTCCTAACTTGAGAATATTTTTCCAAACAGGAGGTGGGTTATGCTCTCTGTGTAGGTATTTAAGGCTCTGGTGCTGTAGCTTTGATGCTGTTGAACTGAAGCTGAAGTATCACACACAATGTATGTTAACAGCAACAGTGCAATCTTGAAAGAGCAAAATATTTATAATATAAATAAAATGGTTGGAACATAATATTTTCCACTCCTGTTCTAAATTTTCCAAGTGAAGAATAGATATTGTAAATTTCTCCGTGCTGAAGGAATCTGGCATTGTGGTTGGGATGTGATTGGGAAGATGCGTTTGCAGCAGAACAAGAGACGCAGAATTAGGAAACAACCTGAGGAGATGCTCAAAACATTCGTACACCCCCAATGGATTTTCTGTTACAGATACACCATAGTTTATATTTAGTTGTTTGTACATTCACAACAGCACATGTTAATCTGAAACAAAAATTTTATCGATAGTAGCAGCGTTACATTTTACCACATATTAAGTGTACATTTTGTAAAAACATGCTGTTATTTTTCATAGCAGCAGAATTCACTCCACTGACATTTTTGTGAAACAAATTGTGTGCTTTTTTTTTGTGTTCATTTCAGTAAAAGTGTGGACAGCATCTAACTCCCTATACACGATTCATAAATTCAGATATCATTTTGTGGGCTGGAGCAGTATAAATAGGTCTACGCTGCTCATGCACAGCGGACCTCTGGAGCCACTTCTAGACTGCGCGTTGTTGGACTGGAGCTGGTTTGCATTTATATTTGGAACTGTATAATGACAGAGGTTGACGGTCAGTCACATGCACTTTATTGTAGATTTAGTTTCACCCATTTGCATTGGGGGGGGAGAGAATGCTGTGTACCCATAATGATTTTAGCAATCACACGATGTGCCTTTGGATTGAAAAGATGGAGGCCCTGAAAAAATGTACTGACTGAACTGACAGTCCTTTTTTTTTTTTTTTTTTTTACTGAAATCGCACAACAGCATAATTGTATTCCTAACCAATCGGGTGTTATACTAGATATAATATATGGTTATTTTATACAGCCTGCAGCCGCCAAGATGTTTTCAATTTAGCATGGCTATGCGATCATGATATCACTTTCTCTGAGCTGTTCCAGACCGGGATGGCCACAGCAGTGCAGGGTGATCACCTCTCCAAACTCAAAGGGTTTTCTCCACCAACAATAATTCCACAGTTGCTGAGGTACTGAAAAAGCAATCTGCAAAAATACCCCTGGGTTGTGTCTTTGGCTGGATGATTTGTGAGAAATGTCATACATTAAATATAAGTTTAACATTCAAACCGTACACCGGTGAAAAAGAACTGCTGCTTTCCCCCGCAGTGCTTCTCAGGCTTAAGCAAATGCCCACGAACGAGAGGACTCTCGTCTGCCCAAAATCCGAATGGGAGGAAAGCAAGGTTCAAACGCGCCGTAGCCCACCTTTCGTACGCGAGCCAGAGTAAACTTTTTTTCTATTATTTATTCTGCTCAGGGATACTTAAATAAAATGCGTGTCAGGTCCCCGATTTAGGCCGCTCATCCGCCGATCCCATAATCTTAGCCGGTGTTGATTTCGTCCGAGTGGTAACAAGAAAGCACAAAGGTACTAACTAATTCATGACCTGGAGCCTGTTCTTTGGAGACGCCAAAGAGGAAGGTGTCCCCCTGGGATGTCAGGAAATCAGTGATGCCAACAATTCTGCTGTCCATTCTGCTAGACGAGATATAACAGACACTCTACAAAGGATGTCATTCTCAAGATGGACAATTGATGTTTTTCTCTTTTTTCCAGATTGTGTTTTGTGAGGGTCCTCGGAAACTTTTTACTTGGAAGAAACACAAGAGGAGGGGAGGGTCAGGGCAGATGCTTGCTTGTTTACACCCTTCGCTGCCTCAGACAGTGCTGTCGAAGATTGTGAATTTTATACTGTGTATTTTAGGAGAATATAAAACACAAGATACACACCTCCGCTGGACGTGGATCGAAAAATACATTTGTCCTTAAACCAGGAGATTGCCTAGACTCGCTGCCATTCGAGGAAGAAAACTGAAAGGCTTTGCCTCTGCCTTTGGCTCTTCAACACATGACACATATATGACACGAGGGAATCATAATTACTGTGACATACAGTACACCCCTACATCGGTTAATGACATTACTCGTATTTTGTCATTAAAGCAGATCAAACGAGAGCGCGACGGGGGTTTTAGACAGTGTGTGAGACAGCGATACTGCATGTGCTGCACACAGGTCCCTTACAGCTGTCACCGGCCAGCGTCCCGGGTTCGTTGATGCAGGCCTCTGATTTAGTGCTTCGGCCTTGAAGATATTATGTTCCTGCACCACATTTACAGAGTCTTGTAAAGAGGCTTTGAACTTCACACAGCACTTTGTTTTTCGCGTGCAAGCGCACACCAGCCAGTCTCCCTCACCCCCCCTTCCCCAAAAGCAAAATCAGTAATCATCTGCCGATAGAATCACAGATAGAAACAAAAACAGCTAATTGTTAGTTTATATCTGGGAGGAGGATTACAACACACCAGCTAATTCTTTGTTCTGAGAAGAAATCAAACGCGGGGGTAAAAAACGCAAGACACAAACACCCTCATCTACTCTTTTAATCTTTTATTAAGACTGCGAAATGTGTAAATCAATGTGAGGAAGAATCAATGCTTATGATTTAGTACCTCGAGGACTATTTATCTGTTGCCTTTAACATGATGCATCATGGGAACCCCACCACTGCAGCGTATAGGCTGGTGAATTCTGTTACAGAGTTGAAAATGTTACATCAGAATCAAGCAGCGATTCTTTCTTATTTTCTAGGGTTTCAGTCACCTGTGCTTATCTTTGTGCAACATGTCAGCCAAGTTACGAAGCTACCATTCTTCAAATATCTAATATTTTTGAAGAAATTAACATTTTCCCTCGTGCCCCACGTATAGCCTTAATGGCTGTCCGCACGCTCCTGATGATAGCTTCTGGACCAGACACGGCAGAACGGCAGTGTGGTATAATGGTTAGGGAGCTGGACTTGTAACTGAAAGGTTGCTGGTTCAATTCCCAGGTGGAACACTGTCGTTGTACCCTTGAGCTAAAGGTACTTAACCTGAATTGCTTCGGTAAAATATCCAGCTCTATTAATGAATTGTGTGTAAAGAAATGTAAACTGTGTAAGTCACTCTGGATAAGAGCGTCTGCTATATGCCTAAAATGTCAAATGTAAAACACGATAGCCCCCTGAGACCGAGGGGAGAAAGCCATCGCCAGCGGGTTGGAAATCGAGTTTTGAGAAACATGGAGGTGTTCCTTGCTCCTCTAATTGAATGGCCGCCTCCCCTTTGGTCCTGAAGGCCCACAGTGGCTCTTCTCAGCCAGCAGCCGACACCGGGACCAACAGGTGATCCCTGTCCAACCAATAACAGGTGATTCCTGTCCAATCAATAACAGGTGATTCCTGTCCAATCAATAACAGGTGATTCCTGTCCAATCAATGGCTCAGATTCAATAATAAAGGCCTGTGGTGGGGGGGGGGAAACAAAGAGCATAAATCTCTTGATACCCAGTGGCCATCGCTGCTCCGGATCATCAATGACCGTCGCCAAGTGGGCGTTTGAATTCCTTAAGCCCCATTACCTGGAATGACTGTTTTTGTTTTTACCTGTGGGCTAGCGTACTCAGAGTGTGTGATCTGGGTCTCCATAGTCCAGTCCAACACAGAACTCCGGTGTGCTTTCGGCTGAGTAAAACAGGCAAGTGGCTGTGGAATGACGCATTTTTGCAAGTTCATGTGAAAGTAAGAGGGGGTAGGGAACGCCCGTATTTTCAAACACCAGACACTGGGACATGGGTCCATCGCAGGGGCCATTTATCTTTCATCTCAGCCCCCCTGAAAATGTTTAGTCATTGTTTTCTAAAAAACATTTTTGCTTCATATCTATTTTTTTAAATACCACAGATAGGCAGAGGGGAATTTCGATTTTGAGAGGGACCACCATTGTGGTGTTTTTGTTTTGGGGAATGTAACAGTCAATGAATTCAAAATGTAGGCTTGTGCTTTGCATGTGTACATCTCACATTCTCATTGGGGGCTGAGCCCCTCCTAAAAGTCAAATCCTACAATCGCTCCTGGTCCATCGTAGTGCCAAAATCTTTTGGGTCTTTGGATCGATTAAAGAGGTGGTATGAGTTATCGAAATTGGAGAAAAGCAGGGAGGCATCTGATGAAAAGCCACGACACCTGGCGGTGAAGCGATTCATTTTTTTTATTTTTTTTTTTGCAAGACAAAAAAATCGTCAATAATGGAATGGGAGACGATCAAAGGGCTCCAAACCGGCCGACGCAACTGAACCCACGTCCCCCGTCGATCTGAGGGGGGTAGAGGGCGTGACAAAGAACGTGTAGTTCAGAGTTACAGGGGTTTTGAAGAAAGGAAAGACAATTCCCGGGACAGATGCCCATCCTCTTCCAAATTAGACCAGGGGTGGGCCGGTGTGTGTGCAGCTTTTTGTTTCTACCAATTACCCCTGTGGCTCAATTACCGAATTAATTGGATACGCCAATGCTGATTCACTTGTAGATTAGACCACAGTAACATGTTTCATATGGGAACACAAGAACAGTCTTCAGCTGTCATTCATGGGCTTATCAAGAAATTTGGCTGAAATGTCAGATCATGTAAATGATTGGGCTAATTAAATAATTAAGAGCAGAAGTTGGCATGAAATCCAGAAACGGATACAGCCCTCCTTGCCCACCCCTGATTTAGACTCACAATGCTAATACCTAGTGCTGACCCAGGATGCTATTTTATGATGTGATTTGCTCATGAGGTTTACTGCTCTTGTGTAGCTCAGTTGGTAGATCATGGCATTGGCTTTGGTTGTGGGTTCAATTTCCACTGGGACCACATATACTGAAAAATGTATGCATTCACTGCTGTAAGTCGCTTTGGATAAAAGCATCTGCTAAATGGTGTATATTATATATTATATATTATATTATTACCTTGACTGAGGCCCATGGTCAGCCTTACTGCTTGGCATGCTACTGTCTCTCTGTGATACCATCTGCCTTTATGAAATCCTTTAAATGTCTATGATTCATTCCAGACTTAAGGTCACTTAAGACTTTAATGTATGCATGCGTACGTGTGTGTGTGTGTACGCACAGGTATCTCACCTTCGCAGTCTATAATCTATCCCCAATAATGACAATGTGGTCTGACTGGTATCTGAGAGTGACCGATTTATTGTGCCTCTCTCATGAGCCCAGCCCAGCGTTCGCTTGTAAAGACACCTCGAATTGCACCCATAAGGCAAATGGCAGTAAAGCCATATTAAATCAGCCAAGGGAATGTTATAAGCGTACACACATCCTAAAGCCTTGGTTTATATACTCAAAAAACATTTTCAGCGTGGTTCAGTAGGTAGAGTATGGTTCTGTGTGTCTCAATATCCTAAAGCCTGTGTGTTTCAGTAGGTAGAGCTCAAAAACATTTTCAGCGTGGTTCTGTGCGTCTCAGTAGGTAGAGCATGGTTCTGTGTGGCTCAGTAGGTAGAGTGTGGTTCTGTGTGTTTCAGTAGGTAGAGCGTGGTTCTGGTTGGCTCAGTAGGTAGAGTGTGGTTCTGTGTGGCTCAGTAGGTAGAGCGTGGTTCTGTGCGTCTCAGGCTCTGTGTGGCTCAGTAGGTAGAGCATGGTTCTGTGTGTCTCAATAGGTAGAGCATGGTTCTGTGTGTTTCAGTAGGTAGAGCGTGGTTCTGTGTGGCTCAGTAGGTAGAGCGTGGTTCTGTGTGGCTCAGTAGGTAGAGCGTGGTTCTGTGTGGCTCAGTAGGTAGAGCATGGTGTTGACAATGCTTAGGTTGTGGGTTTGATTCCCACTGGGACCACATATACTGAAAAATGTATGCATTCACTACTGTGAGTCTCTTTGGATAAAAGGGTCTGCTAAATGGCACATATTATATTATTGCATTATATATTATGGTCAGAGGGTCTAATGTTTCTGTTGCTCTTTATTCGCCAATCAAATTAACAAGTCGTTTGATCTGTATGAAATACTCATGTATGGCTGAATTCTCCTCCACGCGTTCCATCCATCGCAGATACAGACGCCCTCTGAAATGTGCGTGTCCCAGCTCTCCCCCCGGGGGGGTCAGGGATGTTCACTCCTGGTTTGGGATTTTTATTTTCTGCCCGAGAGTAAAAAAAAAAAAGAAGAGGATATTTCTTTCTCTTTTCTCGGGAGGGCATCTCCTTCATGAAACCCTTGACCTCGCTGATGGATGGAATCAATTAGGATACCCCGTGCCAATCAATCTTATTGGGTCTTTCCTGTAAGACCCATAAAGGACAATGAGCCTCCCCGGTCTACTTCCCGATTTCATTTTTCTCCCCCAGTTTCCACCCTCTCCTCCCTCCCTTCTCTCTATGAGAATTGCAGACAGTGTCTGAGGTGGTGCCAGCGTTCTTCGTGTAATCGAACTAGCACGACTGCGTCGCGTCGCACATGCAAGGAAACGCTTTAGAAATCTGCCTCGTTTCGACCAGGCCTGGTTCTCTAGAATATGGACACGCACCCTGCTCTGGGCTGTTCCACTGTAGAGCTCCCGGTAGCTTTCCCCTTTCTTGTGTCTGGCCTTCCCTTTTTTTCAGTTTTTTTCAGTTTTTCTCCCCAATTTTGAAGCCAATTATACCCTCTATTTATTTAGATTAACCCTCCCCCACAAACTCGCTGCCCATCTCTAAGGGGCAAGCTACTCTCTAAGGCCGGCGATGATCCGCCTCCTTCGAGATGGAACTCACCGACCCCCTTCCTGGAGACATCCTTACATGCTTCACAGCGAGTTCGTGCCGATAACCCTCCCCCCCTCCCTCAGGAGCGGACAGCCAAAAGCCGCCCAGGGCTGATCTGGCAGAGATGGGTTTCCAACCGCGTCCCTGATAGGCAGCTCACACTCGTACAGGACCAGCTAAATACGGGTGCGTTAGACCGCTACGCTATCTACCAGCCCCCCTTCCCTGATTTTTTTATAACTGTTTTCAAGTGAAGGTTGAACCCCAAGTGAGGTTCCCTTCCAAGCCCCCCTCCCTCAAAACATCTTGGCCACTGACATTCCGGATGTGAAAAGTAGCCATGAAAACTGTCTTTTAATGGTGTAATGCAATGTGTCTTTTAATGGTGTAATGTAATGTGTCTTTTAATGGTGTAATGCAGTGTGTCTTTTAGTGTTGTAATGCAATGTGTCTCTTAATGGTGTAATGTTACACAGTCTGACTTATTGTTATTTATTGTGATGCCTGTTTTACTGTGTTTATGTATTTGAGCTATATATGGAGCAAAAGACAAATTTCAATTTTTAACTGAAATGGACAATAAAGCTTTTTGAATTTGAATTTGAATGAATGATCTGGTGGCATCGGGCCTACCTTGCCATGTGGCAGTCCCCTTCCCCCTCAAAGCACAAGAGACACGGTCAAACACAATAACCCCTCACACAACAAGCTCGGTTTCTAATCACCTGGGTGTGTGTTCAGTTCCTTTCTTAATCTGCGTAGGACGGAAAAAAAAACTGAAAAAGGCTAATCAAACGCCACCATTTTGGAGATGAAACCAAATATATTTTTTTCATTCGTAAATGTTTCATCATGCAACTCTTGGTAAAAATTATTCTTGCTTTTTCAGCGAATGGCACAGAAATGTGAGGGTCTTACTCTAAGGTAAGGAGTGTGCCATTGGATACTTTTACTATCGCAATGATCTAATGTGATATTATATGGTAATAATTATTTATAGTCCCATAATTTTCAAACAAGGATAATTATATAAAAGGACCAGAGAATAAATGCACATGAAATGAATTTCACCGTTAAAAGAATGCAATCATGTGGATGACATACAGTAGGGGTGGCCCTGAACCTTCAGGGTCATAAAATCTCTGCCATGATTAATCAAACCGCACGTGGTGTATGGTCATTCATAACGGTTACTTGTGCATAAAAGACTTCACAATATATTCCACCCAAACTGAGATATTCTAGGTCAGTGTTCATAACCTCATGTCCATCGCAGATGATAAAAATGACCTATATTAATTTTCAATCAAACCTCAGAGCAAATAAGCCCAGGTCATTTCGTTTCTGATATGTAGCGTATATATATAATATTGTTTACACCCTGTTATGTCAAATATGGCCTGTTCTGTCACACGTAATGCCTGACGATTGCGTCTGAACAATAGACTCCATTGTTTGTTACATTTTGGCTCTTTAGTTTGTTATTTTCCATGACTCATCCCTCAGAACAGGGAAAGGCATTGGACACTATAAGTCGAAAATTAAATCAAGTACATAATCATGTAATTATATTAGTAATAAGTTGTGATGGGATGCCATGCGTTTTGTTTAAGAAGGCTTCATGTCCAAACCATAGCATCGTATTCATCCTCGCATTCAGTGTGCTGAATTGTTATGTGCAGTTTTGCATTTTTACTGCTACACACAAGGTACGTTTCTGTGTACAATGCTGACCCACAATTTGGACATCTTAAGACTAAGAGCAGGCAGGTTTTTCCCGTTTATAATGTGCTGTACATGCGGTCTGGACTCTTCACACATGTCTATAACCTCTGCTTCAAACGCCGTGATGTGAACAGATCACATGGGAGAGGAGGGGTAAGGCGGTGGGGAGTGGGGGAGAGAGAGGAAAAAACGAAGATAAGAAAAAAAACGCACAGAACTGACAATTCCGAATCTGAAACGCTGTCACTATTTCAGGAGGCCTGCTACATTGATTTTACTATAGTTTGATATTACCTGCAGTAAATAATGTCTTTTGTAGCCTTCGGGAGCAGTTGGTGCTCGCGCATTAATTCTGCCCCTGTTTGAACACCGCGGCAGCATGTGCACTTCTCTCCGGTCTATTATCCCACTCGCGTGTTATTCCCAAATATTGACATCGTCCGCTTTTATCAGCGCTAACTGCTCTGAAACGTCCTGGTCTCATGCTCGCCTCTATTTCCCCGCTATTGATTACCCCCCCCCCCCGCCTCCCCACGCCAGCAGGTAGCCGTCCGCACAGGTTGTCCTGAGGAATAGCTTCCCAATCGCTTTATACGCACAATTTACACGGAATTGTTTAAAGAGAATATTACCCTCGGTGCGAATCAGTGAACCTCGTTTAGTCGATATCGCACAATGTAGTGGTTTGTACATCGTCACATGTCGGTCGTTAAAACCAACAGGCCACATTTCTCACATTAAAGCATCTTCTTGTTTTTATCACCACTCTGTGTTTTTATTCCCCCCTTCCTGTACCCACATAATAATTTTTGTGTCCGGTTACATTAGACTGAATATCTTCTTTTCATGTTTGAGAATGGAAATACATGTGTGCCTCTGAGTGTGCTTTGCGTGTGTGTGTGTGTGTGTGTGTTTGTGTCTGTGTGTGTGTGTGTGTGTGTGTGTTTTTGCTTTGTGTGTCTGTATTTGTGTGTGTGTGTGTCTGTGTCTGTGTGTGCTTTGTGTGTCTGTGTTTGTGTGTGTGTGTGTGTGTCTGTGTGTGTGTTTGTGTGTGTTTGTGTGACTGTGTGTCTGTGTGTGTGTCTGTGTGAGTGTGTGTGTGTGTGTGTGTGTGTGTGTGTGTGTGTGTGTGTATTTGTGCAAGTTGTCGTTTTGTATATTATTTGAAAAATAAGTTCAGGATTTTTCAGTTTGCAAAAAATAATGTTATGTAAATAATGTTATATATAATAATGTTATATAATAATGTTAAATAATGTTCACTGGAATGTTTTCGGTTAGGGCCAATCAGGCGGCAGACAACAAAGAGCCTTTCATTTTTTCATTTAAGGATACGACGTGAAAATAAAAAACACAAAACCTTTTAGCTGCCGAAGGTCTAGTTATAATACGCTGAATGTGGCTGCTCAGATTCTGGAGCCTTTCTTTCTTCTTTAAAATGGATTGCATTAAGATGTTCCCCCGCAAAAGTTTTCACTTTGTGCAAAAGGTCAAAAGTCGAACATAATTACGCGGCACAAGAGAGGCTCGTGCACAACGTGCTTCGGGATTCTATAAAAGGTACAAGTCGCAAACAACAACAGAGTCACGACCCCTCTCCAATAGGCTGACTATTTCACTTAAATGACCAATTTCTTCAATTACAGTTTGTTGAATATTTATTTTGGAAGAATTGTATTCAATGTTATCCCCTCTCATAATCACAACATGGACTGATACAGGACATATGCTATGTACATCAGTTACAGCGTCTGAAACCTTAGCTTTGGCGTCTTTGGTTAAAAGATGACCAACCATTATTTCCGCTTTTGTAGATGCACATTGTTTATGTGCAAAGTTCTTACAAATGTGTACATTGTTATAAAAATATGCACCCGTGTCGGTTAACTTTGAGTGCGTGTGTGAAAATAACTCAGAGCCAGAGAGTAGATGTACGTAAGCCAGAAGGTAGGTGTGCACTGGTACCTGGTTTTAAGTATGTAGAACAGTGTGTGTGTTTTGCTCTTATTCCAAGGGTGACTTGCCACTTTGTTTCCCCCCCCAACCCCCACCCGCACCCGCCCTGAATCAGAAATGTGGGCTTGTCACAGAAAGGTGCACTCACAGCCAAACTGTACCCCTGGCAGGAGATGAGCCGCCCCGCTTTCAAGAATTAAATTATTTTTTTAAATACGGCTTATGCATTTTACATGACCTGTGCTTCCTCCTATCCTGCCTTTTTTTCTCTTTTAAAAGAGCGCTGAGGGGGGAGCCGGGGATACGAAACGCCGGCAATCGCAGACTTTACCGAAAGTTAACCAGTCTGGCCTGCGCTTGCTCCAAGCCAGCTCACCGCTCACTGCCAACCTGAAGCCCCCCACCAACACAATACTTTTCTGGGGGGGTTTTTTCGCCCGTGATTTTGCAGAAAAATAATCTACTGAGACTACAGGAAGAGCCCCCGACTGGAAAAGGGGGGCGTGGAAAAACAGGACAGGACTAAGCGACGCAGTCCGACTGCACAAAGGCAGGTGTGGTATGGGAAAACTGCTCGTCTGTTTGTACTCTAAATCCACTGCTGCAGTGTGCTCGTCGCGTAAAGATACTAAGGCCATTTTCTACATGTCTGGCCCTTTTTTCTTTCATTTTCTTTTGTGTGTGTGTGTGTGTGGGTGTGTGTGTGTGTGCATCTGGGGCTTGATGCCAGTGGGATAAAAAAGAGAGCTTTGCAGGCTAAGGTTTGATGTGCTGTTTGTCTTGGTTTGCCTCTCAGCAAGTGTTGTGGGCTGGTTCTGTTGGATTTATCTGCGTTTCCTGTGCTCTTCCCTCTGTAGTAAGGGAGAGAGGGTCCAGAATACTGATCCTAGGACATTTAATCTTTGGGGAATTTTACGGTAGTTAGTGGTTGTCAGCAATGGACTGTTAAACGTAAAACACAGAAGCGATTTTTTTATTATTAGTAACTGGGATGTTTTTGGACAAATGTTTTGCCAGGTACATATATCTTTGTGTTTCCTTTTGTCCTCCATTTTGTGTTATACTGCCTCATGTGTAGTTGTTTGAAGATGGGGAAAATAAAAAACTACGATAAGGCAGTAAGAGTATGTGTGCATGCCCGTTACAGTGTGTATACACATGCGTTTATATATATAGTATTGCGTGTGAATGTAGGCGTGTATGTGTGCGTGTGTGTGTGTATGTGTGTTGTATGTATGTGTGTGCGTGCACATGTGTGTGTGTGTGTGTGTGTGTGTGTATGTATGTGTGCACGCACATGTGTGTGTGCGTGTGTGTGTGTGTGTGTGTGTTGTGTGTGCATGCACATGTGTGTGTGAGTGTGTGTGTGTGTGTGCGTGCACATGTGTGTGTGCGCATGTGTGTGAGTGAGTGTGTGTGTGTGTGTGTGTGTGTGTGCGCGCATGCAGAAAACCACAGAAGAATTTGAACTTTTACAGTGACTTCCCCCAAGTCTGTGTGCTTTTAATGTCAAGGAGCTAATCAAAACCATCAGGCCAGGCAGGTCTGTGTAATCTGACAGACAGTCATGTGTATTCATTTAGAGAGAAGGCAGCTGCTTCATGCACCAACCTTACATACAGGCAGAGCAGAATTAGCCTTATGTTCTACATATTTAAAGCTCTGTCTAAATAGATTTTCATATTTATTTTCAGGAGTGTTTCATAAGATGCTATGGACGGGCTTGTTACGCCTGAGTGTTGTGTTTCCGATGCAGTGCACTTTGTCATTTAGGGTGTCTTGTTGATTGCATCCGTAATTGTTCTAAGTGTTTTATTGATCGTTTAAAAAGATAACATCCTATTTGCTCCTCTAGTGCAAAAACAGAGGTTTATTATTTTTGTATGTATGAATTGAAGTAGTATATCTTTAAGTGAAAAGGCTATGATAACAAAATAGAATCCCTTGTTTAATAGAATAATCTGTTCTGAAGATGACTTCCAAAAGCTTTAGCATTAATATTTCGACAAGCTGTTCACCAAAATGTTTTTTGGTTTTTTTTTTTTAAACTTGGTAAGAAATGACAGTCTGTCTGTCTGTTCACCGGGCTCCTTTTGAAACACAATGTTTGCTTGTTTCGTGTGACCCACTTTCTGTCTGATGCACATAAATTTAATCTTAGACACATGTAACCTCCGACTGATTTTTGGATTGATGACAATTACGATTAGCATATCAACGTTCCCGGACAGACATGGAAAAGTATCTTAAAAGCTGTCCATTCCGTATGGAAAACAGGTCTGCTGCAATACCACGATGATTGCATGTTGATTATTCGATTCAGATCTTCACCTGGAGGTTACTCGCAGAAAAGTAAACCAAATCAGGAACAAGCTGACGCTGAATGTGATGGACAAGCAGAACAGCCCTGAGTCTGCCCAGAATCTGCTCTCCATTGTTTACTTCATATTACAAACATGCTCTTTTAATATTACAAACATGCTATTTTTAATATTACAAACATGCTATTTTTCAAATGTGTCTTAAACATGCATGAATTCCCCCCCCCCCACAGGCAGGGTGTGCTCCTGACAACAGTCTGCGAATGAACTCACGCTTTATATGAAGGATATTACAGATGTGCCATTTTCAGGCACACCTTTAACACTCGTAATTACACCTGTGTGGAGCTCCTGCCCCTAACAGCAGCTTGCAAATGACCACTCTACATATTGTATATGCATGCACAAATTATAGACTTTTATTTTTATTTTTTAAATTGTATTTCATTTCTATCAATATTTGGATAGACACACACATGTGAATGTGCAAAAAAATAAAATAATAATATATATATGTATATATTTTTTTTAAATGAATTTTTCTTATAAATGAGTCTGGTATTTTTAAGGGGGAATGAATGGGGTGCAGAAGACCATTGTCATTAGACCAGAGCCTTGTTGACTTTCCCAGTGCATCCTGATGCATCTCCTCGGGTTTGTGGCGGTGGGCGAGAGGCGATATATGTGCTGGCCAGCCTGGTGAAACCGAGCAGCTTGCTGTCAGTTTAAAAATGGCTATAATAAAAGTGACCATGAAGATGGATCTCGTGATTTTGCCTTTCTAATCAGTCGTCTGTGAAGAGCACTTTTGCTGTGATTCAGCAGAGCGCTGACAGCTGTGATTGATAGCGCACGAGGATGGAGGGAAAAAAATAATAATAAAAAAAAGGGTTATTAAGTGTCTTCCTATTAAACTGGGTGGAATGGGCCTCTCTGGGCACACCTCTCGTCTGATTTAAGTTTGGAAGCCCCCCCCTTTTTCAGGTGAGCCGAGCTGGCTGCGAGAGCCCTCACTCTGTGGTGAATTTTGTGCCTTATTTGTTGCAGCCGGCAAACCAATTATATCACAGGTCTGCTCCATTTACCTCGTCTGAGATCTAATCTTGAGGGTAATCCACATGCATGGTGTGTGTGCACATCAGCACATATCAACATCGGGGGGGGTTTGTTCTTTAGGTTTTTTTAATGTACAATCAAATAATAATATCAAACAAATAATCAAAATTGCAGCATCAAAGCTTTTGTTTTTCGAAAGGCTGAACTGTACAGTGAGCTGGACAGTAGATCCCCCCCTTCCTTTTAAATTTGCCTTCTGAATTTCTTATTTAGACACAGTCAGAAAACAGGGACAGCTGCAGGGATCACCAGCATGCACCAACACACACAATCCTACAGCGGTGAGCGCGGCATATCGACAATCTCTTATGATCACAGGAAAATGGCTCAAAATATTATGCACCTCTAACAATGCTCCATTGTAACAGCTGAAAATGTGATATGTGCACCGATATTTACATTAAGAGCAAAAAGGCATTTATTATACAAGATTGAGCCTTGATACAGAACTGCGAGTCGTGTGAAAGATAAACACCGTAATGCATTGATTCAAATGACGCATTCTCTCCAGTAAAAAAACAAAGCACTTAAACGGTCTGGGGTGAGAGAAGAAGAACAGCAATAAGGAAACAACAGTGCACGCTGTCTACATCCTCTTTAGCATCGCCACTGTGACACAAAGCCGGCGAATGGGCACACACTTACCTCGTGCGTGAGAATTATCTCCCGTTTAACCAGTGCAGGTTCCTCTCCACACCCCTGCCGCTGATATCCCAGTCCAACATTTTATTACGATTTTTTTCTTTCCTTTTTTTTCCAAGTGTCCTTTTTTTTCCTCTTTTTTTTGTTGCTAGCACTGTTGAAATATCTGTGCAAACAGATTCCAGCTTTTTTTTTTTTTTTTTTTTTTTTTTTAAAGGCTCTGAGGGGGTGTTCTGAGCTATTTGGCCCCTGGGTGCATTTCCAATATGAGAGAGTGAGGGAAGCTGGAGATTTTCTGCCCCCACAATAACATCAGTGTTGCCAGCTCTGTCGACAGCCGCACAGCCACACAGCTGACCGAGTGTTTCGCTCATAACTAAAAGTGTGACAGTGTGTGTACGGTCCTAACTGCACACACACGTATCTCCATCGTTAGAGTGTACGTTAAGTGTACATTTTAATTGATCCAGATTCGCACACGGCCATTCTCTGCTCTCTGTTTCGCACATTCTCTGACCCACACATTCTCCATGGATGATAATGTACTGTAAGCAAACACACAAACATTGCATAATGCATGTTGTAAACCTAGCCCAGAATATGGTGTTTGGAAAATCAAATATCATGCCATGGTTCAGATATGTGTGACTGTTTTAATCCCATCTCTTTGTCATTTAAATATATTTTGGGAATATATATATTTTTTAATTATTATTGTGAATTATCAAAGCATTTCCCATGCTCAGAGTGGGAGACGATTCTTTCAGAATAGATCACCATTGTAATTTTATTTTGTGAAATATTCTGACATTTTGTTTTGGAGAAACTGTATTCAATTGACAGTGCACTGTTACACAACTGATTATTGTTTTTAAATTGTGTAGGCTAAATGAAATGCCCATATGCATGGCACTGTGTTCTGGAGTGGTACTCTTAATCTACACTGATAGATATAAAGTGGGTGCATTTGATCCAAACTGCACTGTACATTAGCTTTCCTCTTTTCTTTTTAACAAAAGATTGCGCTAAATGAATGCTCCAAATGCTCTAATGTCAAAATAGAGTGGAAAATAAAATGCAAACCAACAAATTGTAGGCTAAGGTATCTGGATTACTTAATATTTTTTTGTACATTTTAAATAAATATATGTAAACTGCACGCAACAGACAGTAGCCTACAATTAACGTATTTAATCCAAGGTCTCTCTCTCTCTCTCTCTGTCTCTTTCTCCATCTCTATCTCTCTCTATCTGTCTATCTCTATCTCGAATGCGTCCGAATGATCATTTGAAACGTCAATATCTACACAAAGCAACGTTTGGCTATGTTGGTGGTCTTATACCTTAAGCGAGACATGTATGTATACATGTGTGAGATTTATTTAGAGGCATCACTGGGACCAAGAAACATGCAGTTATTAGTTGAGCTATGTTTATCTGAAGTTCACATTTCATGGTTAAGTTTTCGTCTTTACACCTTTAATTGATCAAATCCTTACATTTTGTCAAATGCCAATTTTATGTAGGCTACACCTGTTGGTATGCGATAGGCATTGTCTTAAAAACGTGTAATTAAGTCGCGGAGTTTAATATGCCATCAAGCTAAATTCATAGTTCTATGAATTTCATTTGACTACGCATTTTAATATTTCCAAGCGGTAACATACATGACTAAACATGGCGGCCACTAATTAGCCATGCAGTTGCGGACTATATGCAAAAATAAATAAGACGTCACACTTCACGCGCTCCCTTTCATCGATTGGCGCGCGTAAACGGAATGATTGCTCCAAGTTCGCTCGGCTTTGATTTCACCCAGCTGAACTGATTTGATGCATCTGTCAGGTTGCTATGGAATTGACTTTTTCCCCTTTGTGACGCTGCCCAATTCTAACGGGGTTTATTTACCAAGTGGGGACGGGCCATTGAGCGCGAGGAGAGGGATCCCGCCTAACCCCCAGGAGAGATGGGACGGGAGAGAGACCGTCATAAAAAGAGCTTATTGGAGTCGGTAAAGACTCGTAAATTAATGAACCTCTGTGCATTTGATTTGTGACTTTTAGATAGTCAAGATAGGCTACTTCAGCCAGAGCACCATGTAAATACTGCGCCACATAGTTTTATTATTATTATTATTATTATTATTATTCAGTGGTGATGGTCATCTTCGCCATAATAATCATCACAGATGAAAAATTAGGAAATGAAAGTATGAGTAGCTATAGCCAAGGTCTTGTATGCTAATACAACAATACACAATAAATTAATAAACAGGTAGTGTGTAAGTATCGTTACTGGCCTTATATAGTTAGTGATTAAAAAAAGAAAAATCATCAAACAATGGAACTGGCTCTTTTCTTTTTTTGCATTTCATCTCATATGTGAGTACCTTACAAACACTGGTGTACGGAAACTGCATTATCATCGCGCATTTGGTAATATTCTCGCTTTACCTTGGTCAAAATGTCAAAGCGCTAAGAACAAAGAATGCAGGTGCAAAGGAACGATCCGTTATGAGCTCTGGGGTGAATCAAAACCTAGCTCAAAATCAGCAAGGTTACAATCTAACGTCTGACTTCAAAATAATCGAGACAAACGTATCGTAGGCTATAAAATAGATGGAAAATAAAACTCCAGAGCGCGTTTTGTCAATTAAAGAGGAATGAACAATGAGAAAGATCCACACACGGGCGAGGAGCGAAGGGGCCAAGTGGGAGGGGGCACGCGGGTGGGGGGGGATGAGAAGACAGAAAAGAGGGAGGCGGTGTGGTGACCCCGTGCGTATCCGAGTGCGCAGTTTAGTGTAGATCTCCCGATGTGATCCACTGGCCAACTAGAAGTCACTTTTTTTTAAAACACACTCCCAAAACGACAGAGCTCGCTAAATACTTTACAGTCACTCCCATTGATTTTCTTTATCAAATAAACAGGACGCCCCCCTCGCCAGAGCCCCCTCGCTAGCAGCTGTGATTTCATGTAAATTTATCTGACTGCCACTCCGCGATTTTAAAACAGCCCCCCATCCATCCCTAACAAATCACACAGCAGATTAAAGGTCCAACTTTGCGCAAGAAATGCTCATCTTTTAACTTGGGCAACCACCGTTCCAACCGTCGAGTCCATCATTTAGAGTTTGTTTTGAGTCCTCGTGTCATGCTGGAGGAAGGGTTCATAATTAAGTTGATTATTGTTTAACGTGGGCTTTAATATGATTTCATTTGAGACAGGGATGAATATGGATCCTAAATATGTCTTTATGTTATCTTAAAAGTAACCCTTGTGGTCTTTTTTTAGGAACATAGCCTGCTCTTATAATTGTTGTCATCAGAGCGTTCGCTATCATTTACATCTGGAAATAGTTTTTCTTATTTGTAACTTGATCGCTCACTGAAATTGCATGCGATGTGTCTGTCCAGAGTCTCCTTTCTTATGAGTTTTTATTAAGAAATAGGGACGCCCAGTTGATGCAGGTTTCATGTTATGTATAGATTTTCGTTTATGTAATCGATTGGAATCCCCCAATACATTGATTAAGGTTTAGTGTTTTACAAACAAGCGTTTGTGCATCTCGATCTGAGGTGAATTTCACACTGCACTACTGTTGTCGAAAATGGCCAAATAAAAACAAACACAGCTTATTTTTTTTCTTCTTCTAAAAATATGGTTCTTCGTAAAAGAGGGAAACGTTAAAGTACAAAAAAAAGCACAAAAAAAGCCGTACAAACCATTGTCTTTTCGAGATCACACACTGTTGGAAAAATACCAAGCATTTCCGTGAATTATTATACGCGATCAGCGAGTGATTGCGGAATATTAAATTTAAGTTAGATAAGACCGCATTGAGGGAGGCAGGCGGCATCCAATCCTCAACTTATTTCCCATTTTTCTGTAAGAGCATCACTGCGCTGCTCTCTTTTGCAATGACAATGTGCCAAATCAAGGCGTTTTGAAAACATTTTCCATATGCTTTACCCGGAGCATCAGACAGAGCGAAAGGAACCGGGTGCTCTTTTATGCCAAAGGTAGCGTATACCTTTTGTTTCATTTTCGCTGATATGTTTTTTTACATTGAAAACTTAAGAATATAGGAAATTTTACACAGATTACAAATGTATGGATTTTTTGTTTTGTGCATTTTGTTAATGTCAACGTCCGGGATAATGGAGGGGCTCTCCAGTTTCATGTTTAAAAGCTATGGTTTATTTTTATTGGATTTTTAACGTTATTTCAGGGAGATGGTTTCATGCTGGGGATACTGGATTTGCGGTTTCTGCCTTTTTCCACAAAGACAATGCGATTAGGCATTATCTGCGCGAGGAGAACTTTCGATAGGAAAATAAATGTATTCTTCAGAACAGTCTTTATTTTTATTTTTTAGACATTAATTTTAATTCGAACCTTGGAATAAAAAAAACCGGTTATAAAATGTTTATATATATTATTATATATTCAAATGAACACTTTTGATATTTCATGTCATGACACTGGCTGACGTTTTTTTGTTTGTCGTTTTGTTTTTTTATAAATATTGTGCATTTGAGAATACCTTGTTTCGTGTTTGTGTGCGGCTTGCACTGGGACATTGTTTTCCAGTTGTTTGTTAACTGCCCTCGTAAGGTCACGCGTTTAGCGCATTTCTCATTTACTAGCCTACAGTATTTGTTGCTGTCGGTTTTGGATGGTACAGGAGATACTCCTCCGTCGTGCTCTGTGCACTTGAGGTCGATTTGTGGAGCCGGGGTGGGAAGGGCTCTCGTGAAACGGTGACCTTCCAGACCCCAGAGGGCGCAAGGCGGATTCGCCGCACGAGCATTTTCTTTAAATAAGAGAATATCGTCTGATAACGCAGAATACCACGTATGAAGAACATTCGGATAGCCTACAGGACAGGGGAACAAATTTAGATCATTCTGGACATTACATTTTACCCGTTTCAGGTTACTTTGTACGATTGAAAATATAAATTAAAATATAGTCGTGGGGGAAAAAAGTAACTTGATGATAATTATTCAACAATAAAGAGTGGCTTACATTTTAAGCATTTCAATACATCGGTTGATATCGAAAACCGTGCAGGCGTAAAGAGAACTGGATTTGACCGTCATTATTATAGGCTAATAATGCACTACCTTTCGTTGAGACATCCTCGTACTGTAATGAAAGACCATCTTTACATTGTGTTTCAACACTTCAAGACGAAAATTGTTTCAGAAGGAAGTACTTGCACTCACGCAAACAAACGTGCGCGTGCCGTAATTAGGAACATTGCTAATTAATTGAGGATGCGGAGATACGGAGAGAATGTTATTGTTAGTAAACACGGTCTTTGTCAAGCAGACCCGCAAGAAAGAGCAGCAGCGCCCGAAGAAATTCGAAGGGTTGGGGACAGGGGGATTTGGAAGTGACCGGAGCTCAGATAAGAGGTATCACTCATAAATCCATCTTACTTTTGTCCTTTTTTCACCGTAAAAAACAATTGCAAAGAAAAACAAGTAAGCAACAAAGATGAACGAGTCACAATATGTTAGCAGTAAGCCAGGTGCCAGTCAAGTTTCTAAATATCCTTGGAAAAGTTTTGAGCCGCTAAAAAATCAATAGTTAAAACAGTGTCCTCCTCACGGCTCGCGTAAAATAAAGCCTATTTCGCCCAAACGTAAACATTTGCATTGAATACTGTCCAAAGTCATTAGGTGTTTCCCTTACAAATTAGCCTAGAAAGCATCAGAAAAAATGATATTCTTCGCTCTCTCTTTCTGTCGGTCTCCCCCCATGACAGCAGCGTTCGTATCCCGCACCGCCAGCCCTATGCCTCGTCACTTCGCTGTTTGCAGTTTCGTTTCCCCGGAGGGCTAGCAGCCCCAGATCAGGGTGAAAATACAGCGCTTCTGTTGACCACCTTTCGCCGAGTGAGCCCCAGACATAATCCAAGGACAGGCGAAGGGGAATCCGCTGTTTATTGCGGTAACAGCGCTGCTCAGCATCCTTATCATTAGATCCGCAACCCAGTTCACTCAATTCAACCTCCTTCGATTTTTTCATAAAGGAGAGAGAAGGCGATCTCTTGATTTTCTCTACGATTAACATCTTGTAGGGTCTCTTTTCGATAGCGACTATTAGGAGACAAAGAAAGAGAAATAAAACGGGGGTCAGCGTGAAATGAAATGCATGCTTCGAAACCGGAACTTTTTTTTTGGTGGGGAAAAAAAACTTTTGCGTGCGTTATGCGGAACGTATGAAAAAAAAGAATATGGAGACATCGCATGTGCTCTTTGGGGGGGAAGAGAAGTCTGCCTTATGTACGGTTTGGCATTCAAAGTCTGACTGTTCTCTGTTTGGTTTCATAAGGATTTGAACATTTTATATATATATATACATACATAGCCTATTGTTGTCTGTTTTTGTGTGTTCAAAATACAAGTTTGGCGTGTTTTGGGGGGGTGCATTGATTTTGGTACATGATTACACATCAGGTCTTATGTCGCAGCTGTTTATTCGGTGAAGTGTTTGCTGGAAGGCTATATGTAAGGAAATGAGTTAACTAAGCGTTTGTTTAGTCAACAAAGGCACTGATGTTATATATATATATAGGCTATATAATATATATATATAAATATAAATATACATATAGGATAAATAATAATCCTAGCAATATATCACATTTTGCAGAACATAAACATACAAGCATAGCCAGCGAACAGGCACACGCCGTTTGGCCCTCTCATTCTAGCCTACATCCCATGCCTGAGAACACACTGTTAAGTCTGTGTCAAAATTGTAGCAGCATTTTTTTCATTTTCGGTCTAAAGTATTAAGGATTCAGATATATGGATTATTCATCCTTTTCTCGTGTGAATATGTGTAAGCGTATCAATTACGCACAAGTACACACACACACACACACACATATATATATATATATATATATATATATATATATACATACATACATGCATACAAAACATATTAATAATCCTTGGAATTTGCATTGAATATCAATACAGAGGCGAGGCAATATGGTGCATACTTTTCTGATATATAGAATTCATATAGGCTATATACAGATTCATATTTTCAGTATCAATATCAATATATCAATGGCACATGTATGATATTTGTTTCGGTACACTGGAGTTTCAGCCACAATAAAGGTTGTATTTTTTTACCCTCACACTAAACCCTATACTAGTGCGATTATAGCGGCTCTGTTGCGGTATAAAATAGACCCCGTTAATTCCATGTGTCCGTACATATATAGGCCTAATGTTGTATTCGTCAGATTAGACATCGTCTTTTGAAAATATAACGTCTATCTAGTTTATTTGCATAGTTCCAACCAGTAGCCTATCTACTTTTATTTCTTTAATAAAAACGCGCGAGGTAGGCTAGCTTTATTTTGCGCCATGTAGCGCATATGCTATGCGTAGCGGTCTCTTCCTCTTGCGAAAAAAAAGATCAATTTTGTATAATTCTTGCATGCTTGGCGTCAGGAAAGGGGGTCTCTCATTGTTCTGTATGACATTCATCTATCCGGTGTACCTTAAAGATTTTTCGCCCATTAGATCATCTTTGTATATGTGGCGCTTGTAGCCCTCCAGCCCTTCTAAAGTTGAAACAGCGAGTCATTTGCAATGTGGAGACTGTTGATCACCTCGCTAATTACACCTCTCCCTCTCCCTCTCCCTCTCTCTCCCTCTCTCTCTCTCTCACTCGCTCTCTCTCTCTCTCTCTCATTCCCAGAGTGCATATCGGGAATAGACACACAAAGACATGCGCACTCAACTTAATCAGCCATTTTTTTAAACTGGGCTAAAACGATAATAATTAGCAGAATAAAGACGTATCGGATTTTCATTTCCTTTCCTGCTTTTCCCGACCCCTCCACAACTTAAACTGCAAGGCAGCGGGCGACACATGCTTTACCGGCCGGACCCAAAAGGATCGCTTCATCTTCTTTTACTATTCGTATTTTTTTTTTTTTACATTTTTTCCCCTCCATATAAAGTTGAAGGATTATTATTTTTTCTTTTAATTTTTTTTTGTTATTAACTTTCGTGATCATTTGGATGTGACTGACTTGCTTTAATACACGCAAAACATTAGCAGGAGGAGAAGAAGCGGAGGGGGGACTGCGAGGGGGAAGAAAGTAAGTTTTTTTTTTTTTTTTTTTTCTTCTTTAACTTTTATCGAGTAGTTCGTGTTAAATTTAGGTCGAGTATTGATTATCTTTCTAGACCCATCCCGCACAATCTTTGATATTCCGCTCTGCACATTACAGCTGTTCGATGCGATTTATTTTTCTCTGGTAGTACAGTTCACCTTAAAACGTGTATTGGTTTGTTTATGCCAGTCCTTTCGTGTGGTTTTTAAGAGCTGTTAACTGTCCAGAGGTAAGACCAGCGCACACGACGTGTGACTGACAGAATCACGCACAAAAACCCCTTTCAACAACTAGCTGGCTGGCTCAGTTTATTCAACCTTGTACGATGCTTATCGTTATTGTGCTTCTTATAATAAAATGGTGCGTTTAGACCATTTATTGCCCATCTTCAGTAATACCAAGGAGGTCCGATTTCACATTCATGTGGGTTTTGCGTTATTTTCTCAGACTTGGGAGACTTGGCTTCTATACAGATGAGTGTCTCTCGCAAGCCGGATCGGAGCAGCTTAGATCACACGGCGATCAGTCCGGAGTAGCGATACATACATGTAGCTATTTTGCATTTCAAGCAGCGCTTGTACTTGCGAACTTACTGTACGGTATTACAGTATAACGTTTAACATAACAGACTTCAATTATGCGTCGGGAAGAAAGGTTCATTCATAGTAGCCTGTTTTGAAGAGAAAAAAGAGACTATTTTTGGTTAATTCGGAAAACAGACAGCTTTTAAGATGATATGAACAATTTTTTTAAATTGTGATTTGATATAACTGCTATTGTTATTTGAGGTTTTTTTGTTTGTTACCTGCGATGAGCAGCAAAGGAGTTTCCTCTTTACGACGAGCTTGGATGAGCGGTGTAGCCGAAAACGGAGACCGATCGGTCGGATACAACAACTAACATCAAGCGGCTCCTTGTAGATTACAGCAGGACAGACCACCTCCCGGACATCCTTTAGTGTTTATCGAGAGAGAAAAAAAGCAAGAAAAAAATGGATGTTTCAAAAAGACCACGACGCGGACAAACTTTCATCGATGCCAAAAATCCCTTTTTGACAGCCGTCCTCTTTCCGCAATCTTCACTTTTTCGCCCTTTTTACTCCCTTCCGTGAAGTCGTCACATCTTTGCCCCCAACGTGAATTCTCTTCGCGTGTGGTGTTTCTTTTAGGTATTCTTGTTGTTAATCCTGGCGAAGTGTTATTATTTTGTCTCACTTACTAACCCCCCCCCCCCCAAAAAATATCGAGGGATCGCGCTGTGAGTCCTACCTTTTTGGGTAGTTGGTTAGTTTGAGGCAGAGCCTCGGCTGCGATTGGGACGCGACAGTTGACAGGACAGGGGCATCGATCGCTCGCATTGAGAGAGAGGAAAAAACGAGGCACTAGACGAGCACAGCATAAACCCCGGGTATGTACCAGCCTGTACCTCTCCCCAACCCGCTGCTGTTATAACCAAATATCAATAACTCGCTGGAGTTACCTTTTTTTCTGCTGGCTTTTAAATGGATTTTTATAAAGATTTTTTTATATAAACACGGCAGACAATCACGCCAAACAATCAGATTTTTTAAAAGTATTTCGTTTTAATTCTAGGAAATAAGCCGCATAGGCTACCGATTTCGTTTGTTGTCCTTTCTTTTTTGGGGAAAATAAACGAGTTTCTCTGGATTTTATATTGTATTTTAATAAGTAATATTCGGGTTGTGATGACATAGTTCTATGGTGCAAATTGGCTTTACAACAATTGTATATAAATAATAATAACTATTGTTGTTATTGTTGTTATTATTATGCATTATTATGAATTACGTTTTTAGTGAGATAATCCCTTTTATTTTTCAAAGGAAAATTGCACAGAAGTATATATTTTTGTGTGTGTGTGTTCGTTCGTGAACCTTACTGTTATAAGTCCGATTTGTAAGATTCGAACTGTTTTTGATAGCTGTCTTTAGTGTCTTACTCTCCGTCATAAGCAGCTTTCTCTCGACGCTTATCTATTTGTGTTCGGCCATAGGAATGTCAAGAACGGATGACTAGTCTACTATAGGCTATTGGAACTCTATATTCGATGGATTTTTGACTTTCAGTGATGTAAACAATCACTCAGAGGATTTTTGTTGTTGTTGTTGAGGGATGGTGTTTTACATTGTTATAAAGCTACTGGCAAAACAAAGGCACACTGCACTGAAATTACTCTAAAATGGTGGAAATGTTTAAGATTTTAAATTTTTTCCCCCTGCTTCTGCGTTCTAAAGATGAGATGGAATTGCATTTAGCATTTTTTTGCAACCTGACCATGGCGTGTCTGTGTCTGTGGCACATCCATTAAGCAGAAAGTCAAATAATGTTTTATTTATCTCTGGTGTGTATATATATATATTTTTTTTTTTAAAGATAATACATTTGAGATTGCAGAGGTAGGCAGCAGTGAGATCTCATAAGGCAGAGCAGGGAGAGCTCCTTCATAATACCTCTCCACATTCAGACGTGTTCTGCTGTAAGATTGGCTCCGGCTCCTCCAAGGGTCGACAATGTGTCATTTCCATGAGGCCAAATTGCCCTCTGCCTATATGATATTAATGTGCAAATCAATATTTCAGGGATTAAATTTCCCTTCTTCATTTTTTATGGTTTCTACCTCAATAAGTCTCAAGTCTAATAGAAGAGGCCGGATGATTTAAAATCCGTCACTGTGGGGGAAAGGCTCGCTGCAAACCTCCCACAGCATTGTAATACTCTGCGTAGGAAATCCTAGCAAGGCACCAAGCGAGTGCGATGGCTGTCTGTCGCTGCGTGACATTTCACCAAAACCTCATTTTAGTAAAAGGCTGTGAGAGAAATATGTATCCGGTTGAATACTTAAAACATTGTAGTAATATTGATTCATTTTAAGGAGAAATCTACTTTTACCTCACCCTCCCCACACACACACACACACACACACACACACACACAAACATGCACACACACACTGAAACATGTCTTTCATACATACAGAGATGTCTTCTGTTCTGCTGCATTTGATACACAATTATGAATTTGTATATTTTGCATGTTTTGTTGCTCATTGGCAAAACACATTTATTTACTGCATTGCAAAGGAGATAAAGTCCAAGAGGGCATGTGAATGTTTGAGGTGTATCAGTGTGTCACGGGCATGACGCAGAGTGTATTTGAATGTATATTACATTCCCTTGTACCTCAGTTCCCTTAGACAGCTGAAACATAACACTTACCAGTGGTGAGTGTAAATAACAAAGGATGTAGGACAGCCATTTCGTTTCTTCCTCGAGAATCGGTTATTAGGGAAGCAGGAGTCGTCTCGGGGCCTGCGTGTTTTGTGAAACGTTCGCCTTGTTGTACGACACGGTCGGGAGGTTTATTGTCTATCATTTGGTGTTTGTTTTATGTCTCTCCTGAACCATCTGGACTAAGTTCCGCGCAGCTGCGCAAATTTCATATGTGATAGAACATTTTTTTTGTGTGTGAAATGTTCCTTCCTAAAAACCCTTTGAACACACTCGCTTAATTTAGCCTGCCAGAAGAAAGGCCGCATAGAGAAGGGACAAAGGAGGCCTCTAATCTGACCACGGTTGTTTGCTTTTCTTAAAGATTCCTGTCCGTTCGGATTTCAAAGGGTGGCTG
The DNA here is from genome assembly GCA_029706075.1 of Aldrovandia affinis. NCBI lineage: Eukaryota > Metazoa > Chordata > Actinopteri > Notacanthiformes > Halosauridae > Aldrovandia > Aldrovandia affinis. Next base: position 8,653,492 of record JAINUG010000016.1, read on the forward strand.
TTGTGCGGCTCTAAGGTGTGACATTGTTATGATTATTGTTTTATATTATTATTATTATTATGTTTTCTCAAAGTAACCCGACCGTCAGTCTGTTTCCACATTTCTGTCCGTACCTGTCACAGCACATGCACGATTAGTTTTAACCCCATCAGAATTAATCCTAAACTGATCTTTATGCAGCTGCTAGAGAGAGAGAGAGGGGGGGGGGGGGGAGTAATTATATTGAATTAACTCTGTCAAAGTAATTAGCATTGCTTAATTGTCTTTTACATATATTAATCAGATGCTTGTTTGGGGCAGGTTTGCGATTGCTACGATCCCCGGTATCCACTTTAAAAGAGTCCACCCTCCCTCCTCTCTGTCTCTTTCTCTGATTACCATCAAAAAAATCCTTGGAAAAAAATTATAACTTCGCTATTCGAGAGCTCCAGAGCTTTTTTTTGTTGTTGTCGATGGACCCAATTTAATTTTTTTGCCTGTGTTTTACGGGGGGGGGGGCTACGAGGAGCAGGACCAGGTTCCCAGGACTGTGGCAGTGGCTGGGGATGGATGGGGATGGGATGAGGAGTCAGGGAGGAGGTTTAGTGTATTAAGTGGGGGCCTTTTCTGTGTCAGGCCCCGGGCTCTTGTGAGCCTCTCCTCCTGCTCACGCGCCCAGCTGAAAGGGTTAAAGACTTGGACGGGGTTCAAGCCCCACCAGCGCCCGGGGAGGACGGCGCTTGTGAATATGTACAAGTTCCTCGTTGTAATTAGCACTTAATTATATTAACATATGCAAATTGTCGACTTAGAGGGGGCTTGTTCAGCTGGCGGAGATCATTGCGCCGTATTGTTTCCCCCGCCGGTAAATAATGGATTTGGAGTCGGGGACGATTGTGGAAACGCATAACTAGCTATCTGATTTAGGTCGTACCCATAGCGGGGGAAAAAATGTCATTAGTCTCCATGGAGACTTGTTTAATTGTGCTGACTAATATCCCAGGCTGTAGTGTGTGTGTGTGTGTGTGTGTGTGTGTGTGTGTGTGTGTGTGTGTGTCGTCGTCGTCCCCAAAATAAAAAAAATAAAAAGAAAGAAAGCCTTAGCTGCTTAATCCACCTTACAATGACACTTGTTTGTACATGTTTCCCTTGTGCGGGGGAATTTGCATATGCAAATATATCGCCTCTCCCCCAGCCTCGTTTGTCACGGCCCACGTTAATACACACGACGGAGGACAATGCCTCTTGGCCACGGCTGGCTCTTCCGAGACAGGGCAGAATCATCCAGTCCAGCAACATTCTTTTATAATTTGTTTCTGATTAATAGACCAGACCCGGGCTCATTCTATTCAGAGCTCTTGGCAAAAGAGGAGGTCAGCATTGTCACTGAAAAGAGTTTCCACAGCAACTAAAGCTATCCCCCCCCCGCACCCAGCCCCCACCCCATCCCACCGCACACCCCCCCCCCCCCTCCCGTTGGCTAATTAAATCACATCTTTTAAAGCAAATCCATTATAACATAGCAAAAAAAAAAAACTTTTTTGCTAATAATCTCTGGTTTCCTATAGCCGAAGACGGGGTGAAAACCATGAAGACGCACGCTAGTATTCCTGCATTAATCCTGTTTTTTTTTTTTTTTTTTGAAATGTAAACTGATATAATTGCTTTTCAGTGTAAGGAATGGGGGGTTATACAAGTGTGAAAGCGTCGGAAAAGGATTAGCATTTTTTTGCATAATGAAAGGCGGCATTTGAATGGGGCATTCAACGGTTGACTGAGTGACTGAGATGAAAGGGGAAGATGAAAAATGCTCTCTTCTTCCCCTTCTTTATTCCTGTGGCCTGGGCGCTCTCTCCCTAAAGATGTGTTTGTCGAGGACTTGAGACAACAAGAGCAGTGGCTCATATTTCCAAAGCCTTCTCCGAGATGCCCTCAGATTTTGTCACGTGAAGTAATATGTATGGTAATGATCGGGTCTCTGGCCTGATAAACAAAAGGTTTTTTTTTGGCTTGTGTGCTGTAAATTTAAGTGCACTAGGTGGTGTGTCTTGACTAAATATTTGAGATCGTAGTGTTCATGGTTTACCTTTTTTATATATAATGGAAGGACTGCTGCTGAGTATTTTTTGGTAATGTTCTTGGTGAAATAATGCAATGAAATAATGAAATAATAATGAAATAATAATTTCTCTGTTAAAAATCAAATAAAAATGGAGATGCAAGTGCAGTTGTTGGCGTATGTCTTTACGGTACAGTGACCTTCAACCCCTGACCCCAGAGACAGTCGTAGGTTATTCATTTGTGCGTTTGGGAGTGTTCAGACATGCCTCAAACTCCTCCCGCTGTTTGGATGCTGACTAACAGTGCTTACGCCGGGTTTTCCCGAACGCACAACAGCACGGAAACGTGACACGGTGCAACGTCACCGGAATTAAACCCTGTCCTACGGAAAAGATCTCTCTCTGGGGCTGAGAGCAAACCGGCACAAAAGAGATGATCCAGTGTTGGAGAATGTTTTCTGCTCCCCTCCCCTCTCTGAGACAGGCTCTTCTGTCACTGACGTTTTTATGCACCATAACAAGCTTTTCATATGTTAATTTTGGGGCCTTTTTACGGAAAAGGAAATGTATCCACGCTTCCTCCTCATAGGTTTGTTTCGGACAAAGCGATGCGATGTGTAGGCCCTGTGTGATATACTCCTCAATAACACGTGCAGCTCGATCATTCCAACAGTGAGAAAATGAAGTGTGTTGTTGAGTTGATTGTAAAGGTGAGAATGTGACTCTTTTTGCCCCCAGCACCCCCATCTGAATTGAGTGTAGTGTGAATAATTACTTATGTCTTTATGCATTTTAAAAAGGTTATACAGCATTCCAGGTCATCGTAGTTGTTAAGTTGGGTCTCATTCAAACAAGTTCTGACAAAGCTGACCAGATGTTGGATGTGCGTCTGATGTGTCAGCTCTGTTGCGTTTCTTTGTTGTGTTCTCCACACCCATTAGGATGTGTCCCTCTGCTTAAATGGAGTAAAAATGTCGTATGTGTTCTCTGTGGTGACAGGAAACTGCTTTAATATAAAACTACACAAATTAAATGGAGAGCATCGAATCGATTCAGAGATTTTTCGGTTTGTTACAGTAGGGGCTTGCTATCAAGGGGAAGTATAATTTTGTTCTTATTGAGAGTCTTGTTATTGTATTGGATGCAGTTATCAAAATGTTTATTTGTTGCCATTGGTCTGTTTCCAGTTGAGATTTTTCCTTTTTGGATTGTCTGGTCGAGTCTAATTTGCACATATCATATTATGTATCTGGCTGAAAGACCCTTTGTCCATAATGATTTCACAGAAGTATTTTTTTCGTTTGTATTTTTTGTTATTCGGAAAAAAAAAGCCAATTTTGTAACCATTGACATTGACATTGTATTGACATTGAGCTGGAGCACAGCAAGTGAGAATTTAATTGCACGGTGTACTTGTAACGATACATATGACAGATAAAACTTGAACTTGAATTGCAGCATACAAACCTCCGGCCTAGTGTTTCAGTCCAGACCCTGCTGGCTTTAAGCCTTCTGCGTCCCATAGCTGCACTATTAAAGTAGGAGAGCTGGATATCTTTGGTGGTGTTAACGCAGCCGTGTTTATTTAATCCGCCTGTGTCCCGCCTGCACTCCCACGTTGGGAGGGCACGGTGTGTGATTCTGACGGAGTCGAGATCGCCGATCGCAACGCGGCCTGGTTTCCCTCGCCCGCTCGCCCGCTCCGGTGCGTGTTGTCTGAGCGCGGACGCTGTCCGTAGTTCAAGGTTATCCGTTTTTTCTGCTGCCAGTGTGACGGTTGTGAGATGGTGTCCTTTGTTCCTGTTTGGATTCAGGGCCTACGTTCGGCTGCCATGACAGGCAAAACGACAAGGGGGGAGTAGGTGGTAATAGTTTGGGGGCTGGAACAGCAACTGTCTGCGGTCTTGGCATTCACAGTCGTGAAGTTCACACACACACACACACACACACACACACACACACAACACACACACACACACGCACACACACACACGCACAATCCATTGCAATGTACCGATTTGAGAATTCCACCAATTACTCATTTTATGCTACTTTTGCCACATTTGACTACATTATTGAAAACGTGTGTTTTCCTGTACCGTTAATTCCAGAGTGCAAATTGAGGTTTTTGTAAAAAATTTAATGGAATGGTTGAAGGGCAGTTATCACAGAACAATTGCAATGCTAATTAAACATACTGCTAAATGTGTAGTGGGCTAAGGAAGATGCACACCCTCATTGCAAGTGTGCCACCATTAAAACTAAGCGGTGAAAGAGGGGGAGTAAGAGATCACCATTTTGAGCAGCGCTGCTGTGTGTGTATATACATATCTGAGCGGGAGTTTTGAGGAAAGGAGGGCGTACGCTGTGAGATGAGGCTGGTGCCGTTTGAATCGAGAGACCTTCCTGCCACTCAACCGCAGCCAGCGAGCGGCCATCGAACAGAAGTACCAATAGACACTTAACGTGGGGAAAAAGCAACAAGGGCCAAACTCCGCTTCAGAAAGGGGCGACAGAATAGACCAGGTTTCTCTTCTTCACAAAACTGAGACGGGGGGGGGGGGGTCGTAATGACGTTCTAAGTGTTGTTGGTCGCGCGGCCCTGTTTTTAAGTGTCTGCTGTCGACAAGCAAATGATGGGCACCACTTTGGCTTGGGCCCTGATTTATTCATGACCGACGGTCCTCACTGTGCTGGGGGGCCTTCTCCGTCCTGCGTGTGTACGAGGGGCACGGAGACGCGCGGTAACAACGGTGGACTATGTCTATCGTGCCGTTTGTTTGTTGTTTGTTGTCGTCGTTGTTGTTTTTGCATTCGGCCTTTCCACGAAGGCAAATACGAGCCTCCGTCGTTTATATACAGATTTGCGACGAATACATTTCCCTCCAACTGGGTGTGAATAACAACCACATTATTGGCCATTATTAGTGGCATGAGGAGATCATTAAATATGTATGACCGTGGTATCTTAAGTAAACAGATAAATGAGAGCCGGCCTCATGAATATGCAGAAGAGCTCACTCGTTCTCCCGCGTATCGGGAATGAGGAGATTATCAGGGTCGCTCCACCTGTGGGGCGGGGAGAGCTCCAGACACACAACCGTCCCAGTGTTTGTGTTGGGCCAGAGGCTGAGAGCAGCTACTCAAATCCCCCAGAGAAGTATTTAGTTAATACGAGCCTTCTCATATCCTGTCTCAGACTGGTCTGGCATCTTGACTGGAATAATCTTTAATTATTTGCTTTAGAAAAGTTTCGACTTTTCCAGCAGTAAAAGGGAAAAAGAAAAAGAAAAAGAAAAGTAGCGGATGGCACTACAATATATACACACTTTTTTATTATTTTTTCTTAACAAAAAAAATATACTGAAATTGTAGCATTATAATTGGTCCATCTGAATATCCCATGTGTTATTGAGCTGCCAGCTTTTCTTATGATGTGCGAGAGCTAGTAAAGAGCTAGACTGCGCAGCGGAGATATTTTTTGGAGTCACCCCACTTTTTTAAACAAAGACGACTCAAAGGAACAATGTTTTCAGTCTGACTGAAATCTAACGACCCTTTAAGAGTTGGAAGCCCACTGTCGTTCCAGTTGGTGGTGAGGAGGAGGGCCAGCAACATCTCTGTTTAGGCTTAAGGAGATAAATCAAGGTGCTGGAGCATGTTGTGGTTTTGAAACTCTCTCCCCTCACCCATCTCTCCCCCCCACCCACCTTAAAAGGGTCCAAACGTAGACGTGTTTGCTTAGTGGTAATAGTTCAAAAGTTTAAAGAGAAAAAAAACAAAAAAAAGCCGATCTTTTAAAACTGTATTAAAAAGCCATTAGGGGAAAATTGAAGCCCGTTGCTGTGTTTCATTTAAATCAAATCAGAGGGTTTTTGAAAAGATCCAGCAATACGTGGAAATGGCGAGCTGGAGAGACGTTAATTCACCGTTTTAAGGACGAGAGCACCAGAGAGACACGTTGAGAGGGCTGTGTTAAGGCTTCACTGTCTCTGGCACTGTCTTTCTCTTATTCCGTACTCTCAGGACAGAGTTGTGTCTGTGCACTGTGACCCCTCTAACCCTCGGGTTGCTTTGAAAAAAAGAACACTGGCGGATATCTCGTGCAGGTCTTACCTGGGTGTTCTCTTAACACTTGTGTTTCAGTGTGTGTCTGCCTGCGTTGCGTGCGTGTACTGTGTGTGTTGCGTGTGTGTATTGTGTGTGTTGCCCTGCTCCCAACACACCGTTTCGAATGCGTGACATTTGATAGCTAAGCTAATTGATCCCTCCCCTGCGCTTTCACTTTCAAAGCTTAAATGTAATCAGCGTTCGTTCTTTGCTTTTACGATGTGTGTAAGCAAAGTTTAATTAACTCTCTGTTGTGCTGATGCAGGGGCTCATTGGCTGTTCCAGGTGGTCACTGACCTTAAAATACCCCCCTCCTCCCTCCTCCCTCCTCCCGCCCCCCAATGTGTCGTTGTGATCTAAACACGTATGAGATCCACTCTGTGCACTAAACTGATAGACGCTCAGCAGTCGAGTGACACTCTTCATTCGAGGTTCAAATTGAATCTGTGACAATAAGCACCAGTTATGTCATTCATCATAGCTTGTGTGTTTTTTAAATTATGGCCCTTTTCATCCAAAAAATTATAATAAAATAAATTTAAAAAAACAGCTTGTACCATTTCATTAAAATCCTAAAATGTAATATTTGATCTTTTTTTCTTCTTCATGAAATTATCATCTTGTGTCCCAAAAAAAGGAATTAAGTTGTTGCTATTGAAAAAAAAGAGTGTCAAAAGTTCCACATTCCAAATCAAAAGTTACTGGTAATTTGATTCATAGTTTGCATGACATCAGGTTTATTTGAGGAAGGAAAATGGTGTCCCTAATCGAGAGTCAAACTAATCATGGCTGACAGTTGTTTGTTTGTAGTGTAATCCAATTAAACTGTTTTTTGACTTCTTTTTTTAAAAACTTGAACCTATAAGTGCCTCGAGTTTTTCAAGGAACGGTAACCTTATGGTGACTTAGAAAACAAACGGGTTATTTCTTCTTTCCCTTCGGTCGAAAGCCGAGGCTAAACTCACAACAGCTGTTAGAATGTTGTTTGTTTAAAAAAAAAAAAAAAAAAATGCGTTTGGTCTAAAGTTCATTTTGAGAACTCCCTAATTAAATATAGTCGCAAACTTAAGTTAATTAGTAATTTTTGCCAGTTCAAAAATGAGGGTTGTCATGTGCAGGACCTCGGTGTCAAACAGCAGTGCTGTAGAAGGAGATTAGCGCTTTGTCTTAAGAGCCAGGTTTACAGAGGTATGTCACTTTTTTAATAGGTGTTTTCCAGCAGCAGATATCAGTGGGAATCTTTCGGCGAGACGTCTTCCTCAACAGCTCCCGGGTTAGCACGTCGCTAACAGCATCGGAATGTGTGCTGGGCTACCTGGCCTGTGATTATGCTTGTGAAGATAATTACAAGAGAGGCAGCCTCAAAGCGGAGGAGGCCATAGAGCAGGGGCTTGAACTTTCAACTCTTTTTGTTGCTCTCGGGAAAGGTCACCGTCACCGTCAATGGCTCCTCGATTATCAAGGTTTTCTCTTGTCTCTAAAAAACGCATACCTGAGGGGCACTCTTTATCTCCTAACCCAAAAAGGAAAAGCTTCACATTCGAATGAGTCTGAATGTGTTTCACAAAAGAGTGCCCAAAAGAAAGGCAAGAAGCTGCAAAGATGACGTTCTAGTTTTCAGTCGCTGTCGGACGTTTCTCTCTGGTCGTTTGCGTCAGGGATTTGGGGGGGGATGTTCGCCGTCTCTCCTGGATCAGGGTTCGACGCGCATCCCGTTCGATGCGCTGGACAAGCAGAGCCTGGGCCTGGAGTAACACTGTCCACGTGTCGGTGTTCCCGGCACCCAGGTGTCATCGGAAACCAGGCCGGGCCAAGCGTGTGCGTCTCGCGCCCTCAGCTTTCCTGCGCTGTGGGGAAGCGTTTGGACGTCCCTCTGTGTGGGCTACCGTTTGTCTGACCCTAATTAGTGTGTTTTTCCTCTTTCTAAGTCCGCGCTGGCTTTCTGTCGTATAAATACAGGTGGTGCGGGAGGTGCGTGGCAGAGCTCGCGAGCTAAACCGCGCTGACATTTCTCTCCCAGTTAAAGTCTCACTGTATTCCTACGTGTGCGGGCATCACGGTGTTCGCAGTGCCTCTGACCGACTGATAAAGCCCTCTCGATGCTGGCAAGGGTGAGGTGTGGCCCCCTCCAAGCCACGGGAGGCAGAGCAGAGCTCGATATTGAGACAGGAGGCCAGAACACACACGGGAAGTGTCAGTTGTTAATTTGAGTTTGATTAAATGTATTTTATTTAATGTTTTTCTCTAACAGACACGGTAGGTTTCAGGATTTGTGTTCGGCGGGATTATAGACTCCGGTTTGTAAATCCTTGTTTTATGTTTTTTAAGTCAGGGTGGGGCTGGGTGCTTTTGCTTTCAAACAGATGCGCCTAAAAAACTGTGATTTATGTAACTCGTGAGCACTTTGGTATTGTGTGCGTTGTGCCTCACCGAGGGCATGATTGACCAGTAGATTAATATTTATTTAGCGCAGGGAAATCAAAGGGATTACGCAGTCATCATTTTAACACTAATCCTGCTTTGCATGGGCTAGACAAAGAGAGGGTGATTACTGAACATGAGGCTGACAAAGCCACGACTGGATTCTCATTCGCCGTGGAAAAACACAGAGACACGTAGAGACCTCTTCTCTCTCTTGTGAAGGCAACACAAATGCACCTTGCTCATAGCTGGCCTGTCTTCAGACAGCGGACAGGTCACGAGACGGGCATCTTTCAGACCAGTGAATCAGAGAGTAGCCACTGCCTTTTTGATCAGTTTCGAAGCGACTCTGTCTGAAATGTGGAATTTTTACCCTTCATCTGGCATTAGAATTGATAGTTCATCTCTCTCGCTCTTTCTCTGTCTCTATCTTTCCTCTCTCTCACTCTCTCTATTTTAATTTAGAATCTCTCTCTTTCTCTCTCTCTCTTTCTCTCTCTCTCTGTCTCTCTCTCTGTCTCTCTCCCTCTCTCCCTCTCCCGCTCTCCCGCTCTCCCTCTGTTTCTCTATCTCCCTGTGTGTGTGTGTGTGTGTGTGTGTGTGTGTGTGTGTGTGTGTGTGTGTGTGTGTGTCTCCCTGCCTGTTTTGCCTGTGTATTCTTGTGTATGTGTGTGTGTGTCTGTGGGTGTGTTATTTTTCTACATCAGCTTAGAAATAACGAATCATCTTTGCTAATTAGGCTTAAATACTCGCCGGGGTAACAGGCCCAGCTGAAAAGCGGGCCGATGCACTCATTTGCATGTGGGAGACGGATTTTAACAAAATATACAAACCTTAGTTATGCAGAGACTGCTGATGTGTCTCAGGTGGGAAGAGGTCGGATGCAAGGGCTTCGTTAAAACCTTCCTTCCTCTCCCTCACGCTATCTCTCTCTCTCTCTCTCCTCTCCCTCACGCTCCCTCACGCTCTCTCTCTCTCTCCCTCACGCTCTCTCCCTCTCTCCCCGAGCATAATTAAAGTTAAAAATGCAAAGCTTACAACTTTAGACGGAGAGGTACCCCATTAAGGCCAGAGTGTGCTATGGGGAGAGAGACACTGGCCATCACATGGCCACAGAAGGCAGAGAATAGCATCTGCTCTCATATCTCATTGGACCTCATTGAACAGGCCAGGTGAATCAGCGAGTAGCGCCCAACGGAACGTGACATTTTTCTCCTGTTTTTTACACACACACACACACACACACACACAGACACACACACACGCACACACACACAGACACACACACACACACACACACACACACACACACACACACAGACACACACACACACGCACACACACACAGACACACGCATACGCACACGCACACACTCACACACACACACAGAGACACACACACACACTCACGCACACACACACACTCACATACACACACACACACACACTCACACACACACTCGCACAGATACATGCGCACACACTCCCGCACACTGCGTACACACACTGCACACACACACTTACACACATGCACACACACACGCACACACTCACATACACACACACACACACACACACACACACTCTCTCACACACACTCTCTCTCACACACACCCACACACACCGACACACACTCACACACACACTCTCTCTCTCTCACACACACACACACACCGGCCCCCGGTGTGTTTTTTGTGTGTTTTTTTTAAACTATTTTTGCTGTCATTGTAAATGTTAACGATTTTTTTTCCCACCCCCTGTCTTCTGAAGGACACAGCGTCATTGTTTTGTTGTTGCCGGAGCTTTTCTTTCAAAACTTAATTACCTCCTCCTCCTCCCCTCCTTTTTGTGTGGTGACTCGGGGGCCGAGAAGTTTTCACCGTGCCGAGAGAGAGAGAGAGAGAGAGAGAGAGAGAGAGAGAGGGGTCGGCGTGCACATTCTTCTTCTCCTTCTCCTGGCCGCTCTCTCTCTCTCTCTCTCTCTCTGTTAATCCTCCCGGTGGAGGCATTCCTCCCCCCCCCCCTCGTGCTGTGAAGGTGGACGGCTGTAACAGAGGGGCTTGGAGACATCAGCAGGAAGCTTTAAGCCGGTTAATGCAGTATAATTGTCTGGACATAGACTGCCCTTTGTTTGTGTGGTTCACTTCCAATCAGCTGTAATTAACCGCCGAGTGTTTCCAGATTGCCGGCGAAGAAAAATTACAGCTTTTCTTGTTTTAAATTGGAAAAGACATTAGCTATGTAGATTGCAGGGTTTCTGTGCTTCCTTTGATACCGGTCTACGGTCGGAGCTTTCACAGGGGAGAGGGAGGGAGGGAATGTTTTGAAAGAACGAGGTTCCTTTTTAGTGTTTACTTTTTGTCGTGAGAGAAAGGTGAAGCTTTTCACTGCTTGAGCTAAATAGCTTCTCAATGTTTTCACCCGCCTTCAGATATGAAGTTATGTTTTCTAATCGTTATTGTAGTCAGGGTTTTTTTTCCTCAGTTTTTATTTTATTTTATTTTATTTTATTGACATTTCACTTTGAAAAAGACAATACGTGGTTACATCCCGATGTACATGTACATTTAAAAAAGACATCCAGGATGACACAGAAAAGTCTTAGGACTTATTTCCATTGTGGTACTTGTTGTTATTAAACTCAGAAACTCTGGTGGCGGTCGAGTAAATAATAATGAATGAGCTTTATTTGCTTTAACGCGAAGGTTTCTCTCTTCCACTTTCCTCGTGTGTGTCTGCAGCTCTGTGAGCAAACTTAGTCACCTTGTTTTTGTGTTCCGCTTATGAGCCGGGTTCTTCCCCAGGTTCGTTCAGGTGAGCCTCTCTGCTGCTCTCTGAAACGTCGATTAGTCTACGCTCAGAACCGCAACAGAAGTGGTCACCACTTCTCAAGCGCTGTGCTTATTTTTTATTTACTTCTTTCATTCCTAAAGGGATTACAGAGACTTTATGGCAGCGCTCTTTCAGTTTTATTTCACTAAAAGGCGTCGGTGGAGAAGTCATTTGTGCGACGGGGTTCCTGTACGGGAGTGGCCCCGCCCGGCTCTAATGATACGGTGTCTGTGTGAAACGCTGGCCCTGAGAATGTGTTTGTGGCGCATCTTCTGTTACACCTCCAGGCTACAAAAGAGGGGGTTGGCAGGAGTCCTATGAAGTCCAGTTTTTTCTCCCTTTTTTGTCTTTTTCCTCTCTCTCTCTCTCTCTCTCTCTGTCTCAATCTCCTTTCTTTTTGGAACTTTAACAATGAAGAATTAAGCCTGGTTGTGGCCTTGGAGCCCAGGGAAGCCCTTGATGTTGGGATAATTCCGCTTTGATGGATTTTCCATCAGTCCTCTCCAACGTGGTAACAAATAAACAGGTATAATTACACTGGCGAGGGTCTATTCACGGCATTGTCATGATTATATATACGCGCAGTCCTCACACGGCGACTCTCCTTTGTCTTTGCCTAACTCGCTGTGACATTTTGATAGAGGATTTGGTGGTGGGGGAGAGGCCGGAGCACAGATGACCTTTTGGGAAACCTGATATAACGCAGGGATATTTCGTTTATTTTTCTTGTTTGACTTTTACAAGTTGTAGCCGTGCTCCAGATTTGAGTGTGCTAACTTTCAACCTGTTTTCCTTTAAAAAAAATAAAAATGGAGAGGGGGAGGGAGGGGAAGAGAGAGAGGAAGGGAGGGAGATAGAGAGATGGAAAAACAGAGAGAGAGAGAGAGAGAGGGAGGGAGGGAGATGGAGAGATAGAGAGAGAGGAAGAGCGAGAGGGAGGGAGAGAGAGAGAGAGACAGAAAAACAGAAAAGAGAGAGAGAGAGAGAGAGAGAGAGAGAGGGGGGGGCGAAAAGAAGAAGAAATCCCTGCCTTTAAATGCCTGTTGTCCTCCTCTGAGCTGCTGAAAGGCAGATGGAATGAGAGAGGGGAGAGAGAGAGAGAGAGAGAGAGAGAAACAATAGGAGGAGAAGGAGTCTTTTAGCTTTTTTTCCCCAAGAATTCAGCACCCTGACAAACCCGGCATTCCGCCGCCATTATTCCCCTCGCCTGATCAGATCACATTCCTCTTAATCACTTCCCAGGCCGGTGTGCGCGGCGCGCAGGAGAGGCCTCGGACAGCCTTCATTAAAAAACACCGTTTGCCCATTTATTTCGCTCTAACGGGAAAGGGAACGTGGGTACCTGGTCCTTCGTTGTTTAGAAAAAACCCTTTTTTATTTTCGGTAAAACACATTTGCTGTGTTAGGAAGGTTTTGTTATTTTGTTTTCATAGATTGAAAAAGGATATAGAAACGTTGGCGGAATGTGTGGGGTGGGGGAGGCCGTAACAGTTTAGTTAGCGCACACAGTAGGGGAATGGTCTGCGTTTTTAGAATGTCACTGGACCACCATCACAATTCAAATTGAAATTGAGTTAAATTGAAAACCATGGAGCCTTTTGTAAAGAGAAGGAATACGCAATGGCCTCCACTCCGCGCTTATGACGCAAAAAACGGATAATTAGGACTTGTGTGATCGTACAACTCCTAACTTTTTTTTATTATTGTTATTTTGGCCGTTGGTTTGAGGGAACGTTTGTCTGTGATTCACCGCGCCGCCATCGTGCCACGGCGATAAACAGTGATTTCTGGGGCTTGGCCAGACATCTTGAGAGTCTGGCTGTACCGAGATACCGCTGACAGCCGGCAGTTTGCGTTGTGTGGGGGCTTTTATCCGGATGAAACGGATGGGTACGCAGGCTTCGGCCGGCTAACTTTAGGAGCCGATTGTGAATGATCGTCCTACGAGGGACGGATATCAATACGCAAGCCGTTACCGGCGACGAGCCGTGAGCTCATATCAAAACAAGTATGGCTCTCAGCTGTTTAGGGCTTTGTAGCAGCACTTTATAATTCATCAACACACGCAATGATTCATATGGCCAGCCGAGGGGAAGCGAGGAGACCGTACATATCCCATAGAGGCATCTCAGGCACTTCCAAGTGTCGAGATGATACATTATTCATTTTAACAGTGTGTTTTATGTCCAACGGCTGCACACAGGGATCTAACGTGTTAAAGAAAAAGAAAAAAAGTCACCTCCTGCATATTGGTATTCGGTTAGTTAGCAAAGCGGGCCTGTACCGGCGATGACGGGTCGCTTCCATTGCGTGAAGTTGCCAGCGCACGCGCCCATTTGCATACGTTTTTGGCGTCACGTTTTTGTCTGTGTAAAACGGGTAAATTCACATGAAAAAAAAGTTCCAACACCGTATATATTAGCATTGAAAATGTACTGTATGTGGCATGGAGGTGGACCCTGTCACCAGGTTGGTTTGTCATGTTGTACGTTAACAGAACACACATACACGCACACATACACGCACGCATATACACACAGACACTTACACACAGAGGTGCACACACAGACACACACACACACATTCACACACAGAGACGTATGCACACACACGCACACACACACACGGACACCCACATATGCTCACACACAGAGGCATGCACACACACACAGACCCACACTTACACACAGATCCACATACACACACAGACCCACACACACACAGACCCACACTTACCCACATACACACAGACACACACAGACCCACACACATACACACACACAGATCCACACATTCAGATACACACACTTACGCACACAGACCCACACACACGCTTACACACACAGACCCACACACACACACACACACACAGACCCACACACACACACACTTACACACAGACCCTTACACACACACAGATCCACATACACACACACGCACACACTTACACACACACCCCACACACACACACAGATCCACACACACACACACACACACACCACACACACACACACGGCCCACAGGCCCTGGGGGCAGCGCTGCTGGGGCTGTGATGTGTCTTGTGATCTTCCAGGGGAGGTGGAGACATTATCACAGAGCAACACTGTGATCTCCCTCCAGCATCTCTGGTGAAAGTGTGCTTGTGAGACACGTGCTCGTATCGTAGTGTTACTGCTCCTCCTCCTGCGTGTTCATGACACAATGCAAATCAGTGCTCATTTCTACTGGGGGGAGGTCATTTAGAGGTGATTAAACCATCAGTTTAATGTCACAAATGTCAGAGCTGATCTTTTTTTCTTTATTTTCCAATCTCATTTGATCTTTCAATGCCTCCTGAACAGTACTGATCACGGCTCTCCCTGCCTTCAGCTGTAGAGATTAGGTTACATAGGAACCAAAAAATGTTTTAGCCATCTATTCCTGATGCTTAATATCCACAGGACCTTCCACACTAGCCCCCCATCTGGCCAGAGGTTGTTTTTAATTAATCCCTCAAAATTGTTTTGTAGTGGGGCAAACGCGAGCTGGTGAAATACGCTCCATTCTGCGAGGTTGAGTAACAGACAGAGGGGGACGGCTGTTGTTGTTGTTGTCTTTTTAATCACCGTTTTTAAGTTCATGGTTCCTCTGGTGAACAAGTAGCGACTTGTGAACAGTGGTGTTATCGGCGCCTGTGATGGACTCGATCCGTCTGCTGTCCTGTTTTTAAAACTGACTGGAAGCAGGGTAGTATAATTCCAGTATATAAGAAGGGGGACCGTACTGACCCAGGGAACTATAGGCCTGTCAGTTTAACTTGCATCGCATGTAAAATGCTGGAATGTATTATTAGGGATAAGTTTGAATCATTCTTGAAAAATAATAGTATTTTAAGGGAGAGCCAACATGGTTTTCTCAAAGGGAGGTCATGCCTAACAAACCTCCTGGACTTTTTAAAAGAGGCTACAAAGTGTGTTGACCTGAACCAGGCTTATGATATTATATATTTGGACTTTCAGAAAGTATTTGACAAGGTACCACATGAGAGGCTTATTGCTAAAATGAACTCAGTAGGAATTGCAGGAGTAGTTTCAGAGTGGGTTCATAATTGGCTGCAAGGGCAAATACAAAGAGTAACAGTAGGTGAGGCCGTATCTGACCTCGGTGCTGTGGGCAGTGGTGTCCCGCAGGGATCGGTGCTGGGACCGCTGCTCTTCCTTATTTACATAAATGATCTTGATATGGACGTTAGTAGCAAAATTGTTACATTTGCAGATGATACTAAACTTGGGGGTTTGGCAAACAGTTTGGAATCGACTAAAGTAATCCAAGATGATTTAAACAAAATCCAAAAATGGGCAGATACATGGCAGATGACATTCAATATTGCTAAATGTAAAGTTATGCATGTGGGAAATAAAAACATTAGACAGGAGTATTTTATGGGAGGAGAAAAGTTAGTAGGTGTTCAATTTGAAAAAGACTTAGGAATTGTAGTTGATCAAAGCCTATCTGCATCAAAGCAGTGTGCTACAGCAGTGAAAAAAGCCAACAGGATGCTGGGATACATAGCAAAAAGTATTGAGTATAAATCAAAGGAGGTTATATTAATGTTATATAATGCCTTTGTCAGACCTCACTTAGAATTCTGTGTGCAGTTCTGGGCACCGCACTACAAGAAAGATATAGAAGCTCTTGAAAAAGTCCAAAGAAGGGCAACTAAACTGATACCTGGTATGAAAGGTAAAAGTTATGATGATAGACTTAAGGCACTCAATCTATTTAAGCTTACCAAACTGAGACTTAGGGGGGATTGATTGAGGTTTTTAAATTCCTAAAAGGGATTAACAAAGTGAAATACCAAAGATTTTTTAAGATAAGTGGGGTCAGCAGAACAAGAGGCCACAGGTGGAAATGAGTTAAAGGCAAATTCCGCACAGATATTAGGAAGTTTTTCTTTACACAGAGAGTTGTCAATGCCTGGAACAGCTTGCTAGGTTAGGTAGTAGAGGCAGAAACACTTGGGCTATTCAAGTCCAGGCTAGATGTAGTACTAGATACTCTTTAGATTAGGACATGACGAGCCTAGATAGGCCAAACGGCCCGTTCTCGCCATTATGTATTCTTATGTTCTTCTGTTCTTATGTTCTTAAAACAAATCGAATATGACCGGACGCAATTTTATAAGGCCTTCCCCTTTTTTTAAACGGTGTGCATGCGTGTGTTTCATTTTGAAAGCACCACAGTGACAGCGCCCCCCCCCCCACACACATCTCCTTGCTTTTAGAACAGAACAGAACAGAACAGAACAGAACAGAACATCCTTTATTTCCATGTTACACAAGGTAATTGGAATTAGTCTTTTCACACATCTCTCCTAAGAGAGGTCTGAGCGCAGGGTCAGCCACAGTATGGTGCCCCTGGAGCATTTTAAGGGTTCAGTGCCTTGCTCAAGGGCCCTTTGGCAATGCCCCAGGAAGTGAACTAGCATCCCTCTGGTTTCCAGTTGATTGTTTTTTCATTTGGCCTTCCTGGGATTCGAACCAGCAACCCTCCACTTGCCAGCCCATGTCGCTAGCCACTGAGCCGCTTTTGTGCACACTGCCATCACACTGCAAACAGGGGGGCATGCAAAGGCACACGAGCAGCCAGCATGGAGGGAAGGGGAGGCTTCCTGTTGCCTTCCGCATGTGGGCTCCCAACTTGTCCTACACTGCCTCCTGTCCCCTCCTTCCTCCTCCTGCCCCCTCCTGCCTCCTCCTGCCCCCCCCCAGCGTCCAGCATGGCTGCTCAGGCCTGCATCCGCATTCCCAGAGAAAGAGAGGAGGGAGGGAGAGAGCAAAAATTGTCTAAGTTTCCAGCAGCAGTTTCCTGCAGGGAAAAAATACATGATTGAAGGATTTTCATCTCGAGGGTCTTGCGTGTGATTTGTAAGAGCTGGGGAGAACAGGCTGATTGAGCCAGTGGCGTGGGTGAAAGATGGGCAGCGCCCCAGGATTGATAACATCACAATGGTATTTGAAATGGTGTTCTTCATGTGTTTCCCCCTGTCTGTTACCAAGGGGCCAAGGGCTGGGGGGATGGGGGGGACGGGGGGGCAGTGGAATAGAAAGTGTACGGGATTGTCCCCAAGGATGATTGGACTGGGATGCTCTTAATATACATTTTTAGTTTGGTCGTCTGTCAGGCCTAGCCGAAGCACGGCACTAGGAGTGGTGATTGGCGCTTAATAAGGCGCTCGTTAGATTCCCGCTGAGGGGTCCTCTCTCAGAGGGAATGTTTGACGTAAGCTGATTTACTGAGTAACACAGGGAGGGAGCCAAAGACCTGCTCCTATTGGCCCAAAGTGATTTAAAATGTGCATGGTTTTCCCCCTCATGGTGGAGTTTTTAAATCGTGCCGGGGTAATGGCGAGAGTTATATGGACTTCTGCGAGGGTGTGAATGATCTTGGGCTCGCTGGGTGTGCTGGAGGTTTCATTGGGACATCTTACAGGCATTTAGCAGACTCTCTTATCCAGAGCGACTTACACAGTTTACATTTATTTACATACAATCCATTTATACAGCTGGATATTTATTGAAGCAATCCAGGTTAAGTACCTTGCTCAAGGGTACAACGGCAGTGCCCCCACCTGGGAATTGAACCTGCAACCTTTGCGTTACAAGCCCAGTTCCTTAACCATTATGGTAACACTGCCGCCAGTAATGTGTACGCATAGGTTCTCTCACCCTTCTGTGTCATTCTTTAACTCTGCTTTTTCCTGAGAATCGAGGGCATGTGTGTTTTGAGCGATATAAATAGCCCTTCTTGGCATTGCGCTAATTGTAGTGAATTAAAAATAAGCTTTAATCATTGTTGGTATCAAACATTGTTTTGTTTTTGGTTTTTTTCCAAAGTTCTTGTGATACTGTTGCTAACGAAAAAGCTTTTTTTTACTATTTTACATGACTGTAAAAAAGTTTTTATCTCCTTCATGTGCAAGAGCTGTTGACAGAAACATTTTTTATCCGAATGTCATAATTTTAAAAAAACAGTCAGCAGGTTCTGAACAATGCTCGTTATTTAAAAAAGAATGTTTTTCTCACTTATAATTATTGTTATTTTCTTGTTGTTGTTGTTTGTTTATCCAGGTCCCTGACAGGCTGGATGAAATGAGATCCCCATGTAGCGATTGCCATGGAAACCTGTGACTCCACTTCTATCTCAAGGCAGGAAAATGGGCAGAAGATCTCAAAGCTGTGCGACGAGACGTCACGTCTCGACAACGAGGTGCCAGAGAAAGTCGCCGGGCCGGAGCGTGACCAGGAACGCAGCGACGTCGCGGACGCCGACCTGAGATCGCCGGACGAGAGCCGGCGGGCAGAGAGCGCGTCGGGATCCGGTCCCGCCGAGGATGCGTCCGCCGCCCGACTCGCCCCGGCTAAAGAGATCCCCTGCAACGAGTGCGCCACCTCCTTCCCCAGTTTACAGAGGTACATGGAGCACCACTGCCCCAACGCCCGCCTGCCCCCGCTGCTGAAGGCCGACGAGAACGACAGCGAGCTCAGCGATCTGGAGGACAGCGACGTGGAGAACCTGACGGGCGAGATCGTGTATCAGCCCGACGGCTCTGCCTTCATCCTCGAGGACTCCAAAGACAGCGGGCGCGATGGCCGGCCGGGCGCCCAGAGCCTCTTCTCCCCGCCGATGTTCCCCCCGAACGCTCAAACGCCCGCCGGGGACAGGGCGGAGCATTCCGCCACGGCCACGCCCGTCTCATTCTACCCGCAGATGATCAACACCT
Organism: Aldrovandia affinis; assembly: GCA_029706075.1. Classification (NCBI taxonomy): domain Eukaryota; kingdom Metazoa; phylum Chordata; class Actinopteri; order Notacanthiformes; family Halosauridae; genus Aldrovandia; species Aldrovandia affinis. The sequence continues at coordinate 8,672,659 of JAINUG010000016.1, forward strand.
TTCACATCGCCTCGTCCCTCCACGGGAAGCCGTCGTTCGCGCCGGTCGATCAGCCTTTCCCAAATACCTCAGCGTTTGCAGGAGCCGGGCCCGTGTTGCACAGTTTCCGCGTCTACGACCTCCGGCACAAGAGTGACAAAGACTATCTGACCGTTGACGGCGCCGCCAAAAACTCCTGCGTGTCCAAAGATGTCCCCAACAATGTGGACTTGTCCAAGTTTGACGGCTGTATCAGCGACGGGAAGAGGAAACCCATCCTGATGTGTTTCCTGTGCAAGCTGTCGTTCGGTTATAGCAGGTCGTTCGTAACCCATGCTGTGCATGACCACCGGATGACCCTCAACGAGGAGGAGCAGAAGCTCCTTGCTAATAAGTATATCTCTGCCATCATACAGGGGATCGGCAAAGACAAAGAACCTCTTATAAGCTTTCTGGAACCAAAAAAATCCAACTCTGTATTACCCCACTTTTCTACTGCAAACTTCGCGGGGCATGACCCGGGCTTTCGCGGTCTATGGAACGCTTTTCATGTTGAAAATGGTGATTCTCTGCAGGCCGGCTTCGCCTTCCTGAAGGGGAGCGCGAGCTCGACCTCCTCCGCCGACCAGCCGCCCAGGAGCACCCAGACGCCAAAGGCTGAGATCAACCTCGGGGGCCTCCTGTCCGGCCCCGCGACCAAGGCCCCCGTGGGCCAGGGGTCCCTCAACCACTCTGGGGCGAGGGACAGGGACCAGGAGGGCAACTGTGAACGGCAGCGGGACGCCAGCACTTTGCATTCAAACGGGGAGCTCCCCGTCAAGAGCGAACCCGGCGAGCCGGTCGACGAGGACGAGGACGCCTACTCCAACGAGCTGGAGCTCGACGATGACGACGGCGTAGCCGAGCTAGCGGACGGCGCCAGTAGCAAAGATTTCCCCCTCTTAAACCAAAGCATTTCTCCTCTATCGTCCAGTGTGCTAAAATATACTGAAAAGGGTATCTCCTCCTCTTCCTCCTCCTCCTCCTCCTCCTCCTCCTGCTCCGTGACTGTTTCCGACGACGTGGAGAAGACCAAGCAGACCGCCGCTCCTACGGACGGGAGCGGGAAGGACTACGGACCGGACTCCGGCGGGGGTCGGGAGGGCACGCCGCCCTCGAACCCCTGCGACCCGGCCCCGAGGGAGGACGAGAGCCCGGGCGCCCCTCACCAGCACCCCCCCCCGCCCGGGGAGGGCTCGCCCGGCAGCGGGGTCGAGTGCCCCAAATGCGACACCGTCCTGGGCTCGTCCCGCTCGCTGGGCGGTCACATGACCATGATGCACTCGCGCAACTCCTGCAAGACGCTCAAGTGCCCCAAGTGCAACTGGCACTACAAGTACCAGCAGACCCTGGACGCGCACATGAAGGAGAAGCACCCCGAGTCGGGAGGCTCCTGCGCCTACTGCCGCACGGGCCAGCCGCACCCGCGGCTCGCCAGGGGAGAGAGCTACACCTGCGGCTACAAGCCCTTCCGCTGCGAGGTGTGCAACTACTCCACCACCACCAAGGGCAACCTCAGCATCCACATGCAGTCGGACAAGCACCTGAACAACGTGCAGACGCTGCAGAACGGAGAGCCCGTGTACAACCACCACGCGCCGCCCGTCCCCAACGCCCCGCCGGGCCCGGGCTCCGGGGCGCCCTCGCTCTCCTCGTCCTCCTCCTCGTCCTCCTCCTCCTCCTCCTCCAAGCCCAAGCAGAAGCCGACGTGGAGGTGCGAGGTGTGCGACTACGAGACCAACGTGGCGCGAAACCTGCGCATCCACATGACCAGCGAGAAGCACATGCACAACGTGATGCTCCTGCAGCAGAACATGAAGCAGATCCAGCACAACCTGCACCTGGGCCTGGCGCCCGCCGAGGCCGAGCTGTACCAGTACTACCTGGCCCAGAACATCGGGCTGACGGGCGTGAAGCTGGAGAGCCCCGGCGACGCACAGATGATGATCAGCCCCTTCCAGCTCGACCCCAACACCGCCGCCGCCCTAGTGCCCAGTCTCGGTGAGCTGGCTTTGTCTTTAAAATATATCTTTTTAAATATAATAATATATGCCATTTTTTACTTTTTTAATCTATCCTTTATTTAACCAGGGTAGTCACGTTGAGATTGGCATCTCTTTTTCAAGTGAGCCCTGGCCAAGAAGGCAGCATACAAAAAGTTTCACATAAAACAACATTACATAGAAAGTCATAAATAAAAGCAATTCTCAGAGACACTTGTGTGTTGCTTTGCTTCAACTCTTCTGTCCAGTTCGTCCCATACAAGTTCTATGTAGTTCTATAGGTCATTAGTTTGAGTTGTCCTTCACCTTACTCCTTCACCAGATAGTTCTTGCACAACTTATATATATGCCATTTAGCAGACGCTTTTATCCAAAGCCACTTACAGTAGTGAATGCATACAGTTTTCAGTATATGTGGCCCCCTCCCCAATGGGAATCGAACTTACAACCTAAGCATTGTCAATGTCATGCTCTACTGAATGAGCTCTACAGAATGTTTCTGTAGGTAGGTAGGTTCTGTCACATAATTCTCCCTGATATGTGGTTCTGAGTGGCTCAGTAGGTAGAGCGTGGTTCTGTGTGCCTCAGTAGGTAGAGTGTGGTTCTGTGTGTCTCAGTAGGTAGTGCTTGGTTCTGTGTGGCTCAGTAGGTAGAGCGTGGTTCTGTGTGGCTCAGTAGGTAGAGCATGGTTCTGTGTGACTCAGTAGGTGGAGCATGGTTCTGTGTGGCTCAGTAGGTAGAGCGTGGTTCTGTGTGGCTCAGTAGGTAGAGCGTGGTTCTGTGTGGCTCAGTAGGTAGAGCGTGGTTCTGTGTGGCTCAGTAGGTCGAGCGTGGTTCTGTGTGGCTCAGTAGGTAGAGCATGGTTCTGTGTGTCTCAGTAGGTAGAGTGTGGTTCTGTGTGGCTCAGTAGGTAGAGCATGGTTCTGTGTGTCTCAGTAGGTAGAGCGTGGTTCTGTGTGGCTCAGTAGGTAGATCGTGGTTCTGTGTGACTCAGTAGGTGGAGCGTGGTTCTGTGTGGCTCAGTAGGTAGAGCGTGGTTCTGTGTGACTCAGTAGGTAGAGCATGGTTCTGTGTGACTCAGTAGGTAGAGCATGGTTCTGTGTGGCTCAGTAGGTAGAGCATGGTTCTGTGTGGCTCATGGTTCTGTGTGGCTCAGTAGATAGAGCATTGCGTTGACAACGCTTAGGTTGTGGGTTCAATTCCCACTGGGACCACGTATACTGAAAAATGTATGCATTCACTACTGTCGCTTTGGATAAAAGCGTCTGCTGAATGGCGTATGCTATATGCTATATTCCTCTTTCTTCTCCTTTTGCTGATGAAAAAAAATGATAATGAAGTTAACACACGGGAATTATTATGAAGCTTTGATTTCTTAATTTTCAGTCAAGTTAATAGCCCGACTCCTGATGTGAAATGTAAGGCGTGATCCGCAGGAAGCAGATTTCCCCCTAGAGGATGGCGGTTTAATGAGTGACCCCCGAGGTGTCACGCTCTCACTCAACCCCAGGGTCGCGATGCAGCACATGTACTCACACATGTTCTTATTGTGTGAGGTTGTCCCGTGTGAACTGGGATACACGTTCACGTCGAGCTCCGTTTTAAACTAAACAAACGAACAATCCCCAAAACATTTTATCGCTAATTTGTTTGTGTAGATCCTTAGTCTCGCTACTATTTTTTTTTAATACCAATTATCACGCTAACGTGTAACAGGGTTAGGGTAAAGTGAGTAAAATGTAATTGCGTTAATAGAATTTCATCTTTGTTTTTAAAAAAGGGAGTGACTGTGTATTGGGGTCCTTTGTGTGGAGGAACTTTGGCGTCTTTTGGAAACGCAAATGTAAGAATGGCATTGTGCTCGGTGGGAGTAATTAAAGATATCTGATCAGGCAGTTTAGAAGTTGAAAGGGATGATTGTAATTGATCCTGATTCAATCCTCTTACAGCTTTTTATAGCCAAAGCTTTATAGAAGCCCCACCAAGGCTGTCTGTGATTGAATCCGTTCCTATGTGCCTCACACTGGCTTGTGTGCGCCATTCTCATTTTAACAAAAAACCTCCCCTTTCCTCCCTCTGTTTCTCTCATTCTCTCTCCCTTTTTCTCCATTCCTCTCCCCATTCTCTTCTCTCTCTCTCTCACTCTCTCTCTGACTCTCTCCCCATTCTCTTCTCTCTCTCTCACTCTCTCTGACTCTCCCCATTCTCTTCTCTCTCTCTTTCTCTCACTCTCTCTCTGTCTCTCTCCCCATTCTCTTCTCTCTCTCTCTCTCTCTCTCCCTTCTCTCTCTGTGTTTTTCTCTCCCTCTCGCTCCCTCTCTCTGTCTCTCTCTCCCTCTCCCCCTCTCTCCCTCTCTCTCTGTCTCACTCTCTCCCCCCCTCTCTCTCCCTCCCCCCCCCTCTCTCTCCCCCTGCAGTAAATAACGACTTTCCCCCGGAGATCCGTCTGGCCAGCGGTCAGCTGATGGGCGATGACCTGTCCGTGCTGTCGGCCGGCGAGCTGTCACCCTACATCAGCGACCCGCTGCTCAAGCTCTTCCAGTGCGCCGTGTGCAACCGCTTCACGTCGGATGGGCTGGAGGCGCTGAGCGGCCACGTCAACGCCGAGCGTTCGCTGCCCGAGGACGAGTGGCGGGCGGTGATCGGAGACATCTACCAGTGCAAGCTGTGCAACTACAACACCCAGCTCAAGGCCAACTTCCAGCTGCACTGCAAGACCGACAAGCACATGCAGAAGTACCAGCTGGTGGCGCACATCAAGGAGGGGGGCAAGGCCAACCAGTGGAGGTTAAAGTGCATCGCCATCGGCAACCCCGTGCACCTGAAGTGCAACGCCTGCGACTACTACAGCAACAGCGTCGAGAAGCTCCGCCTCCACGCCGGCAACCAGCGTCACGAGACGGCGCTGAGACTCTACAAGGTACGTCACCTCCGCCACGTTCTAACGCTCGTCAGATCCGTCACGGATTCATGTTTTATGAAGTTTTACGATGCTGCGACGGGGTTGTGCAATATGTTGCCCCAGCTTTTACTGATGGCACCGTATGTGTGTGTGTATGTTTGTGTTTATGTATGATGTGGCACGTGTTCATGGTTTCTATAAAGCAGCGACAAGTTTCCCCACAGGGACAATAAAAGTATATCTTATCTTATCCTACGTCCTCTCACGGAAGAGAGGACCGGCTGGTCCGTTCGTCCAGGTGAACGCGCGTGTGTGCGCTCATAAAGCGCGTGGGCATTTTCTGCGCGTTTTGTGTCTGTGTAGGGCTACGGCAGACGTGGGAGCGACTCAGACAAAAAACATTGTCTTGCGTTGGCCTCAAATGTAAACAAAAACCAGGGAACATGAGAAGCCACTGTGCGTTCCTGGTTCAGAACCAGCCAATCGGGTTTGGCGTTCCGCTTGTTTCCCTGTCTAGCCGGTGGACGCGAGATAAACGTGGGGTCAGGAGGTTTGTGCTCTGAGGAGCGTTCATTGTCTGAGCTCGAGACGTCATTAGTCGACCTGTAAATTTGATTTAGTCTCATTGTCTCTCCCCCCTCCTCCCCCCTCCCCTTGGCCTGTACGTCCCTGTTAAGCTGCGAGAGTCTGTGTAGTCTTACAGTGAGGAATCTGCCAGTCAGCCTATTGCATCATGCCTTCGGAAATCAAAGTTAATTGAATCTGTGCAGAAATATCAATAAACTGCAGTGACATGGGCAGATATAATTGTTGTTTTCAAAGTCGTCGCCGCTTGCTTTTAATCTGTGTTGTCGTCCGTCGAGTGACAGCGAGCTTCGGCTCCTCGTAAACGGCTGAGGTGATGGTGTGTTTGCGCATTTGCGTGGTGGAGGGGGGTGTGTGTGTGTTGAGGGGAATGTTATTTTTAGTATGTGTTGTTGTTTTACAAAGGCAAACGTGATGTTGTTTTGAAGTAGGGAATATTGAATTCTGTAGGAGATGTGTTGTTTGGTTTTATGCTGCTGGATTTGAGCTGCTTGGATAGTTGATATGTTTGAGGCCAGGAGGGGGAGGACAACGTTGTCTCATCCTGTACTTAAGTGCTTTTGGGTGTTGACTTACTAGGGTGGTGCGATTGCCTGAAACAATAGTACTGACATCTTGAAATCATAGACTGACGCGACATCCCAGACTCATTAGAGGAACATTTTCAGGATAAACTTTATTAACGTAATGAGGGTCTATTGACCGGCGTTTAGTCACTTTTGGCCAGCGGTGCTCATAAGCCCAACTTGGCTGTGTGTTTAGAACAGTTCACAGAGTGACTGACAATGGCCAATAAGACTACACAGAAAAGTTTGGCAGTCATTAGAACCCCTTTTTTAAATTATGTAATTTAAGTGGGATAGGAATATTAAAATGTGTGCAGAGTTGAGAAAGAAATTAAATTAAATTTGACCTTTTTTTTTTTTTCTTAAAAGTTTCCTGGAACAAAAAAAGTTCCTAAAATCTGTGCGAGGCCTCCTGTTACTCACGCATTCAGACGGTGTTAGTAATGTGGCTGTTTAGTAACCGAACAACAAAGAGCAAATCCTGCAACGGGTGAAGTCAGCATGGGCCAAATGAACCCCTGAAAGAATCGCATGTGGACTTGGGAGGCCCGGTGTCAGAGAATGGATCCATGGGAAGGTTTCTGAAATCCTGAGGGGGGAGGGGAGGGGGGCAGGGGGGCTCCGGTAATTCTCTAAGCAAATAAAAAAGGTTCCATGGCAACAAAGAGCATTTCTCATCGTGTAGGAAGAAGAGTAGATTGGAGATTAGAGGGTGAGAAAGGCCTAGCTTGAAGCATGCTGTCAATGGCTCCAAGTTGTGTGTGAGTGTGAGTGTGTGTCTGTGTGCGTGTGCGTGTGCGTGTGTGTGTGAGTGTGTGTGTGCAGTGTGTCACAATATTATTTCACTTGACACCCAAATTATTTGTGAATCAGTAAAAATCTTGCTACAGCTTTCACTCCCCATTTCCAGTTACATTTACATTTACATTTTAAATGTAATTTTAAACGGCGACTTACAAGATGTGCATTAATACATGGTAGGAGCAATCATTGTTCGCGCAAGAGATCAGTGCAGTAATACAGCGATAGACATCATTGTTGGCAGCTGAATACCATACCTGTAACACCGGGAAGGAAAAGGTTAGTCTTTTTTATTTATACATTTTTTATTTTTTATATTCAATGAGAAGGCAGGGATACATATATAAGAAGTGTTGAGAAAGTTGGCAGTGGTGATGACAATAGGCTAGATGTACAGAATTCAGTGGTAGTGGAGTCTGAAAAGGTGGGTTTTGAGTCTCCTGCGGAAGATTGCAAGTGAGCGGAAGATCACAAGTGACTGAAGTGGGGATTTTGAGTGTCACTGCTGTTGTCACATTACATCACGTCTCCGGTCCCATTTTGTCATTTTTATGATCGACACATTGTGAAAGGAATATTGATTTAAGGATATTGTCTGCTTTGTGATACATTTTCTATATACAGTACCAGTCAAGAGTTTGAGTACACCTGCTGGAAACTAGGTTTATTTCATATAAATACTTGAAAAAACACATGTATCAATAAACATAAGGAACATCAAAGCAATGTTCAAGAAAATTGAAAATTGTCTCTAAATCTTGGATTCCTCAAAATAGCAACCGTTTGCCTTGATAACAGCCTCACAAACACGGGCCATTCTGTTAATAAGTTTCAGCAGGAAATCACCCGACATGTCTTCCCAGCTCTCCTGCAGCAATTCCCAGAGACATGTGGGTTGCTTTGCTTTGTCTCTTCTGTCCAGTTCGTCTCAAACAAATTCTATGGGATTGAGTTCTGGACACTGGGCAGGCCAGGTCATTAGTTTGAGTTGTCCTTCACGTTCCTCCTTCACCAGATAGTTCTTGCACAACTTATATATATGCCATTTAGCAGACGCTTTTATCCAAAGCTGCTTACTAGTGAATGCATACATTTTTCAGTATATGTGGATGCCACGCTCTACCTACTGAGCCACACAGAACCACACTCTACTTACTGAGACACACAGAACCACATAGAACTTAATGTTGTGTTTCGGGTCGTTATCTTGCTGAATAATGAAGGAGTGCCCGATTAGCCATATTGGAAGGTGTGGTCAAACGTTTGA
>JAINUG010000016.1:8685800-8700800 GCA_029706075.1 Aldrovandia affinis
ACCGTCATACTCTCTGTCCTGTGTGGTTATCAGGTGTAGATGTAGCACAATACCAACATTGTACTTTGGACTTACTCTGTGTGAGCAACTCTATGCATTTTTCTCTCTTGCTCACTGTCATAACTAAAACGTGTTTTTGTTTCTGCGGACATGCTAAAATATGGCTCCTGCAGTTTATGAACATAAGTTCACATGTTCTGTTTGCACAACTACAAAAAAAGAAAAAGAAAAAGAAAGGAGGTATGTCCACAATAGATTTAAAAATGTGCCTCAAAATCTAAATTGATTTGAGTTAATAGCTCTGTTGGGAGGGGGGGTGCATACCGTGTATCATAAAGTGAAATAGTGGCCTTCTTCGTTGTTGTTGTTGTTGTTGTTGTTGTTGCAGTTTTGTACACTGGACGGTGTACAGCATTCCTGTCCTGATTGATTTTGAACATCAGGTGCTCACGGAGTGGGGAACTCCTTTAACCTCCTGTGCTGTCCTGGATCCAGGATTCCCAACAACAACAATACCATTCACCTCCCCCTCAGTTCAGTGGGATTAAGACCGCTGCCAGTAATCCTTAATACTTTGAAATAGACCCGATGGAAACTCCCACTTGCTTGTTTGAGATTACGCTCGTGAATTCCAGCACGTTTAGTTCAGTTAACCCTCACAAGTTATCGTTGTTTTTAATTGTTAAAACAAAATCCTAAGAGCATTCCAGGTGGAGCCAGATGGCCAGTGCTTCCTTAATACAGCGCGTTAGCGTTAAGAGAGCGATTTTTGGCTCTTTGTTTCCGTTAAGATTTCTGTGCGTTTATTTCCACAATGCGTCCATTTTATAACTGCTTCCGTCCGCCGTGCTTTGTCCTCCGTTATGATTTTGTTTTTAGGCGAAAGGTGCAGCGGTTTCGAAAGGAGAGGAATGAGCTGTTTTCTTGATTCTCCTGGCCGAACAAAGGAGGAACCGTCTCGGTAATCTTCAAAGTGCTCGTCGGTATGCTGAGTGGACCCTGGTATGCGGGCCGGGCCCTGAACCTTTTCTCTGGAGAAACAATGTGCCTCCTCTTATGAGCGCTGCGTAAACAGTGGCCCGGAGGCGTCAGGAGAGATATCGGGTCGCGTCGAGTTACCGTGCGGTGGTCTGAAAATAGAGATATTTAACTTCCACATGAATGAGTATGTATATGTTTATAGATAATGAGCGCGTGGGTGTGTGATATACTTACGTGTAATTACGCGCGTTTGTCTTCCTCACAAAGTGAGGGATTGGGCCAGCTGTCCCCCAGGGGCGGGCTTACTGGAGATTCTCCGCTGAAATATGCAAAAGTGTGTAATAAGAACGACTTTTCAAAAAGACAAAAAAAGGGGGCGGTGGATAGCATAGCAGTCTAACGCACCGTATCTTAGCTGGTCCGATACGGTGTGCGCTGCCTGTCAGGGACGCGGTTCGAAACCCGACTGTGCGAGACCGGCCCTGGTCGTCAGCCCTGATCGGGGGCGGCGTTTGGCTGTCCACCCCAGGGGGAGGGGGAAGGTGAGCCGGCTCGAGTTCGTCGAGGAGCAGGAAGGGCGTCCGTGGTCGGGTTCCGTCTCGGAGGAGGCGGATCTACCGGCCTGGAAAAATTGGCTCTTTACCCGGAGGACGGGCGGCGGACCCGTGGGGAAGGGTGAATTGAGATAAATATGGGTATAATTGGCAACCATGGGGCGGTGTCGCTGGCCTGAGTAAACCTGCAGTGCCTTGTTCCGAGCCCAGCCCTGCTTTTAGGACAGGCTTATCTGAGGTCACCCAGCTACACTACGGCTGCAAAACACAACAATTATTATTATTATTTATTTTTTTTACTTTATTTTTTTGCGAAATGCATTCATTCCTCTCCCGTTGAAAGACCCCACGCGGAGTCACAGGGAGGAGGAAGGCTCTGAGTCAGTGTTCATAATGGGCATTGATTTCTTTCAAACTACCCTGTACCTTTACAAGCGTCAGCCTGTGTGTGAGCAGGGCCAGCGTTTAAGCCACTCCCTTTAGAGCGCTCGTCGCCGTCCTGGAAACACATGTCACTGGGTTCGGGGAGGGGGGGGCATTACAGAAGAGAGGCCGTGGAGATTCAGGACAGGAGATAAGGCGCAAGGCCTTCCATTTTGAATAGGAATTCAGCTGAAGCTGCACTCCGCTATTCAGTCTGTGGAAACAAAGGGGGAGAGAGACAGATGGCTCACTTTACTTTAGTGATTGTTGAATTTGCTGTTCATTAAGAAAACGTCCCTCATGCCCCCCCCACACACACACACACACACACCAGCAGACCCTTATTTCATTATTTTTATTTCCCTTTTCTCTGATTGGACACACAGGTCAGCTGAGTTGATCAGGCAGCAGCCTGTTTCCATAACAGGTGAAATTATTTGAGATTTTGAGAGCGCCACCTCTCCCATGTACCTCTCGATTGAATGCTGGTGAACTATGAGGTTTCGTTTGCTGCGGAATGCAGGGACCTTGTTAGCTCAAGTGCACGTGTAAATCGGCACTTTATTGATTTGGAAAAAAAAAAAAAAAAAACATAGTTTGGAAAAAGAAATGCTTGACCTGCGTCTCTCACTTTCTCGAGACCTTTTGGGTGGTGCGTTGGTTTTCAGCTGATTTGTGAAAAGGTGATGGACAGATGTTTACCTTTCCGGGACAAGTGTCTTTTCATTAGAGCGCGGGGGCTAGTGTCACTTCATCACCTGCTACCTATTTACCGTCAGAGAGAGAAGTCTTAGAGCGGCCTAAGAGCCCTTTGCTGAGGGACATTTTTGGGGGAAATTCCAACCGGCTGAGGCGACAAACTCCTTTACCATCAGGGCCGGATCTTGATGCTCATGGGCCCTAGGCCCCGCCTCCGTTTTGCGCCCCCCCCCCTCTCCCATGGCATGCTGGGAGATGGAGTTCTTAGATTTAACGTTAGATTGGAGATTGGAGATTTCATTCGCGTTATTAATTTAATACTACTACTAATAATAATAATAAGGATCCTGTGTGATGAACATATATGTATTAGGTGTGTAAGTGTAATATGAATTATGTAAAAAAATATATATAAAAAAATATTATCAATATGAATATTTCCCCATAATTCCGGGCCCTATGTGATGTTTGGGCCCTAGGCCCAGGCCTTGTCAGCCGATGCGGACATCATGGTTCTGGCAGCAGGGCAAATCTTACATCAGCTCTGGTTCATGTCGTTGTCGTCTCAAAACAAAAGCAAGGTTTTAACAAGCCTGAAGGAGGGGTAAACCCTCAACATTTCTCTGTAACCAACGTAACGAATGACCAAAATAAAGACGTTGGGAAAAAACTGTGCTGTCAGGCCCTGTAAACGGTTGTGTTACTGAGGCCAAATCATACCGAAGGAACAATAATTCACCAGATGAGTGTACATGAGTTTGGAATCCCTGGACTTCTTCACCTTCCTGCCAGAGACGAGAAAGCTTTTAGTGTAAAATTCGGGTCAGTAGATTTAACGGGAAATAAGTGTTAAGGCGACAGATTTTAAATCACCGTAATATAAATACGACCTCCCTTCTCTTCCGGAATTTGCTTTCTTTTGAGGTACTTTGAACAGCAGGCATGCACTTACGTCCTGTCTTTGTAAATTTTGGGGATTAGGAGAGAGCGAGGATTAAACACTGGCCCTTAATCTTTGAAAGGGAAATATAATATGCAAATCTACGACGTTTCGTTTTGTGTTTACACATTTTAAATCCCCGTAATATAGTTTCTGAGAAGGCAGGAACTCATCTCTGCTTTGTGCATCAAGAATCACAAGACCTTAGATGTTATTAAAACGCTTATCCCTTTGCGTCTTATTTTATACATGTTTTATTGTCGTTCCGGGTTTATTTTGAAAAGCGGAAATCGGTGTCTGTACACGTGTCATTGTATATCATGTGTGTATGTTTTCTCACATACATTCTGTCTTTTGGTTTATAATCCCTCATAATTTGAGAACGAATGCTGGTGGATTTAAACAGCGTTTGAGATATGCCAGCGACGTCGGGAAGTGAAGGATATTATGTGTGCTTCGGGCGCTCTCACAGTGTGGGTGAGAATCTGCCATGAATGTGCAACTGTACACAAACAAGGGCGGCCATTGTGCCTCGGCCTGTGGGGTTTTTTTACTAGCATGGTGACTTCCTGAGACGACGGTCAGCTTCTTTGCATCGCAGAGTCCTTCAAAGTACGGACAGACCTCAGAGTGACCCCGGAGCTGTGTCCCAGAGACGCCTCACACACTTCACCCCAAAACGACGAGGGAAATCTCGAGGGGGGAGGCTGAATGACATCACAGGCCCACTTCTCCGGACGAGGAGAAGCTTAGTCTGATTAGACGTGGAGTGGGGGGGCGATGGAGGGAAGAGATTCCATTCTGTTCACTGGAAATAAGTCCTGAGGGTGCTGCTTGGGGTTGCAGTTTTGTTTTAGTTTTTTTTCCTTCCATTCTGTGAGGTGATTGCGAAACTGCTAAACCGTGTTCTGTCTTTGTTTGAAGGTGTCGCAAACCCAACTGGCACGACCAGACCAGAAGTGTTAACGTGTTGACACATCGAATACCATAAGCTTACCTTTAATAAACAAAAATAAAGTAAACAGTTTCATAATTGCAGTTGTTTTTTGTCGTTTGATGAACGAGCGGAGAGAGAGGGGGAAAAAGAGAAAAGTTTATTAAACGTGTTTACTTTTGAAATGAGGGAATGGAATCGGTATTGCCAGTGATCAATGACCTGTTATGCCACCGATCAATTGTGGTTCGAAGGCGTCTGGTCTCACACGGTCCTGCTGCTTCCTCGCGGTCACACGCACGGTACAGAGTTGTCTGCGAGGGGGCACCAAATGCGTTTTTTAGGGAAAACAGGCTGCTGCGCTTTTAAAGAGAAAAATTGCTCAGTTCTGCCCCCCCCACACACACACACTGTCAGTAAATCAGTAAATTTAAACGCTCTGCCTGTGATGAATGCTATCTTTTCCCCCCTCCCTTGCATGGCATTGTGGAAGATGGAGTTCTTAGATTTAACGTTAGATTGAATTTGCGTTATTTATTTTTTATGACTACTACTAATAATAATAAGGATCCTGTGTGATGAACATACATGTATTAGGCATGGAAGTGTAATATGAATTATGTAAAAGAATATATGTATATAATTCAGTAGATTTATACTCTCTGTCTTTTCCCCCTCCTCGGACGGATGTTTGGTTGAAGCGAGGCTTCCCGGCGTACGTGTCAGATAGTCTGGTCTGTGATGCTGAGGTGCTCTGGATCCTGAGTCAGCTGTAGGATGAGGACACAGTGTGGGGGGGTGGGGTGGGAGAGGTGACTCAGGGAGCACACAGGAGACTCGCCGGTCCTCTTCGTGACTTAAACGTGTTAGGGCGGGGGGGGGGGGTTGGTGGGGGATTTCTGCGGCCTTGAAACGGGACACCGGAACCCAGACGGGAGATCTTTGTTCGGACCGAGATTTAGGAGCGATTACTCAAAATGACGGGGTTTGGGAGACTATTTAATTTAACGTTTACAGTTCAGCTCTGGGATATTCATTTAAGAGAGGCTCAGGGCGTGGTGTGTAAACTGGTCTCTCTCTGCCACCACTGCTTAAAATAAGAGCCACCTCCGGAACAGGACAGCGTCAGAGAGACACTGTGTACTAATTCGCTTGTTTAGTTTGGCATGCGTTCGTCGGGATGATTATTATTATTACGTGACCCAAATCAGCCAACCAATGTTTGGCCCAGTTCTAGACGGGGCTCCCCTTAAACCCACGATTACATCTGACGTGTCAGATTTTTTTTTCAAATTAAATAGACGAAAAGCGATTTTAGGGCCTCCTCCGACACGTTTCTTTTTTTGAGAAGCGTTAGAGGACGGAGGAAGAAAGAAACGGCCGGGATGGTTTTTTAAGTCCTCTTCCTCTCCCCTCGGCTTTTGAAGACAGCGGCTTTTGTGAGACTCTAAGGGTGGAATTCATAGACATACCTTTCTTGTAAGAATTTTGATTCAGGTTGCCAACTGCTACAGAGCCAATGATATACCATTACACTTATGTCTCCAGGCTCAATGGCGGTCACTGGTAACATGTGCTTGTAGGGTGTCGGTATTGATGGGATTGTACTCCTGGCATACTTCCAAGTAATGCTGGTATGTGTTCAAAAAATACTTTGCGGAACAAAACCTTTTTTTTCTTCTTTTCTCTCTCTCTCGCTAGAGTGCCCCACAGTTACACTAGAAATGGGTGTAGTTCCAAAAGTATTTACCAAAATAAAATAAAACGCTGATAGATATACATAGTTTTAATTTCACCACGTAGATGTTATTAGGAAATGTTTGTGGTGGGACGGTGGTTACAGGGTAATGACGTCCCGGGCTTATTTTAGGCACTTGTTCATTAGCTGGCTGATTCTTTAGTTTAATGACAGGGGAGAAAAAAGATGTCCTGTTTACACAGACTGCCCTCATTTGTCTTTGGGTTTAAAAGCATTTTTCCCTTGCCCCAGAAAGACTTTTCCATCTGATCATTTGTTAGTTTGCCAACGGTGAGACAAAAAGGGAAAAAAAGCCCGAAGTACAGAAAGGCCTTCTGTATTCCTGTACATTAGCGCCCGGGCAGCTAATGAATCTGTTTAGCCACTGATGGCCAAACAAATTAAATACAAATCCAGTTTCTCTTGGAAGCCTGTGTGTGTGTGTGTGTGTGTGTGTGTGTGTGTGTGTGTTGGGTGTTTTGTTATCAATATATAATAATAATATATGCCATTTAGCAGACGCTTTTATCCAAAGTGACTTACAGTAGTGAATGCATACATTTTTCAGCATATGTGGTCCCAGTGGGAATTGAACCCACAACCTAAGTGTTGCCAACGCTATGCTCTACCTACTGAGCCACACAGAACCACCACCTGGCCACACAGAACCACTGAAGTCAGCCAACAGAACCACTGGCTCAACACTGAAGTCACAACAAATAAATGGCCCCGCTGGTTCTCTTGGAGCAGGGTGAAACGGGCAAACACACAGGTTTCTCTGGGACTTCCCTGGCCGTGTGTTTTATTATTATTTTCGGTCTGATAGGTGAGGGAGTCCCGGCTCCCGGGTGCCGTGTTTTGCCTTGTTTTGTCGCCGTCTGGAGCGCACGCGGATCAGCAGTCACCTGCCTGGTGCATCGGGCCTGAGAGCGCACACACACTCACGCACGCGCACACACACAGACACACACACACACGCACAGAGACACACACACGCACACACACACACACACAGACACACACACACGCACACACACACAGACACACACACACACACACGCACAGAGAGACACACACACACACACAGAGACACACACACACACACACACACACACACACACACACACACACACACACACTCACACACACACACACACACACACACACACACACAGACACACACACTCACACACACACACACACACACACACAGAGAGACACACACAGAGACACACACACACACACACACATGCACAGAGACACACACACAGACACATACACACACACAGACACACACACAGACACACACTCACACACACACACACACTCACAGACACACACACAGACACACACAGACACACACACAGACACACACACACACACACACACACACACACACACACACACAGAGACACACACAGAGACACACACACAGAGACACACACACAGACACACACACACACACACACACACACACAGAGACACACACAGAGACACACACACACACACACACACTCACACACACACACACAGGCTCCCGGCTCTGCCCGCTCGCCCGCCTGCCAGCGTTGGGATGTGCGGGGCTTGTCCCTGGCAGTGAGGTGCCACCCAGGGACAAGCCCTTAAATAAAGATGATTGGGCCCGCGGGGGTGCCACTGTGGGCTCTTTGCCAAGCGGTAATCCAGAACAATTATCCATCAGAGAGACGGAGGGCTGCTTCGTCGTCTGGTCTGTAGACGGGGCCATCTGCAGCCGTGTCTCTTGGACAGATTCCGCCGGCGTTTCCACATTTTTTTAACCTTCATTCCTACACAGTGAGCGCATGCGTTTTACGGATGATATTTCCATTTTATTTGTTCCATCTTTTGTCTTTCCTTATTTTATTTTTTTGCTTTAAAACATCTATGTTGGGTTTATTTACCCCAAAGCACTGACATTCTTTTTTTTTTTTTTTTTGGATTCAAGGAGCAAAAGAAAGTGAATGTCTTTATTAATTTAGTTTTCAGTAAGTGTCAGCAGTAAAGCTGAACTTAAAAGAGAGCTCGCGAGGGGAAATTGTAATAAGTTACACGATGCCACAAACATTTGGGTTCCTGCAATGGATGTAAAACCCGCCCGCTGTCTCTGGCTCTGGTGAAAACGGTAAGCCTAAACCTCGTAAATCACAAATCCACGGGCTTGAGGTCCCGAATAGCTTGTATTTTTGCCAAAATAGTCTATAAAAAGGAAAAAAGGGAAAATACAGCATTTTAATATAAAGGCCTTAAACAAACTGCCAGGAATTTGCTGATTGTGATGAAATGTATATTTTAAAGGTACACACAGTTTTGTTTCCATTCAGTGAATAACCCATTCGATAATGTGCACTTCTGGAATTTATTTCTGTGCTGCTGGGTTTTCCTTGTGTAGTGTACATTTGAATCATAATGGTCCTTTACACTGTCTATAGTAAAGAAGGTCTGTTATATTTCTGTATTTATATACTTGTAAGGAGTTCCAGCTTTTAAATTATCTTCAGTGTAACACAATTTTATGTATCGTACGAGTATGTGGAAAGCAGAAGAAAAAAATTGTACACTCGTTTTTTTTTGAGAGAGGATTACTGCAAAATGTGGAAAGGACGACGATCGCTTATCAACGTTTAGTTGTGAATAGCCGGTCTTCTTGGCCATCTTCTGAAGAGGATGCTGTTTCCTGGAAGAACACCTTAATGAACCTGGACAGGAATGTCCCATGTGTTCCTTTGCTAACTGTATAAGTATTGAAAATCAATTAATGATTCAAAGGTTGTACAGACATCTGTTGTTGTTTTTTAAAGCAGAATTAAAGAGAAGGGCTTCAGGAATGAGATTGCGCTGTGCAGTAATCGGGTTGAAGAGTAAACAAGGTTTCGGGCTGTGCCCGTTGTGTGGATGGGACGCAGATCGCAGGCAGGCCAGGTCCCTGTGACTGAGACGGCTTTCTGCAGCGGTCCTAAACCAAAGCAGTCCCAGGAAGTGGTTTAGTTTCTAATTGAGCCTCGCCAGAATATGTTTAGGATCCTGCAGGATAGAGGGCGGCTGTCCATATAAGTAACCTAGCATGTCTGGGGAGGGCTTTCCTTTCTCTTCGGAGAGAAACAAAGATAACAGTAATTAATGACCCTGAATCTGTGCCAAAAAAGCTTTCTTCTGACAACTCCAACTTAATTAAAACTTAAGACGTTTCAATGGGGCCCGGGGATGGAGCGTGAAGTCTCGCAGACTCGTGAGAAAACTTTGTACGTTAAAAAAGAAAAGATGTGTGTTACCACTGGTGCCATGACTCTAATCCCCGACAGTCAAAGAATCTATTTAGCCGAAGCCTTTTCTTTCTAAGCCGCTCACACCTGCAGGCAGGCTGGAACTTCCTCTGCGCCGGGAGAGAGAGGGGGCCGTTTTTGTGTTTCTGCGGAAGATCAGATAATGGGGGCCTTGCTCTGGCTTTTGTTTTTGTGCATTGTTCATTAGCCGCTGAGCACTGCAGGCACACTTGATATGCTTGGTTCGTCAGGGGGGTTGGGGAGGCGGGCAGGGGGGCAGGGAGGAGGCGCAGGGGGGGGGCAGGGAGGGGGTGGGGGGCAGGGAGGAGGCGCAGGGGGGCAGGGAGGGGGTGGGGGGTGGTCGGAGCCTGCACTGTGAATGCCTGTGATGGTGCAACAGTGCTGCGGAAGGGCCCTGGCGAGAGAGCGGTTTTAATGCGAAAGCAGTTCAAATTAAAGCTCCACAATTGAGGGACGGAGTGAATGCGGGCGCCCCCGCTGTTCTCCACACATTAGAGGCACAAAGAGCGGCGGGCCGGGGCCGGCAGCTCACATTCTGCACGCGAAGACAGAGCTCTTTAACCAAGCTTCTGCTTTATTTCATTTATTTCTGCCATTTTCCTCTCCTTCCTTCCTTCCTTCCTTCCTTCCGGTCCCTTGTTTTGAGATAGCGAGCTTACAACGAAGCCCCACCAGGTATGTCTTGTTTGTTTGTTGTAAGAAAAAAAGGACAATCCAGTTTGTGTAGCGAGGGGGAAAGTTCACCTTTTTTCCCGGGAGCACTTGAGCCATTTCGGGGGCAACAAGTGAGGAAGAATCGAGGCCTTTAGCTGCGTTCTGATTTTGGGGGTAAACAGGCGCAGGATTAACGTGAGAAAACGTGAGAGAGAGAGAGAGAGAGAGAGAGAGAGAGAAGCCGGCTTCCTGCCCCGAGCTCCAGCCTCCTGCCCGTGCCGGAGTTGTCAGGAGTTCCCCAGGCCTGTTTGTGTGGAGTGGAGAGGAGTGGGCCGGGCCAGGCTGGGGGGGGGGCTCGGCTCCTTCAAGTGACGCGTCACACTCTGAATGGACGATTGTGCCGTTTTCACACGAGGTCACTCTTCTCCAGAGACACAACGGAGCCTTGTGTGCTAAGTGTCTGTGTGCGGATCCATTTGTGTAGCGATGCATTTGTGTAGCGATGCATTTGTGTAGCGATGCATTTGTGTAGTACTGCATTTGTGTTGCAGTGCATTTGAGCATTTGTGTAGTACATTTGTGTTGCATTTGTGTAGGTTTGTGTAGTACTGCATTTGTGTTGCGGTGCATTTGAGCACACAAGGTTCTCGCCACTTTTGTTTCCAGGTAGAAGTGGGATGTCAATTGCAGAAATCGGGCAAAATTGTATTTTGTAAACGCATTTAGTGCGTATGCTTTAAACGCACAATCGCACATATGAACAAATGTTTTTCTTCTTCTTTTTGAAGTGCTTTCATCCAGTGGATTTTAAAATGCTTTGCTGTACTGGGAGTGTGTATTTTGTGAAACTGGTGTCTGTTAACATTTGCGGCTTGTTGGAACGATATCTGCTTTTTGGTCTCATTTTTATCAGCGTTTCGTCCTCTTATTCATCAATAGCAGATTCTTTCTATTCCTGTGATTCACTGTAATCATCAGTGTCCCCACACAGTTTTTCCGCTCAGATTAAAAATCCATTGTTTCTTTTATCCTTTCCTAAAGTTTAACTTTTGAACTCTGCTTTTTTTTTCATGCATTTTTTGTTGTGTACAGAACTGACTCTGCGGGCCAGGTTACACGACCCAGGAGACAGGACGTGTTCGCTCTTGTTTGGAGGGATGAGCTGTACAAATGTCTTTCAAACTTTACAAGATAGCGAATTAGTCCTTCCTTTTTTTTTAAGCTAAGTTCTTTTTTCTGGCAGCAGCCTGTTTTGACACAAACTCCTTTGTTAGTATTAGTTCCGTTTGTGCGGGGAGGGCAGGCAGGAATGCGGGCTCATTATAGACGCGTAAAACATCTTGTTCGTACACACAGGTCCATCAGCGCCTCCGGTACAAATAACCGCCATGGGCTTGTGATGAGATGTCCTGACTCTCTCTCTCTCTCTCTCTCTCTCTCTCTCTCTCTCTCTCTCTCTCTCTCTCTCTCTCTCTCTCTCTCTCTCTCTCTCTTTCCCACGCTCACTCTCTCTCCTCCTCTCTCTCTCTCTCTCTCTCCCTCTCTTTCTCTGTCTCTCTCCTGCTCTCTCTCTCTCTGTCTCTCTCCTGCTCTCTCTCTCTCCCTCTCTCTCTCTGTCTCTCTCCTGCTCTCTATCTCTCTTTCTCTCTCTCTCTCTCTCTCTCTCTCTCTCTCTCTCTCTCTCTCTCTCTCTCCTTCTCTCTCTCTCTCTCCTTCTCTCTCTCTCTCTCTCTCTCTCTCTCTCTCTCTCTCTCTCTCTACAGCATTTGCAGAAACAGGAGAGCGCCCTGAACTCCGAGTCCTGCTACCACTACTGCGCGCTGTGCGACTACTCCACCAAAGCCAAGCTCAACCTGGTACAGCACCTCCGCTCCGTCAAGCACCAGCAGACCGAGGGCCTGCGCAAGCTGCAGCTGCACCAGCAGGGCCTTTCCCCCGACGACGACAACCTCGCCGACCTCTTCTTCGTCAAGGACTGCCCGCCGAACAAGCCTGGTGAGCACCCTCCCTCTTCCTCCTCCTCCTCCTCCCTCTCCATCTCTCCTCTTCCTCCTCCTCCCCCTCCTCCTCCTCCTCCTCTCCCGCCGCTCCGAACCCCGAGCACGTCGGCGCGATGTAGAACACGGCGGCTCTCCTAATCTCCCCAAAATGAACATGCTGTTCCCATTTGAGGGCCTTTCGTTTTATATCAGTAACATGCTTGGTCCTGCATGCGGTGACATGTTTAGCAGGAGGTTATGAAACTATACCTAGGGAGGATCTCTTCCCCCAGAGTGCTCTTTCATTTCCTTTCTCATGACCAAAGCAATTTGGCTTTCATTTAAAACTTTCTCCGCTTGCCAACAGCTAATAAGTGTAACAGGACTGTAAAACATTCTGAGACGCACACACACACACACACACACACACACACACACACACACAAAAAAAGATTAATAGTTTTTATTTGAGAGGGACCAGTAATTTAAAACATAAGACCCAAGTCATGGTCCGTTATATAATAATTCCTATGTTAATGCTACTTTGCAGAAATGAGCGCTTAACTTGTTTTCGCTCTGCTTGACCTGGCCGAGGGGAACGGCTAACACGTTCTGAATGGCATTCCAAAAAGCTGAATTAATCTTTGTTCCCCAAAGTGTCCTGTTTATATACGAACTCCAGAAACAGATGGCCGTGAGCTCAAAACCACATGCGAAAGTCTCGGCGTTTAAAAAAAAAAGACCCATATTGGAATTAAACGAGACGGTTGTGCTTTTGGCTTTAATTACGGCTGGATCAAAGGTGCTTCAGAGCTCGGGTGCACAAGAGACGTCTGCTTAGATAAATCATTATTGTGCGTTTAAAAAAAAAAGACGGCCCCTTTCCCCCCAAGACCCCCCCCACCCCCACCTCCCCTATACACACATTTTTTGGGAAAGTGAACATAATGTTTTAAATATGTCAAAACGAATATTCACTCCGGACACCTTTTCCAAACGTTCCACTATTAAATGCACATTTCTTTTGTTTTATGTGCCTTCGCTTTCGTGCCACAAAGTAAATTTCCACAAAGAGGAAGTCTGAGATGTTTCAATGTATACGTGTTCTGGGACGCCCTGCTTTTGCACACGGAACACATTTTTCTGGCAGCGCCGGAGTTCTCTCAGAAGCACACACGGTGTGCGCAGGTTTTGGGTCTTGACTGAAGCAGCAGGTCAGTCGGTCACTCAGCGAGTGAGCGGCTCCCCCCAAAGTACGAGCAGTACCTTCGTTTAGCCACTAGGTGGTGGAAAAGATAAATAGTTAGGGGGTGGAGCTACTGTTGTGCTGTCAATCACTGACCCACGTGCTCTCCTCTGATTGGTTAAAAGCATTTTATTGGTTTTCAATAAAACATTTATTGAAAAGTTTTATGCCAAAACTTGTGCTTTCCAAATACGTGGGGATTGTACATAAATTCAATGAAAAGGTTGAGGTTAAACAGGCAACACATACGCTACTATGAGATGGACCTGTTGCACACATCTGAAACTATTGATAGTAAATGTAAAAAGAAAACATAAGTCGTAAACACAGTGGATGTGCTCTGGAGGGCGATAGTCAAGGCGAAGAACAAAGTGTGCAGAATGGTGTTAATTTTTGTTGTTCCAATTCTTAGCAGGAGGGAGATTTTTAAGGTAGTTTAACTCCGCGATGTTTTCCCTTTTGAAGGACTTTGAAAACGAGCACAACATACGAGAGGTTTAGGAAGTGGTTCAGCTGGCACGGGATTAATCGCGAGGGCCTTATTCTCACCACTCTGGCGGGAGTTCGCAGAAAAACTGAAAAGTTGCCAAAGAGCAACACACAGAAAAGGCCCGTAAGATGGTGGAGTGGTCCGCTCTGCCCTCGCTGTGACATAGTGCCCAGGGGCTGCCTCACTGTGATAGTAATTTCTCTGCCCCACCGAAACGTCCTGCGGTAAGCAACATTTCAGGTTGTGTAGGAATTACAGCCGTGTGTTTAAGAACGTAGCCGGCTTTCTCGCCATAACTCCTTAGTTTAGCAGTTTCTGTTCATTAGCTAGTTTCGTAGGGAGGGAAGAAAAAGATTAATTTAACTGCTGACCTGTATCTTTCTCTTAAAAGCCGTTCTCTGGCATCTCGCCAAATAATTATAGAACCATTTGGGAATAAAGGTTATAATGGCAGAGCTATGATTTTATGTACACGTTGAATGGATTTCATTAAACATTTCTGATACCCATTTTACCGCGTAATTAAAGGGAGACGTTGTAACGAGCAAAATTGAATAAAAGGTGAAATACGCGTAATAGCGAATAGTCCACAGGACGGTAATGTAGAAGTGGATGTCGTGACGTTGCGTGGAGACTGCTGTATCTGCGCCTGTGTTGTGTGTTCCGAGAGCAGCGCTCTGTCGGGGGTATTTCTAATTGATTTCAACAGCTACGTTTCCCCTTTCAGTCTCCACCCTCTGAAATTTAAATGGCGACAATTATCTTTAATTGATGGGCGATTTTTTAAGGCTCAATTTACATATTTCAGACTGATTTGAATATGCACTTGACTTGTTTATTGTGGTCTCGCGTGCTTGTGACGCTAATGAAAATTACAGCGTGCAAAGGCGCTGCGGGATGAAGCCGTTCAAATGAGTTAGAAAAGAAAAACAAGCTCTTATTTTTTTAGCTTGGGTTTACAAAGTAGAAAGATTTTGGTCCATACAGACCTTTTAAGTTGTGCTGTCAAAATAAAAGGTGATCACGTTCACGTGTGCACAGTGCGGAAATCTAAAACGCG
>JAINUG010000016.1:8705800-8865800 GCA_029706075.1 Aldrovandia affinis
CATACCTGACTCCAGCCATTATACGTATTTGCAATACAAAGCCTTGCGTTGGCTCCCTGGGCCTTTTCTGTGCATGCTAATGTGCATTAATGTTGTCGATGAAGTGTTCTGTTTTTGCCGAAGCCTTTGTAGTCCATCTGCAGGTAGCACGTTTCCTGGGCAGTCCACTTCGTTGACCTGAAACCTGATAGCTTTTTGACACAATGCAGGTCGCCTATGGGGTTTTTTCTCGTTAAAAATGCTCTTTGTTTGTGAACTCTGAAGCATATGAGTTAAACTCGATCTGTAATGACCAGTGCACAGCGGAAGGAGAGAAGAAAAAAACAGACAACAGCGAAAAACGGAACTTGTTCAGTGGCAAAAATGTGTTTGCGTGGTTTCTGGGGAATAGATTTTTAGTGTAAGCAGATGTTTTTATTATTTATATATTAGATAATATTATATATTCATATATATTTTGCTTTAATCATTGATTGCTTTGTTTTGTTTAGTTTTATTCTTCTTCAACCGAAGCAGAAGGAACAGATTGCAGATTGCCTGGTGACACTAACCACAGCAGATAGCACAATGGTTAGTGTCAGACGGCATTAGATTAGACAATGCATTGTTAAAGCCAGGAGTGGAGGGGGAGAGAGACAGAAACACACACAAAAGCAGGACGTAGATTCATAGTAACCTCGCAATTAACTGATAGCCTTAAGCAGTGGTGCAGCAGATGGGCGTTAATGTGGATCCACAAGCTCGCGGATGAACGCTGATGGATTTCTCGGCGGGTAAACGCTGCGTTCCGGCCCCGGCCTCTCTCGCGGGCGTGAGTTTGGCGCGCGGTCGTTCGACACCCTTGTCGTTAGCGGTGATCTCTGAGAGAGAGAGGGTGGGCGCTGGGTCCCATCGCTCCTGATTAGGGCGTGGGGCGCTGATCCGCCTCACGCTCAGGCCTCACACAGAAGTTAGTGACCCCGTCTGCCATCGCCCCGCTGTAATTAGTCCTGACTCCCTTACACCACAGAGCACACATCCCACCAGCACTCTCTCCCTCTCTCCCTCCCTCCCTCTCTCTCTCTCCCTCTCTCTCTCTCCCACTCTCCCTCCTCCCTCTCTCCCTCTCTCTCTCTCTCTCTCTCCCTTCTCACTCTCTCTCTCTCTCCCTCCTCTCTCTCTTCCCTCTCTCTCTCTCCCTCCCTCCCTCTCTCTCTCCTCTCTCCCTCTCTCTCTCCCTCCTCTCCCTCTCTCTCTCTCTCTCTCCCACCTCTCCTCTCTCACTCTCTCTCTCTCTCTCTCCCTCTCTCTCTCTCTCTCTCTCTCTCCTCTCTCTCTCTCTCCCTCCCTCTCTCTCTCTCTCTCCTTTGTCTCCCTCTCTCTCTCTCTCTCCCTCCCTCTCTCTCTCCCTCTCTCCCTCTCACTCTCCCACCTTCCCTCTCCCACTCTCTCTCTCTCCCTCTCTCTCTCTCTCTCCTCTCTCCCTCCCTCTCTCCCTCCCTCACTCTCCCTCCCTCTCTCTCTCTCTCTCTCCCTCCCTCTCTCTCTCTCTCTCTCTCTCTCTCTCTCCCTCTCTCTCCCTGACCTTGCGTTCTCTCCTCATTCATTGACCGAGGCTCCTTGCATGGGCGGACGTCCGCTTTATTTATTTGTTAGTCTATTTATTTACACCTTCATATTTGTATGTCTTTATTTCTATAAACAGTGTTTTATCAAGGTGTTCTTCATTCTCCCATCGGGGGTCGTTTCCGGGTCCAGTTCCGCCCCACGTCACGCTGGAAAGAACCTCTCTTTCATTACCGATCTCTGTCTGCCTTTTCTTTTTCTTTTAGCTTTCTGTTTCCCCCTCCTCCCTCCTCCCCCCTCCCCTTCCCCACACCTCATCCATCAGAAGCAAGTATGGAATTGATAGCTGGTATTGATTATCCGTAGCGTTGCCTAATCTCCTCTAACCGGAGGAAGCTTTGCAGCTTTAGCCGGTGTCAGGAAAGGGCCAGCAGGAATTCAGCGGCGAATTTGAACTTAATACCGTCGTCATGTCCTCTTAGGGGACGTGTCCTGAGGACCGCGTCGTTAGGGGAACAAAGCCCCCCCCACGAGTCCTCCTCCGTGTGAGGGAGCGCTCTCCTGCTACCAGCAGCCGGCTTTTTATATTTAATCCAATCGCAGTAAAAGCGAACCTGAATTATAAACAAAAAAAAATGGCCGAAACAGGGACAGCACTTAAAATATTTAACAAAGGAAAACCCGCACGCCCGGCTGTTCAGAAACGAAACCGGACGTTTCCCCCTTTTTTTTTTTTTTTTTTTTTTTTTTAATGTAATGGATTTTTTCTTCTTTTTTTTTTTTTTTTTTTTTACATCTGGTTTCTCTGCTGATGGGTAACTGCCTTTAATAGGGGAGCCATTATGCAGGCAGATTGTTAAGTTGACTTGGAAATTTGCTTGTAGCTATCGCGCGCATTTGAACTCTTGTTAATGTATGTAAATGAAAAGTAGTCGGTCCTTGGGACTCTTTCCTGCTTTAAATAAAAGCAGAATCTGATCAAGGCGATGTGCGGGCCGGGTGTTATCACAGAGAGCCTGTGCTGATGAATCCTGCCCCAGAATATTTTATCTGCTCTGTCCATCAGGCTGCACTGCATTAAATAAGGATGATTCATCAAGCACAAGGGCCAGGATTTTATGAAATTTGTCTCTCAGGGGCGAGTGTATTTTTAAAATTCAGAGGGCACCAAGGGGCCTCGCTGGGAATGTGTTCCAGCCCGTAGTCCTGGTGAATTTTAATTTATTTAATTTGCCCCCACCGTGTGTGTGTGAGTGTGTGCGGGTGTGTGTGTCTGTGTGTGTGTGTATGTATGCGTGTTTGTGTGTGTGTGTGTGTGTGTGTGTGTGAGCGTGTGTGTGTGTGTGTGTGTGTGTGTGTGTGTGTGTGTGTTTGTGCGCGCTCATGTGTGTGGAAAGCAAGGGAAGATTCAACATCTTTCTCCTCCAGACCAAAATGAAAAGCCTTGCAGTGAGCTACAGAGAGTGATTATTATTTCTGCTGTGAATTAACCAGGTCACACGCACAATCTTCTGAGACTTTCAACAGGACAACAGTATGCTAAGTGTGGTCATTAGTAAAAAAAAAAGGGGCCACAGATTATTGTCTCATAGTTTTCTGTGATGTTGGTAAAACAGAGAGAAATCTGCACCATGTAGGGGCAGATAAGTATTTCACATTCATTGAAATGGGGGGTGTGGTGATTAAGAGATAATTTATGTCTTTGAAAACTGCTGGGATCCACTTTAGATCGAATAATTATAACCAGAGGCACCTGAAACAAAGGTCTCCTTTCAGAGTCAAGTGTTCTATTTAAAAATAAGTACAGAACAAAAAATAAAAAGGGGAAAAGAGATGTGCTTCTCTGCGATACTCTCCGTCACACACGAGCAGGTCTGTTTTCATGGCCTTGGTGTTTTATCGAATGGCAGAATGCTGGTTCCTTTGAGCCCCTCCTGTGTTGTCCATCAGCAGAAGGAGGAGAGAGCGTTTGCACCCTCCCCCTTAAAACACATCAACATTTTATGAATAATTCATCCTCTTCTTAGGTTCACGCTTAATTCAAGAAGACGTAAATTGATAAGAAAAAACAACAACAACAACAACAACAACAAAACAACAAAAATCTACATGGGTTTTTTCCCGCGAGCACCGACATGACTGTGAGATCCGTTGCGTTCTGCGGATTGAGCGCGTGCAGCCCGCTGAAAGCGACGTGTCAAAAAGTAATTTCCAATCTCCCGGCGCCGTGCTCGCTCGGCGTCTCTCTCCATCCTCTGCTGTCCGGTCGCTCGCGCCCGCAGCTCCTGATAACTTCATCACGCGCCGGTCACACCTATTCCCGCTCGCCGCTTCTCCTCGGCGTTATTTCCACCACCGCGATTAATTCTCTCGCGACTTCGTCTGAGACGGACAGAAATGCTCCAGGATTATCGGTGCGCCACCCGCAGTGAAGGTGCAGAACTGGGCTGTGTGGACCTTATTGGACGCTGTGTGTGTGTGTGTGTGTGTGTGTGTGTGTGTGTGTAAAAACAAAACAATTGCATATATACACACACATACATGCACTCACACACACAAACACACATACACACGCATACATTGATCGCAAACAAAGATTGTTTACAATGTTCAGTCAAGGAGAATGTGTTTAGTGAACATGTTGAGTTTGAGTTTAGTTCTTCCTCTGGCTCCATGGGGATCGTCCGTCACTTGGAGATCGTAATCCCTCTACGATGTGGATAAAGTTAGACTCTCGCTTTTTTTTGGTGGACTCCAGAATTTTTGGCCAGAACCTCGATCGTTGCACAACTCGTGTGCTGTTCTGTTAGCCGGAGGCAGGTCTGGAAATATCACCCCTCCCTCCTCACCTCTCCCTCCCTCTCTCCCTCCCTCCCTCACCCCTCTCTCTCTCCCTCCCTCCCTCCTCACCTCTCCCTCCCTCCCTCACCCCTCTCTCTCTCCCTCCCTCCCTCCCTCCCTCCCTGTGGAAGGTCTATTAAGGCATTGTCTTTAACATGTCAGACTGTGGCATCAAAGAAGGGAAATATTCCATCTGAGAGGCACGGAGCCTGGAAGTGGTGCAATTAGGCTTTCCAGCGCTCGGTGACAGTCCTCTGTGACTGTGGGTGTCAGGGCGCTCTGGGGCCCTGGGACGAGAGGAGTGACATTCGCCCCCCCTCCCAACCTCCGTCCCCGGGTGGAAGCAGTGCCCCCCCAGTTTGATAAAAAGAAAACAGACCGTTTTTTTTCGCGTAGACCCCCCCAGTTACCGGCGACTGAGACGCACTCCTACGGGCGGGGTCAAGGGCCGTATTTGCATTTTGATGGGATGTTATCGAGTAATTAATGCACCAGTCAGAATGTATTACACCAGGAGTGAATTGAAAGGTTCATTACCAAATAAAAAATAATAAAAAATCAAGTTTTCACTCCCGGAGAACGGGGCCTTTCTGTCCTGCCTTTTTTCTCCCGTTTTTGATGTGTTGTTTCTGAGCCACGTTCCCCCCCCCCCCTCCCCACTGGTGCAGCAGTGGTGGTGTGGAGGGCCAGCGAGGTGAAATTTGTCGCTTAATAAGGGCATTGCCTTTGAGTATCCTCGTGATAATAAATGTGTACATCAGGGCTCACGCTCTTGCCTTGTCAGTTTAATTGCTTCTCGTGCTCCTTAACAAGCCAATCTTAATCAGCACGGGCCATGTTATGAATAATTTAGATATCACAAGGCTTCATGCTTAATAAAAATATACCAGATTATTAAAAAAACTTGGAGTGCATTGTTTATAGGAAGCGCACAGGCCCACTCAGAGTTCTTCATTAGTGGGAAGAGAGGCAGAGAGAGAGAGAGAGAGAGAGGGGAGGTTATTGGAGCGCTCTGGGCTTTGAGGCGGAGCAGCTCCGAGCTCGACGTCGGCCGACCCCCTCTCCTCTTCCTCCCAAGGCCTTGACTCTCGGTCGCCCTCCCGTCTCTGAGCCTCGGGAGAGAAGAATGGGGAAATTTAAGCACGCTCCGAGATTAAAGCCATGGAATCAATGGCGTGTGAGAAATCATCATTTCAACAAAACATTCTTTCATCTTCTCCTCCATAATGCTAACAGGGATTCATGTCACAACATCTGTGGTGCTTTTATCACGCTGTAATAACTCTGTGGAGATGAGAATGCGCCCCAATCTTGGGTTTTTCCCCCCCGCTATTGTCGTGAATTTGTTCTTCTGCTACCTCCTGGATTGGCCCTGTTTTCATTCCTGTGATTATGTATTTTCAAAACCATGTTTTCACAAGGCCACTCTGCATCACGGTCCTCTTCTCCTGGCTGTCTGATCAGTGGAGACTATGCTATGGGGCTTCACCTCAACCGTCCACCTGTCTGTCCAGCACATTAAACCATGACTGTGTCACTCTATTAATACTTAATTTCAAGACTTTGTTGGAACAAAAGCTTTTATTAACTGTTGTTGTAGAATGGGAGAATGTGTTCCCAAATCTACGGGCTTTTGAAAGGAGAGCTTCCAGCAGTGACCGACTGCATTGGTGACACGCAGAATCAGCCAGCTACGTTTCCACCAACGTCCCCATCGTTTTTTTTTTTTTTGTTTGTTTTTTTTTAAACCTGAGTTTCAGTTTAGCTAAAAAAACCTGAGTTCACAGTTGTTTGCCCACAACAGCTGGCTGGTAGAACTATCGTGCAATATATTTTGGGAATTGCAATAATCTGACCTGGAGGAAATAAAAGTGTGATTCTCTCAGTGTCTTTAGACGACAATAATGACCTGATTTTTGAAATAGTTCTTAACTGGTGATAGCATGACTGAACTAACAATTTTTTTATGTTGGTTAAAATTGAGATGGGGATCAAAAGGTCACCACCAAGGTTTCTCGAAGGAGGCTTTACGTTAGAAACAAGAGAGCCAAGGCCTCCCGGGTGGTCTAGCGGTGGTCTAGTGCCACTAGGGGGCAGCGATTGGCTGTCCGCCCCACGGAGGGGGGAGGGAAGCCGATATGAGATCGCTGCGTATAGGAGTGGCTCTGTGTACCAGAGTTACAGTCGACAGCCTGGTGAGTGCCGTCTCGGAGGAGACCATACTTTGCCTTTGTCACTACCGGTCTCTGGGCTATGACAGCGAACTCACATTGCGAGGGGGGAATTGACATGAAAAATAGAGGGTGGAATTGGCTACTAAATTGGGTGATAAAATTGTGATATAATCAGAAACAAAATGTATAAGACACAAGAGAACCAAGACAGTGGCCGGACCGCGGTTCTCCCTCCTGCCCCAGCTGTCTCTCAGGTACTGCGTAACCCAGCAGCAAACAACAGCACACCTAGGGCGGATCGCCATCATCCCGCCGATGGACTGTCCACACTCTGTTCTTGTTCGGGTGAATGGCAATTGAGGAGATGGGCGCAGGGAAAAAGCTGTGCAATTTTCTGCTCTTTAAGCTTGGCGAAATGGAGGGCACTCTTCAGGAAGCAGTGGAAAGTATGAAAGTGTAATAGGCATTTTAAAAGTAAGGGGTTCTATAGGGCTGCTTGAGGGATTCTGAGATTTAGGCATGCATCGAATCGGGAATGAGATAATCAGCGTTGTGAAATTGAAACCTGTCTGCAGCCTGCTGCTGCTCCCCCCCACCCCACCCCCCACCTCTCTCACAGATCAGTGATTTGTAACACTCATCTTCTTCAAGCCAGCCAGCCCTTCAAGATTATCCACAACTGTCAATAGTAATTGCCAAAGTATTTTATGACCTACACACACAAAAAAAAAAAAAATCTAAGGAATTTTATAACCGACAGTTATCAAGTTTCAGCACAGTGGTGTAAAAAAAAGAAAAGCAATGTTTTATGTGGAATATAATCACGTTTGGCTCGTTTAATGTTTGATGGCGGTTCCTTGTGTACCCGTCTACGACATTGATTGCGTCCAAGCCAGAAGGAAGGAGCCACAACGTGCATGTCGTTGCTGTAAGCGAACGAGAATAAAATAAAAAAAACATGTTTCAGAAACGCTGACGGGCTGATGCGAACTGATGCCTGCTTAATTGCCACAAAAGCGATGGCAGAGTTAATCACGTCTAAAAATGAGATGTCTGTATCAGACAGGGATAGCATACGCCATATCTCCCCTGTAGCTACACAGGCCCAGGAACAGTGAATGGCTCTTTTTGAAGTGAGTTTGAGTTTTATCATTTTAATTATTATGACTATTATCGCCATTTTATTATTAACATTTTAAAAATGTTTTGCTTGTTTCTATCACTGATTATGTGTGTGCCCCCCTTCTTGTTTGGCTTGTTTCTGCTGCCAATCGTAATCAAGAACAATATCTCATTTTAATGCTTTATTTTATTATCTTTTTTTTAATCACACCACTGCACAGAGGAGCAGAAAATTAAAAAATATATTTTACCATCCGGGTCAGAGCTGTCAGTTTTAGTACGGCCCGTATCGCCTGTTCTCCACACACACACACACACACACACACACACACACACACAGAGAGAGAGAGAGAGAGAGAGGCTTAACGTCTTAATCAGAATAATGGTGCCGGTGGCTGACACTGTGTGTGTACACCGGCTAGATTAAGAGGGGTTATTGGTTGTTGAGGAAACGGCCCGGGTCACATTCGTGAGGAGAGGCCGACACCCCTCTCCTCTCCTCGCGCCGCGTAAGTGAGCAGCGACCGCATCACTCACCCCCACGCGCCGCCTGATCGAAGCTCAGCTCGATAGCACTAAACCAGCAGCCGCTCGAAAGATTTGTCTTACAAAACCTTGAAAACTGCTCTGAATGTCCATACATTGATTTTTGTTGCCGGGGAATCTCGTGGGGCTTTTCGTTGCGAAGGAAGGAAGGCGGGCGGGCGTGCGGGCTCCACATGCACGCACGCAGGTGAGCGAGGGGCTTTCCCCTCCTCGTGGGAGAGGGGTTGGGGGATCGTGGAGGGGGGGATTTCCGTTAATAGCCGGGCCAGAATAATTAGTTGCGTGCAGAGTGGTGGGGGGTCCTTACCCCTCCCCTGGTCTCCCCCAGACACACGCTCGCTTCCTCCGTATCGACGTTCCTGCATTCCACCCCACACGCCGCCTATCCCCCTGAAGTCGTGGGGCAGTTACAAAGACACTTGTTCAATCTATCTCCTAAAAAAAACACGTTTACATATACTCTAAACCGAGTGACTCGAGAGTGGATATTAACACGGTGGCCACGCGATAAACCTGTATATATTTAACCGGTTATCTTTCCGTTTATTGTGAAGTCGATAGTGAACGGCAACGCTGGGGCTGATAAGATTAGATAGGGAGGCTCTTAAGTTGCATGAAGGGCACTAAAAATGTTACTGGCTCTTTTCTGCGTTGAAACGAGTGCAATCTCAGGTAAAGAGCGATGTTGTAGGCCCATGTTTGTCTTTAGGGCTGCCATACCCTTATATAAAGACTGTCCTAGCATGACCAGATAGTCAGAGCGGTAAAATGCTGATACATACGACTCCTAGACATACAAAGGAAGTCTGTTTTTATCCACATTCATGTAGACATAATTGGAGATATTAAGATAAGCAAGTCGATGTAGTACCACGACCCTTTTAACATAAAACGGTAAAGCAACTTGTCTGAAAATACAATGTAAAGAGGGCACTAATTTGGTAACACTTGAAGTGTGTCTTTGTTTAGTTTTTTTTGTCCCGCGTCTATCGTAACAGAATAATAAGCAATTCGCGTTCGTCCTTAACGGCTTATGACAGCCGGTGTCGCACATTGCGACAGGCGGCAAGACGGCACCGCTGCTTGTCTTGCTATGCAAATTAACGAGTGTGTTTTTACGACACACAACCTCTCGAGATGTTATTCTGGGCGCCGTGCCCGCCACGTAGCGCGCGGTCCATATTGTGATCCACTTCAAGTAGAAGAGTGTTATCAATGTTTTCAAATAGATTATTAAAGCTTGTTGAAATTTGCGCATTGAGAATGAAAAAAAATAAAAATCATTTCTGCACTGATATTTCAGTGTCTAAGGCAGATGCACATAAAGAGTTTTCATTTCAGACATCTGAGCAAATCTGTGACTCTCCCTCCCTCCCTCTCTCCCCCGTCCTCCCATCCCTCTTCCTCACGTCTTTGAAGTGATAAGGAAGTGTTAAATCAAAGCGATGGCTAATTACACATCTTGGGACTGCCTGGTTTTAAAGTCATTGTTCTTATTGTTCCGTCGCGCGGGCGTAGACGTGGCGGAGCAGACAAGGCTGGCAGCTGCCACTGCGCGTGCCACCTGCTGTACATCGCTGCGCGCTCATTAGCATAATCATCTCTGTCCCCCAAATGGAAGTAATGGTGTCACGCACCTTTGTGTAATCGCTACTGTCATAATATATGCCAAATTATTCCGTCCTGTGATTAGACGTTTCGGGAGAACCTGCTTCGGCGTCACATTTACACACGAGTACCTTTGATCTCCCGGGCCTAGGAATGGGACCGGGGGCACGAGGCATTATTCATGCGGTGGCGTTGTGTGAGTCCCGCCAACGATCCTAATTTGATTGTTAACGAATGCAAATTAAAAAAAGGATTTGGTGCCATTACTTGTAAATCAAACTGTGTTGATACATTTCTATAGATAATATGTGCTCTGAGAAGTATTTCTTATGGTCATTTCCACATTTACTGTATATGTGAATATGTATATATATATATATATATAATGCATTTAATTATTTATGGATTTATTTTTATGCACACACCGATTATGAAAATGCTTTGGAACAGAGGCCTTCTCTCTCCCATTGCACAGGTTTCACAAAGTTGCTTTGCATTAACATGAAGTTTTGGCTGTGAAACATTTACCGTATTAAAAAAAAGACGCTTGGATCTATATAAAAATAAACGAAAAATGCAAGGGAGAGGGAGAGAAATGACAGCGCCCTACCGCACGAATATTTTACATAATCAGAGCGCTTGCATCTTGCGCGGAGGGACAGCGAGGCAGAGGGGTGAATGGGTGATGATTGGAGGGGCCAGGGGCAGTGTGGTGGGAGTGGAGTGGACAGAGCTTGGCCGGGCAGCTAACCCAGCGAGCGTGTGAGAGCGTACGTGTGTGTGAGCGAGTGTGTGTGTGTGTGTGTGTGTGTGTGTGTGCGTGCGTGTGAGCGAGTGTGTGAGGGCGTGCGTGTGTGTGAGTGCGAGCGCGCATGTGTGTTAGTGCGTGCATGTGTGTGAGCGAGTGTGCATGTGTGTTAGTGAGCACGCGAGCGAGCGAACGTGCGTGTGTGAGTGCGAGCGTGCATTTGAGCGTGCATGTGTGTGAGTGCGTGCGTGTGTGCGTTTGAGAGAGTGACTGGCAGACGCCTGAGCCACTGCCAGGCAGGAGAGAGGGCCCTAATTGTGCCGGGGGCCCAGGGGAGGAGGGGGGACGCATCGCAGAAACGACGGCCAGGAAACCCACCGCGTCTCAACACTCTGACACCCTCTCCCACTACCACCCCAGATATTTTGCAAGAGCGGCAATCCATCCACCACCATGTCATATTTCTTATTTCCTTTGCTTCCATTTCCATCCCCGTCCCCGTCCCCCCCACCTCACCCAACCCCTTTATTTTGGACCTGGAAACCCCATGTCGGTGGATAGATTGCAGTCAGACGGTGTGGAGTGTGCGTTCAGCTCTTAAAGGCACCTGTGGTTGATTCATTTCGGCGCTGTGTAGCAAGCGGGGTTTTGTCGGTTGGACGCACGTTTTTATTTTTATTTTTTACTCTGACGTGCCAGCTTCGCAAAGACAAAACACCGCTTCTCAGCCCGCCCACACCGCCCACCCACCCACCTCTCGAGGTAAATGATAAATTCAGACAACCCCCACACACACACCTAATCGTTGTGAGCAGGAGGAAAACACACAGCCTTTTTAGAGCCCCAGTGTCTTAAGCTGCCATTGATTAAATGTTACCTGATATACTCCAGTTGGCAATCTTGTTAGAGCTTCCAATAGGCCAAGATAGACAGTTTAGGGTCCTCTGGCCTGATCAATATCGCAGATAAAGATTTCATCCATCAATGAGCTCCAAAAACAAAAGGTGTCTGCTACCTGATTAGGTCGGTGGGGAGATCGGTCCCCGATGCGTTGCCATGGCGCAGCGCTCGAGTTCAAAGTCGATCGGCTACAGGACGCGGCACGTGTAATTACCGACCCCCCAAACAGTTTCCGCAGATAACAGCGCCTTCGACTTACCTCGAGAGGAAAGGTTAATCTCCCCGAGTCCGGGCATTGAGTCCGGAGCCTCATTTATATATTTATTTGCTTGGTCCTCCCTGACCCTGCCCCTCTGGGCTGAAGGCCGTGTGTGAGTGTGTGAGTGTGGTGTGTGTGTGTGAGTGTGAGTGTGAGTGTGAGTGTGTGTGTGTGTGTGTGAGTGTGTGTGTTGTGTGTGTGTGTGTGAGCGCGAGTTGAAACCGGGCGCATTACCAATGGCACCGCAAATGGCCGAATCGATGCGCAAACAGCCACCGCCGTTTAAGAGTTATCAATAAATGTTCCTTTATTTCTCCCCTGAATGGATAAGTGTCGCAGTTAAAAAAGTCCAATGGGTCTCTTAATTGAAAGTTAATTTTAAATCAATGCGCAGAGTCATTTAAATATTGATCTCCTCTCTTTTTCTGCACAAATTGTTAACGTTCCCCCCTCGTACCTTTTTACCCCTTTTTGCAACAATTTTGTTTAAGATGCGGTCAATAGTCCACAATCGTGGGCGTTGTATAAAAAATAAAATAAAAATTGACAGTTGCTGCCAAAATTCCCAGCAGCAGTGTCACTGGCTCTAATGTCACCAAGGAAACCAGGTACATACATGTATTTTATGGGATGTTTTGTGGCCATTTTGATGTAGAGAAATGTAGCTATGTGCAAAAATGCGTGGCTTTGTACATCAAAAACGTGGCTAAATTAGCGATGCAAAGTGCTGAACAGTGTAGATATATTTGCATCTGCTAAACATAAATTTTAAGAAAGGCATTTCAACCAGATTGAAATAAAATGACATTTTCCAAATGCTGTTCAGCTTCGATCACAGTGCTTTTGTGCCCAAAACGATCATTTAAATCCGAAAAAGGTTTTGAGTCTCCATCCAAAGTCGCTGTTATGCAAACATATAATGTTTTGGTAATCTGAAGCATGCGTGCGTATCAGAGTTCTGTCTTTGGTGAAACATTGTTGTAGGTGTAGATACAGAGTTTACCCCAGTTTAACGCTTTGTACTTGACAGGGATGGAGACTGTGCCATGCTTCTGCTTGTGTGCTCAAACAGCCATGTCACTGGACTCTTTCTGTCAGAGTAGTGTTATTTGTGTGAAGCGTGTGTCTGCTGATGCTTCCGTGTAAGGGTCTATTAGTAGATACTACAGCCCATTTCACATTGTTTATACAATAGATGTTTTTTAATAGATCTTTTTTGCATGTTTGTATGGAGTTGGAGGCGTATGCGCCCGTGATTGTCTCTCTGCTCACACTGTCTTCATGCTGCAGAGTAAACTCATTTCATGTGAGCCTGCAGCTCAGCTCCGAGCATGCTCACGTCCTCATTTTGGGATATCGGCGCCAGAATCAGACCAAAGCGACTACTTGTAGCTTTTTAAATTCTCGAGATTGCATTGGAACAAAAAAACGATCCAAATCTAGACCTAAATTTAGAGCAAAATGTAACTTCTGCATGTAATAATAATAGTAATAATAATAATAAAAATCATCATCAAGTATTGCCCAAGACCCTACTATTGGGCCTAACATTTTTCACAAGCAGATTAGATTTCAGAAAAGGCAGTACAGTAAAAGTGATTTGTTTTTCATCAAGTAACTCCCTCCCCTTCCAAAGAAAAAAGAGAATGTGAGTATTTATGTTGTCCACATTCCTCGTGCAGTCTTTGACAAAAGGCTTTGTTTTCCTTTTCGTTCTCTGCCAAATGATGTCACCCGAGTTTGGACAGCAGAAACCGAAGCTCTGTTATTATAATGGCACAGTTGACAGGAAAGTGAAAATATTATTCTAATTATACATGTTACGTTGTTTTTTCAAAATGACCATTAGAGTTAGTTTTTTTTCCTTCTGCCTGTTAATCATTCCAGGATGAGCGCGATTTAGCACCGCTTCCCAAACGGGACGACCCTGCTGTGGAAAACATCAGCAGGTCACACTACGTGCCGAAAAAACCTTCAAACGATTTCCTTTCCTCCTTCCTTCCTTTTAATCTAGTCATAAACATACCAGCACTGGGACCCACGCTATTCCCGTTATCTGCTTTTATTCTTCGATTGAATTTATGTTTTTTTTGGCAAGGGAAGGACTAATGGTAATAGGCAGGGGTGATTGTAGGATTTGCCCTTTAGGGGGGGCTTAGCCCCCAATGAGAATGTGAGATGTACACATGCAAAGCACAAGCCTACATTTTTAACTCATTTCCTCTTACATTCCCCAACACAAAAACACCACAATGGTGGTCGCTCTCAAAATTGAAACACCATTCTCTCTCTATCTGTGGTATTAAAAAAAAAAAGATATTAAGTAAAAATGCGATTGGGCCATCTCTGGCTCGGTGTGCATGAGGGTTTCACGCGGGAGGCCCCTCTGTGTGTGTGTGTGTGTGTGTGTGTGTGTGTGTGTGTGTGTGTGTGTGTGTGTGTGCCCAGAAGAGGCCTCGAGATGTGACAGATAGATCTTATTTGTCTGATAGAGTTGAGCAGGGAGATGGAGCCACAGCTGCTTACTTCATTAGGTCCTCTCATTGATTGAACCCGCGCCGTAGTGATGCGCCGGGCCTCCTCCGATAACTGCTGCTAATAGAACAAAATGAATTCTTATCACAGAGATTGGAAAGGCCATTAACCCTGGGCCCGCAGTGCTGTTTTAGAAAGTCACAGACAGGAAGCTGAGCAGTGAGCGCGCGGGATGGGGAGGGGGGGAGGGGGGGAGGACTGCTTTCTGTCTTGAGCTCAGGTCACGTTTTGGAGGACGTGTGTGAAATCTCCAACCTCCTTTTTTTTTTTGGCTTCTGTGCAGATGAAACGGTTACCCCCAGGGGGCAGATGTTTCTAATCAGACGGATAAATATTGGACGGTGAATGACAAAAAAAAATGTTAAAGAACGCTAAGAGGGGAGAAGACAGGAATCTGTTTTTAAATGATTTTTGAAATACAGAGAAAGCCCTGCCGTGGTGCTCTACGGACGATGGCATTTTAGTCTGAAGGCCCCGCATGATTATGGAGTCACTCAAACTCAGTGTGGAAGTGGTGCGAGAGGCAGGTATTTTGCTTAGTCCAGGGGGGGAAGCTTGAAAGAAGCATTCTTTTAAGTTTTACATTTGTTGTTAGGAGTCTTTAAATGGAAATACACTCTCATGCATCTCTCGCTCTCTCTCTTTATATATATACTGTATATATATATATATTTTTTTTTAAGTCAAAACAGTGACTTTCTGTTTGTGAAGCAGAAATAAAAACCTTTAATCCTCATGTTTATTCATATTATGCAAAAAAAAAAAAAAAGAAAAGGGTTTGAGTGGATACATTATACATTAAGGCTATGAGACTCTAAAGGGAGTTGTCAGAAACGCGTACAATATGGGGGGGGCGAATGCACAGAGGATATTCTAAATGACAACAAAGACTATTTGCCCCAACGCTGATGCAAGCGTTTTACCTGGAAGTTTTGTGTGTTTGTTTAGTTTTGTAACTTGCGATGGCTCCCAGTGACGCTGTGCATACGCAGGTCTCTCTGAACCAATCAGCAGGGACTCGGTGCTGGAGTCTGCCCTGCCTGTGGGCCCTGTGTACTACAGAGACGTTCTCATAACCATGCGTAGACCAGGCTGCTTATTGTACCGCTGAGCCTTATTCCCCCCCCCCGTAAACCCTTTGCAATCTAATTTCAGATACGGGCATCGGGGCGGAGTGAAAATCATGATTATTTCACCGTAATTCGGTGCACATGGTTTGCCTGGAAGCGATGTAAGAAGAGAAATGTGCCGTTTGTTTCGTGATTCGACTCGAATGGTTGCCCAGGGTGGTCGCCCGCTATGCAGCGGTTTTGCTCAGATGTACCTAAACGTAAAAAGGAAATGCTCGTGGTGGAATCGGTTTACCAGCAAACATTTTTATTGGGAATTTAAAGTAAGCACAGCGCATGTGGCATCTGAACGAGCCGAGCGTGTTAGTGCAGCTATGTGCTGTAACCACCGTGCGCTTGTGGGCACATCGCAAACTAACTCTTATAAAGAATCACTTACCGGTACGAGGAGGATCGATTCATTAGCAGTGACCAAGTAATACCCAAATATTCTGTGTGTGTGTGTGTGTGTGTGTGTGTGTGTGTGTGTGTGTGTGTGTGTGTGTGTGTGTGTGTGTGTGTGTATATATGTGTATATATGTGTATATATGTGTATGCCTGTGTATGCCTGTGTATGCCTGTGTGTGCCTGTGTGTGTGTGTGTGTGTGTGTGTGTGTGTGTATATATATGTGTGTGTGTGTGTGTGTGTGTGTGTGTGTGTATATATATATATGTGTATGCGTGTGTGTGCCTGTGTGTGTGTGTGTGTGTGTGTGTGTATATATATGTATTTTTGTTCATTCAGAGTAAGCAATATCCCTTTTACAGTCAAGCGATTGCATTCCGCACAGCAACTGTTCCACCGAGACACTTTTACATACTTTTTCGATCAATAACCAGGACAGATTCCTGTAAACCCAGATGTTTATAAAAGCATAGTGCCACTACCAGGTGATATACCCCTTGTGTTTACAGGAGGTGCATATGCTGCTACTGGAGCCTATGTTTTTACTCTGTTAATTAGAGAGAACAGTTCCTCTGCTTTTAAGGTCTTTTAAGTGCCTGGTGTTTGTCCTTCTTTTTAAAGAAAGGTTAAAGGTCATTTGGCAATGCATCACTGCCATGGTGAGATAAATGTTATTATCAGTGTGTACGATATGTTAAAGTAGTCGCAAATGAAAACCTTCTCACCTGGCTGTTTGCCCCACAGTGGTGCTGGTGTGTGTGAGAGAGATCACACGCTTGCTGTTGAAATGAATCAGCGTTAATCGGACAAAAGCTTGTGCTATCAGCGTCTCGCTGTTGCAAACATGCATCTTTTTGTGTTTCTTTTTACCCTGATTAAGAAAAAAACTATGAAAAAAAACAAAACCAAAGAAGGACTCTTTCACATAATGTGAGAAGAATGCGTGGCATTAGAGCTAGCCCAGAGCAGACATTATTCATGGTTTCTAATATTGCCACCAGCAATGTTTTTTCTTTTTTGAAAAGCAGGGTGTTTGTGTTGAAATATCATATTAGAAAATTGATATCAAACAGCCCTTCACAAAGGCCTTCATTCTTGGAATTAG
This sequence comes from Aldrovandia affinis, assembly GCA_029706075.1. Lineage (NCBI taxonomy): Eukaryota > Metazoa > Chordata > Actinopteri > Notacanthiformes > Halosauridae > Aldrovandia > Aldrovandia affinis. The sequence continues at coordinate 8,722,700 of JAINUG010000016.1, forward strand.
GATTTGGAAATATTGGCGAGGGCCCTTGGAACGGTTTTCACTAATAATCCCTCCTCACTTAGAGCCGCGTAATGTAGGTTAATGCTAAGGTGCTCGGACATCTCGTCAGCGATCCTCTGCTGAAATATGAATATGCAGAATATGGTTGTGTGGAGCTGGTCTTCGCGTCTCTGTCGCTCGAAGGCTTCCATTGGAAATGAGGCCCGCTCCTCCGGGTTGATGTTTAGCATTTCAGACATGGTACATTAACGGCATCTGGTTAAGATCTAAACGCTTGTTAAATACGCAGAAATTTGGAAAAAGAGGGAGAGAGAAAAGATGTGGGGGGGTTTCTTTAGGTGGATAGAGGCTCAACAAGTCAGTAGAGGCTATTATCCTGAAAGCATTACAACTGGCCCTTAACTAAGCAGCGCACGGTGAGGATAGGGTTTCAAAAAGACTCTTGTTAAAATCAGACAGCGAAATTAAAAACACGAAGGGCGTGGAGTCCCACATCGCCGAGAAAATCGGGGCCCGGGTTCCCATGGTAACCTGAGGACCAGGGGTGTGGATGAAAAGCTGGCATTTCTCCTACCCTGACCGTATGATAAGGTACGCCGATGCTTTTATCCAAAGTGACTTACAGTAGTGAATGCATACATTTTTTCAGTATGTGCGGTCCCCAGTGGGAATTGAACCCACAACCTAAGTGTTGTCAGCACCGTGCTCTACCTACTGAGCCACACAGAACCATGCTCTACCTACTGAGCCACACAGAACTACGCTCTACCTACTGAGCCACACAGAACCACACTCTACCTACTGAGCCACACAGAACCACGCTCTAGAACCACACCACACTCTACCTACTGAGACACACAGAACCACGCTCTACCTGAGCCACACAGAACCACACTGAGCTACCAGAACCACGCTCTACCTGAGCCACACCTACTGAGTCACCCAGAACCACGCTCTACCTACTGAGCCACACAGAACCACACTCTACCTACTGAGCCACACAAAACCACTGCAGTGATTGATTGGGCGATTTGATCGATCGGTTGGTTGATTTTTAAATAAATGTTGATATCCCTGTGGTTTTATTGAGATGGCCGTCAATCCTTTATTGGGAAAAAAGTTAAAGAGCAAAAAAATAATAATAACACTGCGGAGTGTGCTTTTGTGGATTAATGAACCGCATTACCGTTCTACGGAAGAAATTGGCAATGAAATCTTAATGCGTACAATCGTTGCTTCGCCAATGTATTTCCAATGTAGCGTAGAACGGGTCAGTGTTTTTACTGGGCAGATAATGTACCCGCTCGAGCCATTATTGTACCCACGGGGAGCGTGCGAGAGAAGGCCCAGCGTCTAGTCCGGCGTTTAACCACTCACAGAACGACAGGCCCAGCCTCGTAATGAAGAGGAAGCACCTGGCTCGCATACGCGATCGCCATCCTTCACGGCGGAACGGTCCATGTGCAATCTCATAAAAACATTTTTTTAAATGCGTGTTTTTAAAATCTGTTGAGTTTTGTTGTTGTGTCTTGTCTCCTCTTGTTCTCCTCATTTATTTCAGCCATGGGTGTGGCACTCCCGATGTGTTTAAGACTAAGATTAAGACCGGGAGTGCCACTAGGGGGCGGCAATTAGCTGTCCGCCCCAGGGAGATGGGGGGGAAGCCAATACGAGCTCGCTGTGTATAGGAGTGGCTCTGGACTACCGGAGTTACAGTTGACGGCTTGGCGAGTGCCGGCTCGGAGGAGACGGTAGACCGCCTTTGCTGGTCTCAGGGCTACGGCAGCGAACTCACAATATGAGGGGGGGATTGACATGAAAAGAGAGGGTGCAATTGGCTACTAAATTGGGAGAAAACGGGAGAAAATTCTTAAAAAACAAATAGTACGATTAAGAGCTCTTTTATGTAAACAACGTTCTGTTCTGCTTTAACGTTGAGAACCGTCTTCACATCAGAGGTACCCATTGGCTTAGAGGAGATCACATGGGGGCAGTCTGACCTCCGTGGGGGGGTTATTTATTGTTTGCGGTTCGGGTTTGGGGGACCCGTAGAGTTGCATCCTCAGTCCTGCTGTTAGCGATTAAGTCGACGGGTAAAAGTCTGTGCCGCAATCTTGCTGACATGCAGCCTTTCCTTCGCGCTCAGATTGCTCAAACTCTGTTGCCAGGGTCAGAGCGGGGCCAGACTCCGTGATGATGTATAGGAAAGCATGTCTGGGAATTTCTCCTCGCTCTTGAAACGCATACCGGGGCAAAGCTGCAGAAACACCCTTCGAAAGAAGAGAAAAAAAAAAAAAAGTCCTGTCTGATGAGACCCAGATGATAGCGGCTTTTTTTTTTTTTTTTTTTTTAACAACCTTCATCATTTTCCTTTTTTTCTCTTTTTGCCCTGACACACACCATACTTTAGTAATGCGTTCCCAGATAGCCTTAAAAATGTGGCGCCCCCTGGAGGTAAAGACACTCAGTGCTACTGTGACACTTCACTTCCCTGGGAAGGGGAGACGGGTCGGTAAATCCAGCTGACGGAACGACAGTGTCGGCGACTCCAGAAAATGAGAGAAATGAAGGAAGGAGGAATGAGGGAGGGAGGGGGAGACCGAAGGGGTTGTCCAGGAAGGGTGGGGTGGCTAAAGAGAGTGTTGCCCCTCCCTGGGGTCTGACGCGATGGAGGGCCGCTTGTGTCGATCCTGGCCCCTGATCACCACCGTGTTCCACTTTCATACACACAAACTCACACACACTCACACACACACACACACACACACACATACTCACACCTCCTCCACACACACACACACATCTCCTCCACACACACCCACACACACCTCCTCCACACACACACACACACACACCTCCTCCACACACACACACACACCTCCTCCACACACACACACACACACACTCCTCCACACACACACACACACATACACCTCCTCCACACACACACACACACACATACACACACCTCCTCCACACACACACACACATACACACACACACACACACACACACACATACACACACCTCCTCCACGGCCATTTGTGTTTTTTTCCCATCTGATATTTATTTGAGATTCGGCAGGGAGTGGGGGATGGGGGAAGTGAGAGAGAGAGAGAGAGAGAGAGAGAGAGAGAGAGAGAGAGAGAGAGAGGCAGGCAGGCAGGCAGAGGAAGAGACAAAGCCCTTCTCTTCTGAGACTGTGTTGTGATCATGACCTTGCTGTTTATGTTGTATTGCGGAAGAAGAAAGGAGGCAGCAGACACACTTTCTTTTCAAACAAGCAGTTCAGTTTGTGCTGCCTGCTCCTCTTTGTGCGAACAGGACTGTTGTACCAGAGTGCAATGTGTACCTCTTAAAAGCTAACACTAACACACAAATACACACACACACACACACTCACACACAAACACACATGCACACAAACGCACACACACGCACGCACACACATGCACACAAACACACGCACACAAACATGCACGCATGCACACACACACTCATACACACACATGCACACAAACGCACACGCACACATGCACACAAACGCACGCACACACACACACACACATGCACACAAACGCACACACACATGCACACAAACGCACGCACACACACACGCACACACATGCACACACACGCACACACACACACACACGCACACGCACACACAAAAGCTTTACCTTTGTCCTGGTGAGGAATTAGAATACACTGATGTTGCACAAGTGCCAAAATTGCATTTTTTTATTTTTTTTGCCACACAGCTGCTGGCAATGACAGGGGATATTTCATCCCGTTGTCAGAATATTATTAATAAAACATCAGGACTAGAGTGCAGCAGTACAATCTTTCCCTTTCAATCACTCCCCGGCATCTGCCATGAAAATTTCATGCTGTATATAATTTCGACTTAATGTGTTGCACTTAAAACGTCGTTGGGCGCCTATGCGCGGAATTTGAAAGGGTTAATTATATCATGTTCCTGGGAGCCGGGGCCACTGCTTACCAAAACAATGGCCTGAGTGATTGTATGCAAATGGGCCCCTGACCTTTCCGCTACCTCCTGGTCAATTTATACGGTTATTAAGCCTTTATAAAATTGATGAGCACAGCGCTTTGAATGCCATTTTCTCTGCTGCTGCTGCTGCTGCATCCCCCTAATTTATTTCATTCCTTGCAGGTCTCCCCCAAAATATAAAAATCACATATATATATATATATTTGTGTGTGATTTGTATTTTTTGCCCTGCGATGGAAGCAGCAGCAGCAGCAGCAGCATGTGGTGTGTGGAGCGGCGCGCCTGGTTATCTGGCATTACTCAGACTGCTAAAAATTCATTAAAAAGTGACACAGGGCACAGTGAGAGACAAATGATCGCAGGATGAAAGGGGAACAGTGGTGCCTCACAGGGATTAGCGGCCTCGGCCTAGCGGCTAACAGCATAAACAGATTAATCCAGTCGCAGCGCGCAGCTAAGATACACAGAATTATTAAACAAGGGCTGAGGCCCACCGCAAAGATCTGCGTGTAATCTGCATGGTGCTAACAATCGTGGAGAGGTGCGTGCGCGCCGTGTGTGTGCGTGTGCGTCTGTGTGTGTGTGTGTGTGATGTGTAATTATTATAATTTTACTGTATAATTATACTTTTTTTTCAAGAAACTAAGTGTTTCGCTGCTGCTCGCCCCATCGGATATTAAGGTTGGAGGTCAGCTGGAGTTGAGTTGATTCGGTGGTATTTCAATGCGTTTAGTCAGGGGGCGGACGTTGTTGTGCATGGCAGTGTTTGGTAACAGCATCCCCCCCTTGTTCACAGAGGAGCCAGTCGACGACACCGAGGGGCCCCCAGGACTGCAACTCTGGCCGCAGTGGACGACAAAGACCAGAGTGAGAGGGACAGCAGAGACAGCAGGAGGACAGAGAGAGACCCCAGTAAGACTGTCGCATGTGGGCCCTTATTTCCTCTCTCCCAACCCCCTCCAGACTCCTGCTCTCTTTCATCTTAAACCTGTCTGCTCATTTCTGGTTAATAATGACTGCGTGTGTGCGCGTGTGTGCGCGCGTGTGTGTGTGTGTGTGTGTGTGTGTGTGTGTGTGTGTGTGTGAGTGTGTGTGTCGCTAGCGAAGCGCTATCACTAGCCTCTCCCATTGACCCATTTTTTAATCATAGCCGTCTGACAGTGTAGATGCGGATAAGTTGAAGAATATTATTACGGAGTGACCGGCGAGATTATTTTTTAATCAAATCAGTTTTTTGCGTGCTTGTAATTTTTAAGCGCCTTTCATTAATCTTTGCCGTACTTGTGATTCCACTGATGACATATTAATTTTGCGTAAGCGTGGGATTAGATACCACTCGTATATATATATATATTTTTTTTTATTTTTCACCCCAATATAGCAGTGGGCCCGTGTAACTCTTAAATTGTTTTTTTTTTCTTCTTCTTCATGTTTTTCCCTAACTCGTAAGGCCTTAGGGCAGCCCATCCCATCAGAACACACTCTCCCCCATTTATTAAAACCAAAAAAATCTGCATATATTTATAGGTGGTAACACATTAACAAGGACAACAATCTATAACAAAAAGAAAATAAACCAGTTTAAAGCTTAGAAAACAACCCTCCGGCTAGCATCTGCTTCAGATACCTCGGGCTTCGTCGTATTTGAATTGGCAAATATGAATTCATACAGTACGGTGCATTTTTATGGATGAGATGGAAATCTATGGTCAAAATGAATATTACATTGGATCTTTTTAAGTGCATGCTGTACCTAGCTACATAATGCTGGACGCAGTGAAGCAGAAGAAATGCTGAAACAGGTTGGAGCCTATTAGTTTAGGTAGTCATCTATCTTTTAACCATATCTCCATGACAGGGCCGTCTGCAGGAGCCACCAGTCAGTGCGTTTGCAACTCCGCCTTACATCGAGGCATCATTTACCATCGAGGCATGGCTGCACATCTTGTGCTGGAGTCGAGTCAAACCACGCTGTTGGTTTTTTATTCTTTTCTTGTGAAAATCACACATTTTTTATGTTATGTACATTTTACCATGAAGGGGAGACCACTTTAGTGATGAATACTATGTACACACACAGGAATTATACTGTGTTTTGTTTTTGGTGTGTACGCTAAACGATTTGATGATGTGAAAGGCTTGTGCATGTCTTGTCAGGAGCACAGAGAGGACACTGGTCTGCTCTTTGCAGTAAAATGTACGATTTGTTTCCCTCTCCTCAAAACTAAATTCCTAACGAGGACGACAAAGTCAGCCCTCTGAACAGAAGAGATTATGGTGTGAGAAGTTTGAGCGGTGCGTTTAGCTGCTGTGCTTTGCAGTTCATCTTCAAACCGAGAGCTTAAATGGGAAACTGTTTTCCTTAGAATTCTGCCATTGCCTAGTTTCATCTGCATTGTCATATTAATCTAGTGTCACTTTAGATTACTCATAATCCAAATTACATTTTCCATGCAAATGTTTTAATCTGGATGAAGTCCAGATTACTTTGTGCTCCGTAGACAAGTTACATGTCACTGGGATAGCTCAGGGGAACACATTTTAATAACACTGTAAACACAAGCACAGATGAAAATGAACTGTCATTACTGCTAAGAAAATTACCAGCAGGCTTGGCTCAAATTAACAGGGAAATTAGCCATTGTTCATAGGACCTAATTTTGCGTTTTAATTTCTTGTACAATTTAAATAACACAGATAAGTTAAATGAAATGTAATGCATGCAGACTAGATCAAATATTGAATATTTTTAAAATTAAACCTCCTCTTTGAAGCATTGTTTGCATGTGTCCACAAATGTACCAGATTGGAAATTAGCCTTAGTCAACTTATGACTTTATTTTTTTATAAACATTCGATTAAAATATCTAAAAAGCATTAGCATATTTAATTATGAGCCTACAGGCGTGAAATCTGGTTTCGAGGTTAATGAATGCCTACTCTACGCCTGAGTGAGTTTGCCAAATATAGAATACGCCAGTATGAGTCCAACTAAAAAGTAAGACATTTTTTTAAAAGCACAAGCGTTTGACACGATGCATTGTGTGTAAGGCTTTGGGACTCTCAGAACCTTCGTGGAGTTTAGGGTTCAGAACATTGACGTTGAAATGTTATCGGTTGAACCGCAGGACACACTAATGTGTAACCTAAAGACAGCGTCCCAGTAAATCAGCGAAGATGCAGGAGGCCCTTCCAGGACCAGGGGGGTTATTTATGTCCCCGTAACCTTAGCCCCGCTGCGAAGACCAAAGTCCACTAAATTGAATAGTAAATTCAGCCTGCCTTCGCCGGGCAATTCCTTTTTAATTGATGTTTTCTTCGAATGAGTTATCGAAAGGGAAATTCTGTCCTTAAAATCTCAGCCGGCCCAAACGTGATGACGGAAGCACTCTCGTTTCGATCAGTGTGGCGTCTGCACTTGACTATGTGCTTGGATTTCCATTATGCTACATTGTAAACATGGAGAATATGTAATATTACCCAACTACAATAAAACGCACACACACACAACACACGTATATAATTATCATTTTTTTCAAAATATGTACAAATATTCAGAATGTGAAAGAAATGAACAGAGTAGGCTACATAGTTGTAGATGTTGCTTTTTTTGGTTGAAATGTGCCAGCGGTGTTTTTAAAGGCCAAAGAGAAAGAATAGCAGGAGATTTTAAAATGCCATTGGCAGTTGTAAATAAAGATGGGTGGTGAGGCTGGCGGTCTCGCTCCTGTAATGCGAACGGCTCTGAATGTCATAAATCACCTTTTGATTTATCTAATCAGCCAAGGTCCCGCTTCTCAAAGGCATTTGTCATTGGGAGAGGAACGGGTGTCACAATTATTTAATCTGCTGCTTCGTTGCGGCCGCGCTGTGTGTCCCAGGACAAAGGGAAAAGGGCATCGTCATTAAGTGTGAAGGCAGAGCCCTTAAAACGCGGTCCGTGGCTCTGTCCTCCACAACGCTGCGCCGCCCGCGTCTGTGTTTACGTTCCAGCAGCTGAACAACGTAGAATATCTGGGTTACCGCTCTTTTATTTCGTAAGAAAATGACCAACTCCGTGGAGGGGGGGGGGGGGGCAGCATCCTCCATCTACCACTTCTGGCTCAGTAAATGATCCGCCAGTTACGGTTTTATTGTAAACAATTGATCTTGGAAAATGTCTCCTTGCGTCGCTGTCTCGACGCCTATTCCGTTCCCCCACGTTCACGCGCCTCTTTCACACGCAGAGGGTATCTCTGCTCTTATTTTTAAACAGTGGGGGCTTTATTTAGGGGGTTGTCCAGGGGTCTGTCTGTCCGTGGTGTACTGCGAGCGTTTACCGAAGCGGTGGCCGCGTCGATCGAGAAAATAAATCACAAAGACGAGCCCACGTGCCACGTGTGCGTCACACAATCAGACCTCCCCACCCCACCCCACCCCCAGACTACACATTTACATCCAGTATGACGGCAATCAATGGCGAGGCCCCATTGTGTCGGGAGATGCGTTTGCGCCTGGTTGTCCAGCAATCGCCTGCTCACCCTGGAAATAATTTAGTTGCAAATTGACTGGAAGATGGTGAAAATTGAAAGTTAAAATTAGAAATATTCATAACAAACAGCGATGTGGGGGGAGGTCAGATGATGTTGCCTGGCGATGAGATTGGAGCGTCTGGCAAATAAGGTTTTCTGTTTGTCGTGAAATGTATGTGACACGCGTCCCCAACGCTTCCTGGGATATCAAAGCGAGGGAGGAGGAGGAGGGGGAAGAGATTATCTCGCAGTTTGAGGCTGCAGAAAATTCTGTGATGCTCTTGGAAATGTATATTGTGCCCTTGTGTCTAAGATGTGCGTTTTCTTTTTCCCTTTCTCCCCTTCACACCCTCGCGTGTCACGTTCCCTGACAGGCTAATATTTCAGACTTCAGATACAACACGTGATTACCGTGTGGAATGAGAGAGGCGGCCCTCGGTGATGCACAAGCACAAAAATTAAGATGTGTTTTTGGCGTGCGCTTGTGGATATCCATGTGCCTTCAAGTGCAAGAAGATACAGGATCCAGTGTATAAAGAAATGACAATAAATACAAGAAAAACATAATTTTTTCCCCCTTGTATATAGTATAAGAGCTGTGATTGCCGTGGTTTTTCTGTGACTCGTAAGAATAAGACAGACATCTTGCCTTGAGTGAACAGATATGGAATGAGGCATGTTGGCCCACAGTCGTTTGTGTTCCGTCCGCTCTGAGAATGGAAAACTCACGTTGGCTGGGAGGGCTATAGGCACGCTGTCTGTATCTAAGGACGAGGCTAATGAAAGATTTATCTGTTCAGCATTTGCTAAATACAACTGGGGGGGTCTGGGTTCCAGGATTGGGCTCGGCCGTAATGATAATAGCAGGGCTGTATTCCAGTGTCCTGTGCAGGGCACACATATTCGGGATAGTAGTCAGAGAGGTTATTTGGCCATGGGGGAATCTATATCTCCTAATGAACCGCGTAATATTACCAAAACATTCAGTGCAGCATTCTTGCGGTGAAAAAGCAAAGGATGTGAATATGCCGTGTTTCCTCTGAATATCTTCAAGCTGAAGGCTGAGAGCTTTATGAGGCAGAATCACATTCCAATCGTCGAACGTTAAACAAAATGTGTTCAATGGATCAGACTTTATTTTTTTAACTTCCGTTGTATAATCGTGTGCGAAATTGAAGATTGCAGCAATCTCCCTCAGTTCATAGTTCCATTATTTTTGTCGTCGTTGTTGTTGTTTTGCTGTGATGTGATTGTTTTTCTGAGATAAATATTTTAATATTGCCCATATAATATGTTACAAGATATGCCGTAAGAAAAATAATACATTTTGAGAGCAGGCATTTGAAACTCTGCTGTCTGTTATTGATTTCTCTCCCTCGAGTTAACGAAAGGTTACCTTGAACAAAAGAGACCTCCATTACCAGATTCATACGATAAAGTCTGCCAGGATTATTTACCAACGTATTCCAGTAGTTAAAGTCCAGGTATTGCATATTTGTGAATTCAGATCAGTGGATATCACGTACTCATTTTTTTAATTGTTGGTGTGAGCCGTCAAGTCACGTCACCCTCTCTAGTGCAGCTGTGCTGTTGGCAAAAATAAAGACTCTGCCCCATTTTTGCCCAATTTATTTTCATCATTAAAACTTGTCTTGTTAAGGAGAATCTTGTGGAGACTAAATCCGTCTGCTGTTTCTATTCTCAGGACTTCATACGCTGGGTAAAGAAGCCCCAGGGAGCACGGCGGTGGGGAAGAGGTCACTACTGCAGGAGAAGGAAAATGACGGCGCGTCGAAGAGACCGCGATCCACCGAGGACAAGACGGCCGCCATCGAGCAGGTAACCGTGGAACGACGGGTGAAACGGACGCCCCACGGCGAAAGAGGGCGTATTTGGGGCGAAACACCTGAGTTAGCTCCCAACTCCCCTCCCCTGGATCTCTGTATACAATGGTGTATTTATAAATTAAATTATGAAGTATTAGCTTGTCTTTGAGGAAACTCTTTGAGTGATGCAGGTTCTTTGAGTAATTTCTGAAATGGATTACATTAAAGGGAGGTGGGTGGGAGGCGGTGATCTAGAAGTGCTCGTTGTGACGAGGGTCGAGCTTGGACCAGAAAGGGGGCACACCTTCGCTCAGTTTATTTAAAAATAAAATGTTATGGGAGGGGGGCGAACGTTTTACCTTTTAAAATACAGAATGCGGGTTCTTTATTTTTGGCTTGCCGTTAATCGTTAAACTTTCACGTGTGGAATGTGAATATAAAAATGAGTATGAATGTGAAACAGCATCCCGCTAAGTGGCACATATGGTGACAGTGTGGTATAATGGTTAGGGGAACTAGGCCTGTAATGCAAAGGTTGCAGGTTCGATTCCCAGGTTCCCACTGCCGTTGTACCCATGAGCTAAAGGTACTTAACCCGAATTGCTTCAGTAAATATCCAGCTGTACAAATGGATTGTATGTAAAGAAATGTAAACTGTAAGTCACTCTGGATAAGAGCGTAACGAACATATTAAATGGCATGTGTGTGATTGAGCTTCACAAACCCGCTGTCCGTCCGTACTGTAACTGCTGTGTCTTTTCCCCCAGATCCAGCAGTGCCCGTACTGTAACTACAGCAGCAAGGACGCCAACCGCATCCAGATGCACGTGGTGTCCCAGCATTCCATGCAGCCGGTCATCTGCTGCCCGCTGTGCCAGGACGTCCTTAGCAACAGGATCCACCTGCAGCTGCACCTGACACACCTGCACAGCGTCGCCCCCGACTGCGTCGAGAAGCTGCTCTCCACTGTACGTAAACACCTTGCTGGTTTTTTTTTGGGGGGGAGGTTTTGTATAAAATTGGTTTCTGATTTTTTCCCCCCTGTTTTTCTCCCAATTTGGTGGTCAATTACACCCTCTGTTTCTTTCAATTTACCCTCCCCCCCACGAGCCCACCACTCGTCCTCGGAGGCAAGTCAGTTTTTCCCCGTACAGGGACACCTTTCGCGCTTCTTGGCGAGCCCGTGTCAGTTCCCCCTCCCTCTGGGGTGGTCAGCCAATCGCAGCCTTCCCAAGTGGGCTCTTGGCCAGAGCCGGGCTGGCACAGCCAGGTTTTTGAACCTCGGCTGCAGTAGGAAACTTGCATTCGGGGTGAATGCTTTGACCGTTACGCCACCCGAGGCCCACACATTGGGTGTTTTAACCGTCTGCTTTTTTTAAAGTCTTGGCATCCCTTTTAAAACTGTAATAAAAGTCAGTCATGGCTGTCACCCTTCTCTGTGATCCAGTGTGCGCTCTGGCCAGCTCCCCCCACACAGAGAGGCTCTGTTAAACGCCTCCCATGCATTACAGCCCCCACTCCTGGGGGGGACTTTGCCATAAACATGAAAGTTTTCCCCCTATTAGAAAAAGCCGGGTGCCGCTTTTGAAAATAAACTTTATATGGGAGCTCAGAAAAAAAGGGGGCATATATTTATATATTTATACACATGTTGATAATTGAATTACTTTTCATTTACAAATATTTTAAACATCTTGAATTTGTTTTAAGTTAGTGCCAGTTTACTGCTTTCTATGTGCTCTTTGATGGAATTTGCCTATTTTGAGAAAGGTTAGATTTAGGTTACTTCTGTGGTAAGGTTATGCAAATGCTTTTGTTGTAGGAAAATGTATTGTCCTTTTTCAGTTTGTGCTTTATTTTGCAGTATAAAACAATTCATTTAAAACTTGTGACCTGTGTTCACACTTTTTTTTATTTTATCTATTGTTTCTGATCTTTTTTCCACCTATTTTTCTCACAATTTAGTAGCCAATTACACCCTCTCTTTTTTTCATGTCAATCCCCCCCTCGTATTGTGAGTTTGCTGCCGTAGCCCTGAGACCAGCAGTGACAAAGGCGATGTACCGCCTCCTCCGAGCCGGCACTCGCCAAGCCATCAACTGTAACTCCAGTACACAGAGCCACTCCTATACACAGCGAACTCATATCTGCTTCCCTCCCCCTCCTTGGGGCAGACAGCCAATTGCCATCCCCTAGTGGCACTCCCGGCCAGAGCCGAAACTGCCATGGCCGGTGGAATTGAACCCCGGTCGCAGTGTCCAGCGTCAGACATTGTAACCACTAGACCACCCGGGAGGCTGTGGTCACACATTTACACCAACTTCATATTTTTTAGGTGTCAGGACCAGATGTTATGATGCCCAGTAACATGCTGCTATCTGCAACTGTGCAAGACAAAGCCCCATTACAGATGGACATGTCGACTGTCACACTAGAGGGACCTTGTAAACCATACGGTAAGCAAATGATTTCCATTTTCTGAAGCCTTCATTCACTGTTTTAGTAAAAAAGCTTTTCATCACACAAAGAAAAGAAAAATATATAATGTGTGGTGAAATATAGTATCTAACATGATCTTTTTCTTCATTATTTTCTCAGCGATAGTGACATTGCATATTTATGTGATATCTTGATTCGGGTGATTAAATCGGTCTTAAGTACGTGAAAACCCCAGTAAGAGACCCCAGTAAGCCATTTCTTCTGTCAACACCATGATTGTCGATAATATTGACATTTTTGCATACCATTTTTTTTTTTTTTTTTTTTTTTCTCACTGTACATGAGGTTGGTTGTATATTTTGTTATTATATAAAAATGTGAGATAATCATGTCTGTATGACACAGATCACACGTGACCCTGTTCAATTAATCTAGAGCAGGGTGTCAAACTCATTCCATCGAGGGCCAAGTGTGTGCAGGTTTCTGTTCTAACCAATGCATTACACCAGGTGATTTCAATTAGGTTCCCTCATTCATTGAAAAAGTGAGATAATTTGTGAAATCACCTGGTGTAGTGCATTGGTTGCAACAAAAACCTGCATACACTCGGCCCTCGATGGAATGAGTTTGACACCTGTGATCTAGAGCAAACGTGCCTCTTTCTAAGAGTCCCTTTCCCTTTAATTTTCCTCACAGGCGACGGTTCGAACGACGAAAAGAGCAGCGCGGCACAAGAGAAGGGCGAGCTGGAGCTCCAGATCGACGAGTTCAAGCCGCCGAAGGAAGCCTCGGAGGCGCCCGACTGGAAGAGGGAGCCAAAGAGCTCCCAGGACCCCCTCCAGGAGCACCTGAGCGAGCTGCAGAGACGCCAGCAGCTGTCCGTCTCCGACCGCCACGTCTACAAGTACCGCTGCAACCACTGCAGCCTGGCGTTCAAGACTATGCAGAAGCTTCAGATACATTCCCAGTACCACGCCATCCGGGCGGCCACTATGTGCGGCCTGTGCCAGCGCAGCTTCCGCACGTTCCTCGCCCTCCGGAGGCACCTGGAGAGCGGCCACCCGGAGCTGAGCGAGGCGGAGGTGACGCAGCTGTGCGGGAGCCTGCCGCTCAACGGGGACTTCTGTTCGGAGGGCGAGGCACGGGCCTATGAGGAGGCGGTGGCGGCGCAGGCCTTCGAGCAGGACGTGGACAAGGAGGAGGAGGACGCGGACCAGGAGGGCAAGGCCAGTCCCGCGGGGAGCGACAGCAGCTCTCTGCTGGATGAGACGGGCGCCGAACCAAAGCGGACTCTGCCGTTCAGGAAGGGCCCGAACTTCACCATGGAGAAGTTTCTGGACCCCTCACGGCCGTACAAGTGCACGGTGTGCAAGGAGTCCTTCACCCAAAAGAACATTCTCCTGGTTCATTATAATTCAGTCTCGCACTTACACAAGTTGAAGAAAGTTCTGCAGGAGGCCTCGAGCCCGGGTCCCCAGGAGCCCAACAACAACATCGACAACAAACCATACAAATGCAACATTTGTAACGTCGCTTACAGCCAAAGCTCAACCCTGGAGATCCACATGAGGTCCGTGCTCCACCAGACGAAAGCCAGAACTGCCAAAATGGAGACCGGCGGCGGCGGCGGCGGCGGCAGCATCGCGGGCGGAAACACGGCGCCCGCCAACAGCCCGCTCTCCTCCGCAAGTCAAGGAAACAATGCAGAGCCCGCAAGCTCGCCGGCGTCGGCCAACAAGGAAAACACCGCAGATGCCAAAGAGATCAGCAAGAAGCAGGCCAGCGATCATGTCTCCTCCGTCCCGCCCTCCTCCCACCAGCCGTCGCCCCAGTCCCAAGCGCAGCTGCAACTCCAGCTGCAGCATGAGCTCCAGCAGCAGGCCGCCTTTTTTCAGCCGCAGTTCCTCAACCCGGCCTTTTTCCCCCACTTCCCCATGACACCCGAGGCCCTGCTGCAGTTCCAGCAGCCTCAGTTCCTCTTCCCCTTCTACATCCCCGGCGCCGAGTTCAACCTGGCGCCCGAGCTGGCCCTGCACTCTGCAGCGGCCGCCGCTGCGTTCGGCATGCCCGGCATGACAGGCTCGTTCCTGGAGGACCTGAAGCAGCAGATGCAGCAGCAGCACCACCAGCTGGGCCAGCAGCAGCTCCAGCTCTCTCAGCAGCAGCATGCCCAACAGCAGCAGCAGCAGCAGCAGCAGCATGCCTCCCAGGCCCAGGCGCAGCACCAGAAAGCACAACAGCAGCAGCAGCAGCAGCAGGCAAACAAGCCCAAAATGGATCCAAACAGCGAGATTCAGATGTCCCGGGAGGCAGAGGAACACCTGGAGAAGCAGGAGAGCAAAGCCAAGCAGGAGTATCTGAATGGGGACGGTGCGAAGGACAGGGACTCCAAGAAGCTCAAACTTTCTGAGCCTCTCCTGCCGCCACCTCGCATCGTGTCGGGAGCCAGGGGCAACGCGGCCAAGGCCCTGCTGGAGAACTTCGGCTTCGAGTTGGTCATCCAGTACAACGAAAACCGTCAGAAGAGCCAGAAGAAGAGCCGGGGGGCCGGAGAGGAGGAGATCAGCGACAAGCTTGAGTGCGGGATGTGCGGGAAGCTCTTCTCCAACATGCTCATCCTCAAGAGCCACCAGGAGCACGTGCACGGGCAGTTCTTCCCGTACGTCGAGCTGGAGAAGTTCGCACAGCAGTACAGGGAGGCCTACGACAAACTGTATCCCATAAATCCGTCATCCCCGGAAACTCCTCCACCTCCGCCGCCCCCGCCCCCACCCCCACCACCACCGACACCCCAGCCAACCACCGCCACCTCTGTGGGAAGGGCTCCCACACCTTCTCCGGCCCCTCTGCAGGCTCCTCCGCCCCCGCCACCCCCACCACCACCACCTCCTCCGCCCCCACCTCCCTCTGCTCCTCCACAAGTCCAGCTGCCCGTGTCCTTGGACCTCCCTCTCTTCCCGCCACTGATGATGCAGTCTGTCCAGCACCCGGGTCTGCCACCACAGCTGGCCCTGCAGCTGCCCACGATGGACTCCCTGTCATCGGACCTCACACAGCTCTGTCAGCAGCAGCTGGGGCTGGACCCGAATTTCCTGCGACAGTCGCAGTTCAAGCGCCCGCGCACCCGCATCACCGACGACCAGCTGAAAATCCTCCGCGCCTACTTCGACATCAACAACTCGCCAAACGAGGAGCAGATCCAGGAGATGGCGGACAAGTCGAGCCTCCCGCAGAAGGTCATCAAGCACTGGTTCCGGAACACACTCTTCAAAGAGCGGCAGCGGAGCAAGGACTCGCCGTACAACTTCAGCATCCCGCCCATGACGACGCTGGAGGACATCAGAATCGAGTCCCAGTATAGCACGCTGGAGTATTACAGGACGGACGCCACCATGAACAAGAGGTCGTCCAGGACCCGCTTCACGGACTACCAGCTGCGAGTCCTGCAAGACTTCTTCGACACAAACGCCTACCCCAAGGATGACGAAATAGAGCAGCTCTCCACCGTGCTCAACCTGCCGACTCGTGTGATCGTTGTGTGGTTCCAGAACGCCCGTCAGAAGGCGCGAAAGAGTTATGAGAATCAGGCGGACGCGAAAGACAACGAGAAAAAGGAGCTGACCAACGAACGCTACATCAGGACCAGTAATATGCAGTATCAGTGCAAGAAATGCAGTGTCGTTTTCCCTCGCATTTTTGACCTAATAACTCACCAGAAGAAGCAGTGTTACAAAGATGAAGATGAGGATGGGATTGATGATGGCCAAGCCGAGGAGTGGATGGATTCCAGTGACCAGGGTCTGCCTAAGTACTCAGGCCCCACAGATTTATCGAAACATCCCCTTGGAACTGCTACCAGTTCTGGGTCGAGCTCTCCTTTAATGCCTTCGCCTCGACCTGATATGGGAAAAATCTCACCAAAACCTGACATTACCACTGAGAAACCAAAGCTAGCTGAGAACATTCCCTCTCAGGTGGCAAAGGCCTTGTCAGAGCCACGGCCTTCCAAGGCCTTGACCCCCCAGCCACCGCTACAACAGAAAGCCCCCCAACCACAGATGGCTAGACCTCATTCACAGCCCCAGTCGGCAGCTGTCCCATCAAGCCCTCTTTCTCTCGCTCTCTCCTCTCTGACAAACAGCCTACCTCCTCAGATGTTACAGTACCAGTGTGACCAGTGTAAGATCGCTTTCCCAACTGTAGAGCTGTGGCAGGAGCACCAGCACATGCACTTCCTGGCAGCACAAAACCAGTTCCTCCATTCGCAGTTCTTAGAAAGACCCATGGACATGCCCTACATGATCTTCGACCCAAACAACCCTCTCATGACTGGGCAGCTGCTCGCCGGAGCCCTCTCCCAGATGCCGACGCAGAGCAGCTCGTCCCTGTCCACGCCTCCCGGTTCAGGCTCTGGCTCGTTGAAGCGCAAGCTGGACGAAAAAGAAGAGAATGGCTCCAACGACAAAGATGGCGGAAACAGCGGCGAAGACCAGCATAGGGACAAACGCCTCAGGACGACCATCACGCCTGAGCAACTGGAGATCCTCTACGATAAGTACCTGCTTGATTCGAACCCGACTCGGAAGATGTTGGACCACATTGCTCGGGAAGTGGGTCTGAAGAAGAGGGTGGTGCAGGTCTGGTTTCAGAACACCCGTGCCAGAGAGAGAAAAGGACAGTTCCGAGCCCTCGGGCCTACCCAGTCTCACAAAAAGTGTCCTTTTTGTAGGGCGCTCTTCAAAGCAAAGTCAGCACTTGACAGCCACATACGCTCCAGACACTGGCACGAAGCAAAACAGGCAGGCTTCAGCCTGCCCCCGAGCCCCATGATGGGACAAGACGATGGCGGCGAGAGCCCAAACAAGTATAGTTTCTTTGAGTATCCACAGCTGCCCACCAAAATAGAGACGAGTGAGTACGAGCTGCCAGCTGCGTCCTCGACCCCGGTCAAACCATCTGAGTCACCGCTAAAAAACTTCTTGAGCCCTTCATCCTTAAAAGCAGAAAACAGTGATGAAATTGAAGGGCTTAATACCAATTCTGCAGAGGTTTCCTACGACTTGAACAAGATCGACTTTGACGAGACCTCGTCCATCAACACGGCCATAAGTGACGCAACGACCGGCGATGAGGGAAACAACGAAGGAGACAGCCTGTCTGGAAGTGGAGGTGAAAAGATGGGTGAAACCAAAATTAATCTCAACCTAAACCCAGACAGCTGTGAAGAGAGGTATTCCTACGGCCTCGTGAGTCCCTCCTTGAGTTACTCCGGGAAAGATGGCAGCGAGCAGTATTTTTACATGCGAGATGATGATCTGGACGACAACGCAGATCAAAGTGAGACCTCGAGCTTGGCCGATCCGAGCTCCCCCAGCCCCTTTGGAGGAGGGAGCAATCCCTTCAAGTCTGGAAAAGGCGGGGGAGAGAGACCAGGCCACAAGCGCTTCAGGACCCAGATGAGCAACCTACAGCTGAAAGTCCTCAAGGCCTGCTTCAGCGACTACCGCACGCCGACCATGCAGGAGTGCGAGATGCTGGGCAATGAAATCGGACTCCCAAAACGAGTCGTCCAGGTCTGGTTCCAAAATGCTCGCGCTAAGGAGAAGAAGTTCAAGATAAACATCGGCAAGCCGTTCATGATAAGCCAGGGCTCGCCGGATGGGCCAAGGCCGGAGTGTACTCTGTGTTGCATAAAGTACACTGCCCGGACGTCCATCCGAGATCACATTTTCTCCAAGCAGCACATTGCTAAAGTGCAAGAGACGCTGGGGAACCAGGTGGACCGGGAAAAAGACTACCTCGCTCCCACCACCGTGCGTCAGCTGATGGCTCAACAAGAGCTGGACCGCTTGAAGAAGGTGACGGACGTCCTCAGCTTGCCGGCCCAGCAGCAAACCGTCGATAACAGTGCACTTCATGGCCTTAGCCTGCCGACAGGTTACCCAGGAATCTCTGGCCTCCCGCCGGTACTCCTTCCTGGTGTAAATGGCCCCTCGTCCCTCCCAGTTTTTCCACCAAACACACCCGGTGAGTTTGTATGACAAAAGGGAAAACCGGAGTAGTAACATTAAAAGAACAACAAACGCTTTAGATCTGTGCATGACCTGGATTTTAGGATTTACATAGAATGCCACTATGAACGGTGACTTCTGTTTGTGAAACGGTGGGGATCGGAATTACGAGGACGCTTGTAGTGCATGCATTCACCCCCCCCCCCCCCCAGCAGGATGGAGTCTTCACTGCCTGTTCAAAACATTGTAACTAATGAATTATGAATATTTTCCATCTTTTTTTTTGTTTTTTGTTGTTGTTATTCTTGGTTTTGTACTGCTCCCTTCTTTGGTGTTTTTTGTAAAACGCATGCAACAGTTTTGATCCATAACAAAAATATGAAAAAAATAATCAGAAGGAAGAAAAAAAGCTAAAAACGTATCACCATGTTATAAAGCAATTGGTTGGTTTTTTGAGAGTGTTATATAAAGGTAAATATTTCAATATTATCTATACCACTGTATTTCAGCTTTAGCGTCTCCCGGTGCTGGCATGATTGGGTTCCCTACTCCAGCTACCCCCTCTCCTGCCATGTCTCTCAGCAGTGCCCCAACCAAGACTCTTCAGACTCCTCCACCTCCTCCTCCACCTCCTCCTAACGCTCCTCCTCCCGTTCCTCCCACTCCTTTGGTGAACCACCAGACCGAGCCGCACGGCAAAGACCCGGAGAAAGAGAGGAAGCCGGAAGCGCCCAAGAAGGCCAAGGAGAGAATCGAGGTCGAGAGCTCCCACCACGAGGCTTCTCCCGGGGTTCTTAAGAAAAGGGAAAAGCCATCGCTCTCGGCGACTGGGAAAGGTGGCGGCGGCGGCGAGTCTCCGATGGACCCGGCACAGCTGCAGGCGCTCCAGAACGCTATCGCCGGTGATCCAGGGTCCTTCCTGGGGGGACAGTTCCTGCCTTACTTCATCCCCGGTTTCGCGTCCTGCTTTTCGCCCCAGCTTCCCGGCGGAGTGCAAGGTGGGTACTTCCCGCCCCTGTGCGGCATGGAGAACCTTTTCCCCTACGGCCCGGCCGTGCCCCAAGCCATCGCCGGCCTCTCGCCCTCCGCCATCCTGCAGCAATACCAGCAGTATCAGCAGTCCATCCAGGACTCCCTGCAGAAGCAGCAGCAACAACAACAACAGCAGCAGCAGCAGCAAAAACAGCTTGAGCACCAACAGCAGAAACCAACGCCCGTGAAGTCGTCGAGTTCGCAGAGGGACGCCCTCAAACCAAAAGAGGCTACGGAGACCAAGGAAGACAAAGGCTCCTCCACAGAAAGCACAAAAGAAGGGGAACCACACACAGATACCAAAAGTACAGACTTTCCAGACGCTTTTATTGTTCCGTCCGTCGAGCACGAGTTTATATGCAGAAAGTGCCAGATGATATTCGCCGACGAAGAGTCGGCGGCTCGTCATCAGAAGTCCTTCTGTTACTTCGGTCAACCTTTCACCGACCCGCAAGAGACGGTGCTTCGCAAGGCGGTGAGCAGATACAGCTGTCTAGCCTGCGACGTGGCTATTAGTGGAAACGAAGCACTTGGCCAACACCTTCAGTCGAGCTTGCACAAAGAGAAAACAATCAAACAAGCAATGAGAAATGCCAAAGAGCATGCTAGATTATTACCTCACTCAGTCAGCTCCCCTTGTCCTAACGCCACATCTACCTCGCAGTCTGCAGCTTCTTCTTATAACACCTATCCTCATCTCTCTCGCTTGTCCGTGAAGTCCTGGCCCAATATTCTTTTCCAGGCCTCCGCCAGGAAAGCTGCTTCTTCTCCCCGCGCTTCTTCTCCTCCTCCTCCCGCCCTCTCCTTGCCTTCAACGGTTACCTCAACTTTGTGCAGCACCTCAGGGGTTAAACCCTCACTACCCACCGAAAGTTGTTCAGACGAGTCCGACAGTGAGTTAAGCCAGAAGCTGGATGACTTAGATCATTCGTTGGAGGCCAAGGCTAAGCAGACCTCGGGCCTAGACGGTAATTTCAGTAGTATCAGAATGGATATGTTCAGTGTGTAGGAGTGAATACAGGACCCCTTGCTTAAGAAAAAAAAAATACAAAAAAAATAAGACTTTTAACTTGCAGTTCCAAAGTTTCTCTAACCCAAAAAATTACAGTACCAAATGATTGACTCAGGATTGTTTTTCCCATATTGATATGCTGGCAAGATATTGATTGATTTTTGTTATGGACAGAACTGTTGCAGATGCTTGACTGAGCTTATATTGTATACAAAAGAAAAAAAAACATGGAGTAGGAAAAAGAAATCTCACAAGCTCTTTTGGAGCTTGTCTCAAGCCAAAAACTCTCACGATAGCAAATTGCACCTCAGCTGGATTGATTTCCAAATGCTAGCATGTACTGTATGGGATGATGATCCGGAACTGTCAAAGAGAATTTCTCTTAGTTTAGTTAGGTGTAATTCAGTAGCTTTAAATTCTCAGGTCAGAAACATAACATTTCTCATTTGTTAAAGCAGCGAGAAAGCCTGGTTAAACTGTGGCTTTACCAAAACATGTTGAGCTTTACTGGAGGCATTTTCTAGATGTGTGTAGTGTACCAAGAGACGATATAACTGTTACTGGACAACGCGCATATATCCTTTTTAGTTTGCCCTGCAAGACAGTACGGTTTTACCACTGAGGGAAATTTAGAACGGTGAAGTAACGTGTACGCTCCCTGTGTTTGCTTTGTATCGCCACGAGCTGTATTTATACCCCAACACCTTTTGTTTCTTGTAGAATATACTAATGATCTGTGCCAACTCTTTACCTTCTCACCCTTTGTTTTACCTCTGACCACACCCTTTTTTCTGAAGAGGTAATAATTCTAGTTTTGATTGACTCTTGAGGATTATGTGAATAGGACATTTTTCATTTGTGAATTGCTATACTGTTAAGGTACTTTGCTTGTGTCTGGACTATAGTGCACTTATTTTATTTTATTTTATTTTTCGTTTTCCCCCCCATTTGGTAGGTCATGTGTTAATTTAATAGATCGATTCCTTTGTTTGTTTGTTTTTTTCTTGTTTGTTTGTTTCAGTTTTTATTTTGTGTGTAGCGCAGCAGCAGTTGGGTCTAAATGTGTTAGAAGTTTGACTCCTAACAGCCCAAAGACCTGTTTAAGAACCGGTGCATAAATGAAAGTAGTACTGTATACTTGAAACTGTTAAAGTACAAGTTGGACAAAATATTTAAAAAATGTTATTAATATTTGCTTCTTGTAAGCAAAGAAGCTGCTTTAAAAGGGGGACTAAAGCATTTGTTTTGTATAATGAAAAGGTTTTTTCCCTGTGCTTGTAGGACTGAATACAGTGTTACCCTTGTACACTGCCGTTTTGTGGATAGGTAATTGTACTTCCATTAATACTCTGGGCACTTCTGTTGATGTTCTGTTATGTAATTTTAACATTTTATTTCCCGTCTCGTTTAGTCATATATGCATTACGAAGTATTATCTTATAACAACGTTTTGCTGCTACTGTGTAATATTATTTTGCTTGCCATAAATTCTCAACTTTCTACCAGACAGAGAACTGATTCATGTCTTGCTTTGCTTTGCTGTTTTTTTGTTTTGCTGTGGAACTTAAAGAATGTGAAAGCTGTCAAGGGTGTTCAATTTTACGAATCACTTTCTTGTTTGGTAAGGTAGGACAATGTGATTCATTCCAAAGTAACAGAAGGCTATTTGTATGAAAGTAAAAAGGCTTGTGAACAAAGAAAGCTAAGCTGTTGTACATATTTGTAGTTGGCTGTGCATGGTACAAATTTATTAATATGAAGAAATGCAAAAATGTATTGCTTTTGGTATTCCTATTCTGAGATGAACAAGTAGCATGTAATGCAACTGTTTGACAGGTTAAATCAAATCATGCTTAAAATTGTTTCAAATGATGAAATCAAGTAACATTTTCATTTTACATTTTTATTATTGTACAGGTTGTTCTTTTTATTTTTATTTTTATTTTTTTTCGTTTTCGTTTTTTTGAAGTTAAAACGCTAACGTCACAGCAGTTTTGAATTCTCTTGCATTTTTATGTGAACATTTTTAATGTTCTTATTTGGATTTTTTAGTACTTTAACATTTGTTTTAATCCTGAAGACACTTTTTGATTGTGTTTCACAAGAGACATCTTTGGCCTCCTCCTCCTCCTAAGGTGCAGTCCTGCCTCTTTACAAGTTTGAGCTACTGTCTGATTCCAAAGGCTTTCAGAACACTGCTTTTGCCTTTTTCTCCCGAATGTGGATCAGCGTTGCGAGACCGAGCTTGTCAACTTAACACTTTGTGCAAAGGTGTCGTTGTCGTGGAAAAGAATGCTTCCCACACAAAGGACTGGTGAAACAAAAGCCAACCAAGAAACAAAAACAAAACAAAACAAAAGGATGGTCCAATAACAAAAACTGTACATAAATGTCACAACTGCACAGCAGCCAAAAACCTTTTTACGGATGGATAGTGTCAAGGATGAGCGGACAGCCTTCAAAAGGTTGAAATTTGGGATTGTTCTTCTGGATATCAAAAGGGATTCAAAGGGGATCACGGCGCAATCATATTCTACACAATATGTACTCTCAACGCCTGGGTAACATAGGAAATGCACCCTGAGGTTTTAATAAAACGCCCTTATGGCTAAAACTTTAAATAAACTAAACCAAAAATGTTATTGATGTTTTATATATATAGAGAGTAGTCTCATTAGTTTTTGTTACTGTAAGGTTTGAAGTCTCAACTGTACCGTATTACGGTAATAACATGGTTTTGAAACTTTTTTTTTTATTTTGTCACAGACCTGTTGTCATAGTTGAAATGACGTTTATTGTAGATGGTATTTGAACAACTTCTTCTGGAAATAGTTCATCAAGTATGTTTGTTGCTCATTGTTGTGATACATTAAAAACTGTATCTGCAAACCAGTTAAGTGTGTGAAACCAAAATCTTTATTTGACACTTTTTCCCCCTTCATTGAGATTCATGGTGCACCAACACATCAGCAACATAATTTGTCTTTTTTTTAAATTTTTGTTTACGATTTTTCAAAATGTTCTCCCCAATTTTGAAGCCAATTATAGCCTCTATTTATTTTGATTAACCCTCTCCCACAAACTCGCCGCCCCTCCGAGGCCAGCTACTCCCCGATGATCCGCCTCCTTCGAGACGGAACTCGCCGACTCCCTGGACACACCCTTACGTGCTTCACAGCGAGTTTGAGTTTGTGCCGACCACCCTCCCCCCTCCCTCAGGAGGTCGGGTATTAGAGGCAGAAACACTTGGGCTATTCAAGTCCAGGCTAGATGGCAGTACTAGATACTCTTTAGATTAGGACATGACGAGCCTAGATGGGCTGAACCCTAGATGGGTTCTCCTCATTATGAACTCTTATGTTCTTATGTTAGAGCAGTGTTCAGTGGGTCATCTTGAGACCAGACCAATGATGCTGCTGGTTTGTTTATTAAGAGCATATTTAAATAAGCACTCGCTACGTATTCATTGGTATGAATTTATGCAACTTCTGAGAATATTGATTCCCGATTTTGTGCAATCTTCCTAATGGAAATAAGCTCTTTGGCAATTTCAATTCACACAGAAATCACCCCACACCTTTGAGTGCTTTAGGTGTATTCAGAAATCGGTGTGTCTGGTATGAATCATTGTTGACTGGTGGTACGTCTGGGCTTGCTCCAGGTCTTGACTGTACCAGACGGGCCCTGGCCGGGAGCCCTGGTTGGGAGCCCTGGTCGGGGGCGGCGTTTGGCTGTCCGCCCCAGGGGGAGGGGGGAGGGAGAGCTGGCACGAGCTTGCCGAGGAGTCTCCAGAACGTGGGTGGGTGAGTTCCGTCTTGGAGGAGGTGGATCATGGGAAGTAGCTTGGCCACTAAAATGGGAGAAAAACGGAAGAAAAAAACAAACAAACAAAAATAAAAAAATCACATTCCAATGGAAATGTAACAAAAAAACACAAAATTAAAACTAGAAAATACACTGGCAAGAAATGGGGGAAAAACTACTTATTACATGTTTTTATTTTTTATTTTTTTACATCAGTTTGGTTAACCAATCATTCATGAGTCATGACTGACCGTGATGTGCTCTTTGACTGACTTGTATCAGTGTTAATTAGTCACCTAAATCACCTATTTTGTGTTTGGAAAATAGGTGATTTACCCTGTTGAAATGCAAACCTTGTTGGAAACGTAGCAAGGAACCAGTAAATCAATTATTTTCTGCTGCAGGTATGTTAAAGGCTTGACTAAGTCACCACATTGTCGCCACAATTCCTGACCTGGCAAGACATTTTAACCAAAACAGTCCCAATGATAGGACCCAGTCCAGGAATACACATATGAAGAGTTAATATGCAAAAGCAGATAAATCCATTGGTGTCATTTTCAGTAAATCTATATTTTTTTTATTGTGCTTTCTTGGTATAACTTATCAATTCCGAAAAGGGTGACCCTAAATTGATGTAAGCAAAGCAACAGAAAGACAGATTTTCTCAAATCTAAATAAAAAAAAAATATATAATTTGATATTTTTCAGTTTGTTTTGCATCAAAAGCAGATAAATCCATAATCCGATTTTTTGTAGAATTGAAATTGGTGCACCCAGAGCAAGACTCAGCCATTGCACGCCAGTTGTGCTGACCACTGTGAATTTCCCAAATGTGGGAATCGGGACTGCATAATTTCTGGTAGTGGGGGACTGCATTCACTCTGATATTATGGTGAAAAGACTAGTCTTGTCCTCTTTCACTTCGTAGGTCCCTGTTCTGAATTGTACTGCGCGGTTGTGCAAATTTAGTACTTTGTGTCTTTTAAAGGATAAAATACAGTAGTGGATATCTCGGTTTGTGCTAACAAGAGGGCACGGCGTGTGTCGGTTTCTGCAACGAAACTTTGAATAACTGTACATAAAGCATGACATATATCGAGTTTTGCAACAAAACTATTTGGAAATCGCAAAGATGGCACTGCGATCTCAATCACGGCTTGTTTGGTAAAACTCACATACAAACATGTGTCGTTACTGTCATTCACAGAACTATAAGATGGTGGATCATTAAACAACATTTTATGAATGTAGGTGACAGAAGAATTCCGTGAGGAAAGCGTCTACCGACTGGCATACGTGTGAAGTCGAATTGCATTCATTCTCGCTTAACAGGCGAGAATTTGTCCCATTTTTCACAAATCACATCTGTAGGATTAAGTGAGGAATTTGAGCAGGAATGAACTGCAAACCACCGGAGAACCGCAGGTCAGGGATCGAACAACACCAGCAACAGTTGCTGACTCCCTGGGAAAAAATACATTAAAAAGTTTCATTTTCTGGGTTATAAATAACTTTGTTGATTTAATGAGGAGAGCATTTCTATTCACCATGGCAACCTGTGTTTGACATGACATTTTGTTGTAATCTGGGTTAAACCAGATGCAGTGGATTATCCCTTGGAGTGTCAGATAATCTCAGGGGTCTATGTGCAGGTATTTTCAGAGAAAAATACACATGAAATGCTTACTTGATTAATTCATCGCCAACTCCATCCTCATCCTCACGACTGTAACGGAGAATTAACTCATAAGGATTTATTTTCTGCTTGGTTTTTGTTGCTATTTATTAGTAATTTATAAGACTAGTTCTCACAGTGTTCTCTGTAGTTAGCTGAGATCAACTGTCGATCTGCTGTGAGCAGCTGTGGAGGTCCTAAGCAAAATGTATTTATATTTGAATGTCTATTTTCATATGTGTGCTTATACAGGGGAAAAGGAAAAATAATGGAAACACCCCAAAACATTTTTAATATTTATTAAGTAATAAGGAGTTTGCTTTGCATTCAAAACAGCTTCAATCATTCTCCTAATGCTGTAATACAAGTTATGAACTGTTTCTAGTGGGATACTGGACCGTTCTTCAAGAAGGAAAGCCTCCAGTTCCGTGAGAGATGAAGGAGGTGAAAATTAATGTGCACCTGGTCGCCTAAAATGGCGTCGTATTCCTTGGCCGTAATTCTGACAGGCAGAGTAATAATCGGACCCATTGTCCCATGAGATGGCTGTCCATACCATAACAGATCCGCCACCATGTTTAACAGTTGGGAACAGGGAATGTGGGTTGAAGGCTTCCTTTGGCTTTCTCCAAACATAAGCCCATCCAGATGTAGGAAAAACAATAAAATATGACTCATCAGACCATATTACTTTCTTCCACTGCTCAGAAGTCCAGGTTTTGTCCTCATTGCACCAGGTTATGCATTGTTGCGTATTGGCCTTGGTTTAAAGCAGTTTTCCAATGGAAAACCATAAACATAAACATCAGATTTGTGAAGCTCACGACGTACAGTCTTTGTTGAGACTGGGTCACGGAAGTGTATATTCCGTTCTGTGAGGCCGTTGTTTTGTGGTTTTTAGCAATTATCCTGTTAAGTGTCTGTCTATTCCTGTCGGTGAGCTTCGACTTGTGATCACTGTTCCTCTTTCCTGATGCAGTATTTCCTTGTTTGGTGTATACCATCGCAAATATTGACACCATTCCACTTGACACATTCAATAATTTTGCCTTTTCTGTGACTGATGCACCTGCAATTTGACCTTTTGACCTCTTTCAAAATCTGTTATATCCCAAATGTTTCTTTAGAAACTCACATATTAAAGTGTTGATTTTAAAACACCTTTTATAGTAGAAAAGAAGAGACCTTTATTTTTGTCTAGCCCTTGTGTAACATATATTTGATGGTTAGTTTGATTTATTATGAGGTTTATCGTTATTATAATATTAATATTATTGTTACGCACCTGTGTCTCGTGGAGGACACATTCTGCAGGTGGAGCTGATTGACTGATTGCTGATTGATGCTCACCTGTGAACACTTGCTTGTCTGATTGCCCCAGAGCATAAAAGCCAGACTACCCAGCTCCTGTTTCAGAAGACTGTTTAGACTGCTTACAGACTGCAATTGTGTGCCTCGTGTGTAGGTTGCAGTTGCGTATTTAGTTTTCTTTGTTTTGCCACCTTATTAGGTAAGTGTAGGTTAGAGTAGGGAAGAAGATTGGCTGGTCCTTTACGAGTGTGAGTTGCGTATCATGGTCGCGGTTCGAAACACAACTGTGCCAGACCGGCCCTGGCAGGGAGCCCCTATTGGGGATGGCGATTGGCTGTCCGCCCCAGAGGGAGGGGGGAGGGTGAGGCGGCACAAACTCGCTGAGAAGCACGTAAGGGAGTCTCCAGAACATGGGCGGGCGAATTCCGTTTAGAAGGAAGGAAACAGAGTTCGCTGCCCTCAGAGAATTATCTTGCCTCGTAGAGACGAGCGGCGAATTCGTGTGGGGAGGGCAAATCGAAATAAATAGAGGGTATAATTGATCACTAAATTGGGAGAAAACAATGGGAGAACAAAACTGAAATGACATAAAAAAATTAAAACAATTAACCAAAAGATACTGTGTAAGAATACATTTTAAAAAGCTAAGTAACAAAAGCGTCATAGTTATTAGATTTAATTCTGGCCAGTTCAATATCACCTGCTATGTGATATAATTAACTCTTTTCTGTCCAGGATCTTCCCTTAATTGGTAAACCGTTGGCGGTTTATGATTCCATCTTAAAGGGCTGTACTTTATTTAGTTTGCACTGTCGAAACCCCAATGCAGGCTATTTACTCTGCTGGAACAATGGGCTCTGTCCTAGGACCTTATGTCAGATATACATTTCAGAGATAGGTCACATTCAGTGTTCCTTTAATAGATTCTGTGGGGGTAAAAATATTTACGACAGGACAAGAGTAAAGAATAACCTCAAGCTGTCACGTTTAATTCCTAGGCCCTAATATGTCTCGACAGCATAAATCATATCCTACCTGTAATATACATGGGAGTGTCCCATGGGGGATGACGAAAGATACTTCAAGAATTTGTTAGATTTAATAATGTCATTTATTTATATATTTTTTGATCTATTGTTTTTGTGTTATTTTTTCCCCATTTTCTCCCAATTTAGTAGCCAATTTAGCAGCCTCTCTTTTTCATGTCAATCGCCCCCCTCATATTGTGAGTTCACTGCCGTAGTCCAGCCGTGACCAAGTGATGTGTCGCCTCCTAAGAATCGGCATTCGCAAAGCTGTCGACTGTTTTTACGGTAGTCCAGAGCCACTCCTATACGCAGCGAGCTCATATCGGCTTCCCTCCCCCCTCCCTGGGGCGGACAGCCAATCGCCGTCCCACAGTGGCACTCCTGGCCAGAGCCAAAACTGGTACGGCCGGTGGAATCGAACCCCCGGTCTCAGTGGCCAGTGTCGGACGTTGTAACCACTAGACCACCCGGGAGGCCGTAATAATGCGATTTTTGTAAAGGAAACGGGAACACAAAGAAAGGGTTTTATTGGCTCTGTTTTCTTTACGATTAATCAAGATGTTAGAACTTATGGGATTCTCTTCGTTTATATCACACCTTTTTAGCTTGGTCAAATCCATTCACTGTTTTTTTGGGGGGGGTTTTACACAAAATCACATAACTCACAGTACGAATAACTCTTTTTTCTATAAATCTGTAAGTAGGCCCGTGCAATTATCAGTCTGCCAATAAAATTATTGATATCGAAATTAAGCAACAACAACCTGAGCCACAATGCGTCACACCACTGCCCTATACTACCCCAGGTTTCCTAAATTCATTCATGTAACTTGGCCCAGCGCTTTGTCATCTTTCATGCTGAAGGTAATTCAATCTCTAAAACATTGCATGTCAAAAAATATTACATTTGTCAAACTATGAAATACATAAAATTGTCATCTGAGATTCAGCTCTGCCTGTTGAAAACCATTTATATAATTTGTGTAGAATTATACGTTGTCTTATGATTGGTGCATAATTGTTACCATTAGTACCCCTGAATCTTGCAAAATTCAAAGAATAGTAGTGTACTAGTTCATAAAGGCAGCTTCAAAATGATTACTGAAATGGTGTTAGCTAGCCTTACAGGCGTATCTGTCAAATCACTGCAAGCTTTGGCTTTCATTCAGCGCAGTGTGAGAATGCTATGTGTTTAAGCACACCTAAGACGGGGACAGAGTACAATATTTTAGTGTCAAGAGAATTGCTTGCTGTGCATTCGATAGTGCCACCAGCACTACCTTTCTGAAACCATGAAATTTAGTTGTCACAACTTGATTTACAATAGCTCACCTCTTAGACTTGATGCTGGTGTGATGAACAGATGTTGCTCTTGGCTAAATTATACACAGGGTAGGTTATCTAGACAGGAGTGGCCATTTGGGAGATGTAATGTACTGGGTCCTGGAGGATCTGTGATGTTGTAATGCTCAGAAAGAATAAGGTAAAGAAAGGAGCGGGGGAAAAATAAGTTGTCAAAATCCAAAACTCAACCGCGTCAGTCCGAGTCTGGCCGGGAGCCCCGATCGGGGGCGGCATTTGGCTGTCGGCCTCAGGGGATGTGGGGAGGGTGAGCCGGCACAAGCTCGCCGAGGAGCAGTAGGTCGTTCCTACAGAGCAGGTGGGCGAAGTTCCATCTCGGAGGAGGCAGATCATTGCCGGCCTCAGGATATTAGCTTGACCCGAAGGACAGGTGGCAGGCTCGTGAGGGGAGGGTGAATCTAAATAAATAGAGGGTTGAATTGGCTACTAAATTGGGAGGAAAACAGACAAAAATTTAAAACAAATCTGGGAATTTATTGTGTGTTAAAGATGTGTCTAAAGTCTCTGTTTAAATGAGCTTGGGTGGTAGAAAAATAATTTTGTAATGACTGACGCCTCTGGGTAATTTGATTATTTCAGTAAGAAACTCGGAAAATGGCGGAATGTAGGTTCGGCTGCGCACCCCGTCGATTCGTAACTTGGCTGGATGCCGTATCTCTCTGTACATTTTAACTTGATTGAATTAGTAATTTCAGCTTTTTAACCTATTGTACAGCAAAAGGTCATAACAGACATCATTCTTATGCTAACTCGTTTTTGATAAAACATTTTTTTTAAATGTCAGACAGAAACATATACACACACAGTATCCAAGCTCTCGTTGTGCTTTTGCCCGTTGCGTTTCATTAATACCTCGGCACGTCTCGATGTGTCTAAAATGTGCTCCTCTGGGAGAGCTACACTTCCACGTTTTTCAGTCTGTTTAATGTTAACTGACTACCGTTGAATAATATTCCCGGTATTCTTCACAAAAAAAGGCATACATTTTCCTGGCTGTGTGACAGGCCTCTCCTCGTGATGTGATTGAATTGTGTTTGACCTTTGCCGAGAACAATGGTCGAAAGGCGTTTGATTTTCTTTTTTTGGTCAGCCTGTGTACTTCCATCTCTCTGCTCTGTGAAAACTGCACCCGCCACATATTCACGGTTGTTTTAAGAACACGAATCTCATCACAGCTGCTGCAGATATGTAAGGTATTTATTTTGGGGGTTGGGGGGGGACGTTCCGTTGTTTGACCACGGAACAATGAAGGTCAGCTGGCATCTGTCTCCTGAGCTGCATCGCTGCAGTTTATGAAACCACCGTCTCTATTTTCACTGCGAAAAACTGGCATACGCTTAAAGGATGGTCACAATATTTGGATTGGTAACCATTGCCTTTTTCAGTTGTCATGGTATCTTTTTGGTTATGGTATAATTTGAGATCAGAAACGACATAAAAAAGTCAAAACAATTAACCAAAAGATACTGTGTAAGAATCCATTTAAAAAAATGAAATGTGTCCTTGAAATGTGTTACTCAAAGCTAAGTAATAAAAGCGTCATAGATATTAGATTTAATTCTGTCCGGTTCAATATTACCTGCTATGTGATATAATGAACTCTTTCCTGTCCAGGATCTTCCCTTAATTGGTAAACCGTTGGCAGTATCTGATTTCATCTTAAAGGGCTTTACTTTATTTAGTTTACACTGTCGAATCTCAACTCTCAATCTCAGATTATACCACACTGTGTATGGTATAATTTGAGATCAGAGTTTTCCCTTTTGTATTCTGACAATTCTCATCGCTCTCCAGCGATCTTAATTTGTGAAGTCACGTGACATGTTTTTTCTCTGATTGATGATTGGGTGACAATAATCCTGATATTGAGCCTGCTGGGTTCCCCTCCTCTCCGGGCCGATAATTCTTCCTCTTTTTTAGCTTGTTGATATATGATGATTTATTTGTCTTCTCCTTTCCCGGGTGGCTGTGCAAAGTGAAAATTCACGCCTATTTTAAGGTTTTTATCTGGTTATCAGAGAGTCAAATTAAATAATTGAGTCACACTGTGGGGTGATTGTATGTTGCAAACGCTCCACGAGGACAGATCTACCTATAATACATCAACAACAAAACAATCTCCATTTTGGAAATTAGGTTGAAGCATTGTCATGCCAAGTTTTACAGAAAGATGTTGAAATACATGACATCAAATCAAGAAGAGAAATATAATCCTAATCATTCAAAAAATCACAAAACCTCACTGATCCAAACATAAGATAATATTTGACATTAGTTGTTTTGTGTTTTTTTGTGTTTTTGTTTTTTTAAAGGTTATTGTTTCTCTTGTCCTATTTGTCGAGATTCATGGCAGAGAACTGAATGAAAAGTGATTGGATTTTCACTTGCCATTAAATTCCCATGTGCAGAATACTAATTCCTGCATTTAGCTCACTGAAGCCAGGACTTTCAATTTAAACTGATTCTGGTCTAATTAAGTTCTGCACGTGGGAATGTATCATTCCCTGCTAATCCCTAATTCACTGTCCCAAACATTGCATTATCCAGAGAAAATCCATTTGCTGAGGGCTATGTAAAAGCGGATTTTTTTTCTTCTGCTGTTGCCTCAGCTCAGCACTGCAGGCAATCGCCATGGTAATGATGTCACCAAGCAGCCAGATGTGGGATGATGTGAGACAGGAAAAGACGGGATGCTGGGGTCCTGTGTCACACACCACTCTCCTGGTAAACACGTCCCAACGACGGCCCCCACAGTACCTCCGTGTCACAAATGCAACAACTGCCGTTAAGATGTACCAGTTCTGTGTTCTCGCGGCGGTAACTAAATTAAAGTGGCTCTATATTAATAGCGGAAAGATGATTTACACACCAGCCCCGTTTCAAAAACACCTGTGTTTCATTTAGCGCAGCACACCTGGAGAGCCGATGAAAAATGTACGGCTGGTCGTGCAACCACAAGCAAGATTCCAGTTATTTCTTATCGTCTTCGACCGAGAGCCAACGGACTTACTTTTTTAGTTTTAACCCTGCACAAATCTTTGTGGGTTCATATCCGGACCGGCGTCGCACCGTCAGGCCGTGTCTCAATGTTTCGTGCTCGTGGTCAGAGAGATTACTGCGAGGGTACCGTGAAGGGATGTTGTCGTTGTGTAGAGGGAGTGCTGTGAATATCTTGAGAATCACAGAAAACACAATACAATTTTACCCCGTCAAGTGCCAGATGAGACTCAGTATTACAGGTAACATGTAAAACAAATAATTGAGATTTAACAGAAGTTAAAGAGTTTTAGAGTTTTTATCAAAACGTATTTGCGTGGGCCTTCCATGGGGCGTGTGTTTGTAGGGCAGTACCCGACGGTCCAAATTGTTCCAAGGCCATGCCAGTGGCAAGCAATGGGGGCATGTATTTGGCCACAGCATCATCCTGCGTGCAGGGTTTTTCCACGGCTTCGACGCTCAGAGAGTCGCTCTTCCGGTCGAGGGAATGACTGTGATCTCCAACGCAATAACTGCAGCAGCTGGCTGCGCATTTTGGAAGTCATGCCTGCGTGTGTGTGCCCTCCTGAAATGATGGGGGGGGGGACAATTCCAATTGGACAATTCCACAATTATGGTTGATCATTCTGAATTTAGATAGAATAAGGGTAGGGAAAAATGGTAAAAACAAAAAATCATATACTGTACAGTATAAATATATATACAGTGGGTATAAAAACTATTCAGTTCCCCATGGATTTTTCCTTTTTTTTTTATTGGATTTCTTGCCACCGATCAACACAAAATGCTCTATAATGTCAAACAATAATAAAAAGCAACTCTAAAGCTTTTTGTTGATCAATTGCAAATAAAAAACAGACAATATTTCATTCCATAAGTATTCACCTCCTTAGCTTAGTACATGGTAGAAGCACGTTTAGCTGCAATTACAGCTGTGCGTCTATTTGGGTTGGATAGAGAATGTTGGTGAACAGCAATTTTCAAATCTTGCCACGGTTTCTCAAAGGGAAGACTGGGCCACTCTAGGACATAGATGTTTTTGTTTTTTAAAGCACTCCAATGTGGCTTTTGCTGTATGATTTGGGTCATTGTCCTGCTGGAATATAAATCTTCTCCCGAGACCCAGGTCTCTTGTAGACTGCAGCAGGTTTTCCTCTAAGATGTGTCTATATTTGGTGTACCACACTTCTCGCATGGATGCTCAGTTTTGGAGGACAGCCTGTTCTAGGCAAATTCACAGTTGTGTTACATTCTCTTTATTTACTTTTATGATGGACGTTACTCCGGGGGATATTAAAAGTATTTCAAATCTTCCTATATCCTTCCCATGATTGGTGCTCTTGAAGAACCTTTTCTTAGATTTGCTTGGAATGTTCTTTGGTCCTCATGATGAAGCTCTTGTTTGGAAAATGCACTAACTATTATTATTATTATTATTATTACTGTAATAACTTGAATTTCTTAAACCGTAATTTATCTAAAGATGATCAATGGTCTCCACCTCCCGCTAGTAGAATCTGTGGGGTGACTGTACTATTATTCTTTATTTATTTATAAAGTCTTACTTAAATATGACTCAGATATTTGTTCACTCAACATACACCCATGCAAAAGATTAAGAAAGGAAAAAGGATTTTGCTTTTAAACCGTTAGCGGTATACTGCAGTGCTACAGAGCCACGTACTCTTCATATTTCCTTTATCCATCATGGGCCGCGTTGTCAACAAATAACAGTATCTGAGCACAAGAGCAGGGAAACACAGGATAAATCTAAATTAGCTTAAATGATTTGGTACAGAAAGGGGGAAAATGGAAAATGCGAAATATGCCATTTTTAACCCTTTGGGACTCTCTAAGCAGATTGTTCTTTTCTGTTTTCCAGTATGTTCAGGAAACCGCCAATCCCAGTTGGTTAAGGATGAAGGTGAGGCAGACAGAATTGCTTAAGACAGATAAAACTAGGCATATGAAGCTTTTCTTGTGGAGAGAGAGAGAGAGAGAGACTGCACCAGCAACAATGAAGAGAGAGAAAAGGCTTATTTCCGTTTTGAAAATAAAAAAGATTCTCCCTTTGTTGATGTTGAATGCGTGTCTTTGTTTAGGGCCGCGCACCTTTGGATGAATGGTGGTAAACTTAGGGGCAAACCCCCTCGCACTGAAAACAAGGAACAAGGAACAGCTCTGAGCATCTGAATATCTTCTAAACAAAACACTTTGAATTTACATGAGTCCTACTGAAGCAACGGCCACAACCAGCAGTTCAAAGAAAAGTTTTGTTTTTTTATTGATGGTACTGAAATAGGTGTTCAAGACTTGTCTTTAAAAATCAAGTTCTTTGAAAAGAGAACACAGCAAAACAATAACAAAGCCTTTGTCTCTCACCATATGTGTGTGCCGGTACACATGTATACTCCCTCATTTATACTGTATATATATGTGTGTGTGTCAATGTATAAATCATTGCCATTTCCCCCCACATTTTAACTAACAACAGATGGATATTTTTATATAACTGTTCCTCTGTCCCACCATTTAATGTGAATGTGCAAATTTCCCCGGGTATGTGTCCAGCGCGCTATTCTTTGTCACTACAGGAGAAATGGGAAGTGCTGGGCGTGCCATCCATCTGTGAATTCTCTGTGAATCTTTAATGGGGGAAATTGAGAAATTTCTCAGAGGAGTGAAGGCACAGCTGCCAAATGCAGAATCATATCACAATTATTCCACTGGAAATTAATGATGTTAAACTTTTGCCAATAGTTCTGTTTACTCGCATGCGCCCGCCCCTGTTATCTCACATTGCTCGGAGAGAGAGAGAGAGACAGAGACAGAGACAGAGACAGAGAGAGGGAGGGAGGGGGGAGAGAGAGAGAGAGAGAGAGAGACAGGTGAATTCCCTGTAAAGGGAATGAAAGTCACTGTAGAGCCTTCATTCATCAAATAAGAAGAAAAAAAAGATTGTTCTGGTCTTCAAAAAACCATCAGAGAACGTCTAGTGTGAAAAATACGAGAACAGAAACGGAAATGTTAATTTATGAATTTTGGGCGGCACGTGTGATTGCTGATACATACGGAAAGCTTCTGTGGAATCATTGATTCTGATTGAAGGGGTGGTGGGGAATACACATTGCACGTTAGATTGCCTTATTTGTGTGCAGCACAAATGAAGGAAAATTGAACAGTATACTATCAAAATGTACCAATACAGCCCGCTTACTCAGACTCTCTCTCTCTCCCTCCCCCTCTCTCTCCCCCTCCCTCGTCCTCTCCCTCCCTCCCTCTCTCTCTCTCTCTCTCTCTCACACACACGCACACACTATATATATATAGTAAAAGCCTACTGATGCAATGACAAAGCTCTCAGGAGTCTGCAAAGCTGAAAATGGAGTTTATGCTAATAGACTGACAACCATTTACCATTGTCCAAAATGACGGATTGGTCTATTTCTACAAAGAATAAAGAAAATACATGCCCCCACACAGCATAAAGGTGAAGAGCCTTTTATTCATGAGCACAGCACTTTATAGGGGTATATTCATTAAACCGAAATGCAGAGGTTCTATTGTACATTATGGATGAGAAGTGATTTGTTAGATTACAAAAAAATAAAACATTTAACTGCCAGCTGAAGGGAAAGAAGGCGAGACATACGACACAGCAGCAGGGAGTTCTGTGGTGAGATTCGTTCTCTTAATGGGCTGGACTAGATGAGAAGCTATATTCATTACTTTTCTACTTTTAGACCCACTCAAATGTTTTTACCTGACCTGTCTCAGGGTCTGTGCTACAGTGAGCTCAAGCCCACCCTCAGATTGGGTTTCAGTTAGTTTACACACACACACACACACACACACACAGAGACACAGAGAGAGACACACACATAGACACACACACACACACAGACACAGACACACACATAGAGGCACACACACACACACACAGAGACACAGACACACACATAGAGAGACACACACACGCATAGAGACACACTCACACACACAGACACAGGCACACATTGACACTTAACGAGGTGGGGGTGTGTTCAAGTGAATTCAGACCAGGCCTTCAACAATGCAATTTTATATTTAATTTGTTCCTTACACTGGAAACAATGCCATGGTAACAGCAATAAATATGTCACCTTTTATAACTCTACTTTACATTTAAAGAGTGCTCAACGGGCGTGGCTGAAATTTTACAAGTGCCTCTGCGATGGGAACACGACGCGCGCACACACACACACACACACACACACACACACACAAGGAGAGCAGGACCCTAAATGTGGGGAGAAGGGCACGATTCGCTCCCTCTGTGTACACAACCCTCAGGAACAGTTTATCACCAGTGAGGCAGGGGGGACACATCCAGGCCCTGCTCACTGTTTCACAGAGCGGGAGAGACGACCCCCGCAGGCTGCTGAGAGCGGCCTCCAGTTATGTGGGGGTAAAAAACAAAAAGTGGGTAGTGTAAAGGTCAGTGGCGATTTGAGACCCTATTTAGGGGGGCTTTAGCCCCTTGTCTTTCATCTCAGCCCCCCTGAAAATGTTTAGTCATTCATTTCTAAAAAATGTTTTGCTTAATATCTATTTTTTAAAATACCACAGATAGAGAGTGGTATTTCAATTTTGAGAGCGACCACCATTGTGGTGTTTTTGTTTTGGGGGAATGTAACAGTAAATTAATAAAAATGTAGGCTTGTGCTTTGCATGTGTACATCTCACATTCTCATTGGGGGCTGAGCCCCCCCCCAAGGTCAAATCGTAGAGTCGCCTCTGGTGGCAGTGCACGTTGAAATCTCATTCAAGATGCCGCAGTGAACTGCGTTCTAAAAAACAACAACTGCATGTTAAAATGTATTCCGCTATGTTGTTATTTAAACTTTTTTGTTAGAGGGTGGGGAGGGGGTATTTCCTGGAAGGATTACGTAGTTATAGAAGGGACACGCTGTGCATTGGTGACTCCAAGTGAAAAGAGTGATAAAATCTTAATGCTTAATTTCACAGTGAAGGAGGTCTCTGTGCTCAGGACGTTCCCCTCAGTTATGCGTTTGTCCATAATTTCTTTAATGATTTGACAGGGGCCATTGTTTCTACTTTGTAAGTAAACAGTTCTGTTTCACGACGATGTTTTACAGTTGCCAGTTGGGAAGCATTGTTCCTAATTGATTTCTTATATATATTTCTTTTTTTTTACTAATATGAACATTTTAAAAATGGTTCAAGCTCATGTCATGTTTCAGTTTGTATTCTGCCCCAGGATGATGGTAAACAATGAAAAGACTAATGTCTTCAGACTTGGGCTTGGCAAGGCCGTTTATGAAAAACAAGCAAAAAATACGGTCTTTTCTGACTCATCATATCAACATTAGTCCAACATTGAACATATAGTGTCGTTCTCGGGCCCACTGCTTCATCTACGTGGGGCTAAACTTCCACGTCAGTAACTATTTCTTCAAAGAAGTGACTTTAAATATCCTACTTAGGTTAAGCCATTTATAGCTCATATTGTATATGCACACCATTCTGGCATGATTAATTTTTAAAAAGGACATGCTTAGAATCTATCAAACACAGAATATTTAAGTATGTATCTGTGTGTGTGTGTGTGTACCCACATTTATATCTGTATATATGTATATATATATATATGTACATTTGTACTTGTGTATTTGTGGAATATTATTCATATATTCATTGTGAAGGTGTAGAACAAGCAATTGCCCTGTAAGGCAGAGGAACAAACCACAGCTCCCACATGCACATGCCTATCTAAAGATAGATTTTCCTTGAATATTTTCAAAGAGCCGAGCAACACCAGAAATCGGTGATCGACATATCACACGACCGTCCGCATTTCAAAAGACCATCTGATTTGAAAATGTGGGACTTTGATTACTACCATCCCCCCAAACCTGTTTAGACCTCGGAGTGCCGTTAGATCTTGGGGGCGGTGGGACTGTGATCACGGCTTCTTCCCGTGCTGCAGGGATTCTGCAGGCTGTCCCACAGAGAGCGCATGACCCTGCCCACCCCTCAGTCCACCATCTCTGTCCCAAAGGCCCACCCCTACCACACATGCGTTCCTTGTGCTGTTCTAATTCTCTTTCGCTAATGAATGAAATGAGAGGAAAATAGAGGAAAAGAGAGGGAGAGAGAGGGAGAAGTGAGAGAGGGAAGGAGGGAGGAAGAGGGGAAGAGGAAGGGTGAGACAGAGATAGAGAGAATCCCTTCGTTTTTGCCGTGTGACTAGATCCTCAACTCCCCATTCGGTTAGTTGTTTGAGGAAAAGAAAAAAGGAAAAAAAAGTGTTTTCTGGTGTGGGTTCTTATTCTTCATTGTTATATATTTCTTACCTCATTTTGTTTTTTTGTTCTGTGCATATTTCATTTGTTCCAGACTAACCACCACAAAAATGAGATTTGTAATTCAATTTTGTTCTGCCTTGGCAATTGCGTTCCTATTTAAAGATTTAAATGGGTAGCTCTCAGTGGCGATTTTATACCCTATTAAGGGGGGCTTTACCCTGCCCCTCCCTGTCTTTCACCTCAGCCCCCCCCCCACCCCCAGAAAATGTTTAGTCATTGTTTTCTAAATAACATTTTTACTTAATATCTATTTTTTTAAATACCACAGATAGAGAGCGAGTGGTATTTCAATTTTGAGAGCGACCACCATTGTGGTGTTTTTGTTTTGGGGTAATGTAACAATAAATAAATTAAATGTTGGCTTGTACTTGGCTTGTGTACATCTCACGTTCTCATTGGGGGCTGAGCCCCTCTAAAGGTCAAATCCTAGAATCACCCCTGGTAGCTCTGTTTAATTGTGATAGTTTCATAGCATTCTGTGAATGTATCAAATGTTTCAAATCTGACCATTATATTTGAACAAAGTTAATCTCATCAACCAATGCATATCCTTCCTCCATAAATGTGCATCTTACTACTGACTCGTTTCTTATTAATCAGTTAAAAGCCTGACCTCTTTAAAAAATGGAATTATGAAGTAGACCTATATCCAGCAGTACACAGATACAAATTGACACGACTTCACTTCCTTATTTTGTTTAAATTATTTGACAGGGCCAGTGCTTCTACTCCTCATTTTCACAAAACAGTTCCGTTTACAACGAAGTTTTTATAGTCATTAGTTGAGAAGCCTTTTCCTAATTGACAACTGTAAACGGTTAAGGTTGACTATTGAATGTTCACTAATATTAATATTTTAACCACGGTTCAATCTCAGATTCATTTTTTGTCAATAGAATGTTTCGGTTTGCATTTTCGCCCCCAGAATGAAGCCGATTAATGACAACAGTAATGTCTTCAGACTTCGCCTTGGCAACGCTGTTTTGCGAAACAAGCGAGCAGAGAGAAGCTCCTCTCTGTAACTCATTATAACAACATTAGTCCAACATTCTGCGTTGTGCGTCTACGTCCCGATGATTCCCGACATCAAGCTGCCGCTTTTATCACTGATCGCCATAACAACCTTCTCCCTGCTTCAAGATCCGCTCGAGCTTTCAGCGTTTTCATTATTTGCGCTCTCCAGTGTGTGCGTGTGTGTGTGTGTGTGTGTGTGTGTGTGTGTGTGTGTGTGTGTGTGTGTGTGTGTGTGTGTGTGTGTGTGTGTGTGCACACGCATGTCACTTCTGTTTAAAGTGAAGACAAATGCACGCAAGCAAATAAAGAAAACGTACAATGCCAGCCTCACAAAATAAATGACACGCACTGTTTATTTAATCACACGTTATAAAAGAAGCCCATCGTAATTATGTTGTCATTTTATGACTACAACACGCTTCGGAGCCGCGCGGTTCAAGTAGCGTTTTTGTGTTGTTCGTGCACATTGGTTTAATTCGCGCTGTAATGCGCGAAAGGGAACGTTTGTTCAAAACACAATATGTCAAAAAGAAAAATTTTCTGCACGTCCAGACTTTTCAAATAAAATGGAATTGGCAGGCATCTTAGGTCAAATTATACCGTGTCGAAGAATGGGCTAAACGATAGACTATCTTCTTGCTATTTTGCAAAACTGATGAGACAGCAAATATTATCCTGTCCCATTAAAAATCCAGAGCACAGCGTCCCTTAACCCCCTCTCCCCCCTCCCTCCCTTTACATTCCCTGCACCAGGATTGTGCGATACGGGCCCCACAATCTAGCGTGAGTGGAAATTACAGAACATCTGCAATGAAATTGGTTTTCTGAGGAAAACTGATGGATCACTTACTGCCGCTGACTGGAAGGAAAGGGGGGCTTGTTTATGCTTTTATATAATGAATTTTTATGAGCCACAGATTGCTGTTTATAGGAAAATACACTTTAAACTGCTATAGATGTAATCCAGGATTCAGAATTCTGAACAATGTATTATACGCGGCAGTATCTACTGACCGGGGGTGAAAAACAACACCATGAGGGCTACAGAGCCCTACTCGGGAAATAATGAAGACACTGAACCAACTTCTATCTTCCCTTTACTTATTTACTTATGTAT
The DNA here is from genome assembly GCA_029706075.1 of Aldrovandia affinis. NCBI lineage: Eukaryota > Metazoa > Chordata > Actinopteri > Notacanthiformes > Halosauridae > Aldrovandia > Aldrovandia affinis. The sequence continues at coordinate 8,764,225 of JAINUG010000016.1, forward strand.
GTTTTAAATTGCCATAGTTCAACCTTAAACACCACCAAATCTTATTCACAAACACCAGATTCCTATTTTTCAGTCATTGTTGCGATCACTGAACTCGTGTGCATTTCATTTGTCAAAGTCAAAGTCAAAGAGCACACTGTTGATTGGGAAGGAGCTTCGATTATCCTACGCTAGGTTTCGATTCTGTTACCGAGTAACTGTTGCTTAACTCATATTTATCATAAAGCTCAAGACAAGCTTCAAATGGCATCGGTAGGGCAGTCGGTCACCCGGCCGTGACCCCTTACATCATATGATCCAGTGCTCTGGGCCCCAGCAGCCTATCGGCACAGAGAACACCGCTGTCCACGTGATCCCGTTCCGCTCGCACCGCCGGGAAGATTTACTGGCCCCCTTGGTCATAAAAACGCGGCAGTAGAAGTACCCGGCATCAGATTATTCTGTTCTCGCTCGGCTTTTATTCCTTTTGATAATCCATTCTGTGTTGTCTCTCTCTCGCACACTCACACACACACCCACACACACACACACACACCCACACAAGACCGCAGCCAGGTACGGTGGGGCCGTCACCGCAGCAAATACTGAGGCTTTCTCCTCGTGCTAGAACGTTCTCGTGGGCATCCGTCGGCTGTAAGACGTTTTGATGCAGAGGCAAATATAGTCCCCGAGACAAGACGGGGCCTTTGCATGTCTCCTCGAAGAGGCCCAAAGATGACTGTTCCGTTGTTTATCGTCACGCCAAATTACATCCTTGTGACGAGGGCACGGGTCGTCGCTGGGAGTTACGTCCCAAAATTCGCCCGCGTTGCAATAACCGAGGTACCAAAACCGTCCACAAGTACAAATGAGTTTTATTAATAAAAACAAAGATTTAATCAACAAAAGACATACTTGAATACTTTGATGTAAGTATGTCACCGAAAATGCACCCAGAATCCTTCTGTCAAAGTGCCGCCCTTGCGCCTCTCCCTCTCGATTTCACGCCGCCCAGAAGCATCTGGTTTGACCTCTCACGCAGGAGGTTTCTGATCCCAGTGGTCGTAACAAAGCGCTTTTCTTTTCCAGCAGCATTCTTTATCTGATGGTCGGTAAGTTTGCACAAGCGTTGATAACGTGCCTTATTGAGTTTACAACGAAGCATTTAAAGGCTGCTTCCGCGACCCGCGCCGGTATGTCAGCAATGAGCGCGTGAGGTTCAGCTCGTATCTGAGATCATCAATAACCAGTCATAACCGCAATGCCATAACTACTGTGCCTACTCGAGCTGCGGGTGCACTGTTCAACTCATATGACTTCTCGATCCACGATGCCTCTGAAGATGTCTGCTACTTCTTATCGTTAATTAAGACCGATGACAGGATAGTGGGTGTCTTTTTCAAGATGTGTCCTTTGAGAGAATTACTGGTCATGTAGGAACACTGAACATCGTGTGCTCCTGTCTTTTCTGACAGTAGTACTCATTTGGAAGTATGAGAACTACACAATTTCGTGGCTTGACTACTCAGGTAATTAGACCAGGGATATTTGCACAACATGCACGTTGAAAAGAAAGAAAGAAGCGCCATTAAACAGAGGCTCTTACAAACCCTTGAAAAGAGAGAATGCTGCAGCTAATCACTTATACCCTTAGAGCGGGAGTTCTACATCCATTAAGATCAGTATGCACAAAGTAATTAATTGGGACGTGACCTCAATTAGAGGGTAGATTACCGTGCTTGTGTCAACTCGCGGAAAGCAGGAGGATCAGATTGCAAACCCGTGTGTCTGAGTCGTTACACCGCGGTCGTGAACAGGAAGCTCTCTCCAACGTACCCTGATGCCAACAGCTGCCCTCGCTGGCGTCTTCAGTGGTACACAGTGGGGTTCTACTCCACATATTAGGCGGCACGATGATACTGGCCCATCCACCGCTTCCTTGCCACTATAGTGCCGCTGTCAGATTCAAATATTCATCAGCGTGGCTACCAGGTGCCACCAGCAAGGAAAATCCTGTAATTGTATCGCTTTGTCTTCCTCAGCCACAGAGTCACCCGAGAAAGCAACAGTACTTTAAGAGCACACAGAATTACAATTGAGGAGGTGAAAATAGCCATTAAAATGCAAAATTACCAGATGTGCAGTAGTCTCCGTGCGTAGAGTCTCCACTTTGATGAAGTGCCGAGTTCGCGAAGCTGAAATTCACAAATGGGCCTCGAGCAGAAAGATGGTGTGGAGCGCCGGGCACGGCCGGGCGGTGGGCGATAAATCACCCGCGCGGGTAAGGGCTTTTTAACGCAGCGCGCGCTCTCCCGCTCACAACCTACATCCTGTGACGCTGCAGCAGCGGTCGTGTAAAATATGAGATCCCCCTCGGGGAATACCCCCGCCCCATGCCTGTACCACCTCAGGTGAAAACTCTGCGTTATTTCATTATGCTTTCAAATAGATAAATAAATAAATGATGTCTAAGTGTAAATGAAGAGTGTTTTTCCCCCCAAAACTCATTCAGTCCGCTTCGGCTCAATTTTGTGAAAAATCTACATTTTTGGTTTATTTTAAATTGGTCAAGATTTTTTGCACGCATGGAAAAACACGTTTTAATACTTAAATTCTTAAGAATAATAGTGCAAAAGTAAAACTGCAAATATTTAACCATTTAACATAAAAACAATACCCACCTTGAAAAATATGGTTTATCAAAACTCTCTCAGTCCACTGAGTGAGTTTTGGAAAGACACTCTTCAAATGTAAACATAATTCCAATCTTTCCTTGCTTCATGAGGTAAATATATGTAGGTCTACAAAAATGAATCTTTCCTGCCTTTTCTCTAATATACATTTGAATACTAAATGTGGAATGTTGATTGTGGGAGAATATATTTATCTTAAATTAGCAATGGTGTGATGGTAAATACTTACAGCATGTATGAACAATCCATTCATTCTGTGAAAAGAAATAAGTATTTATGATCCTATTAAATTTTTTCATGATTTAAAAAAACAAAAACATTATTTTCTCACTTTTTCATATTTTATGGTTTTTGGAAACTGTTCACAAACAACCTGCTGTTCTGAGCCAGAAAAAAATATTATTTCCATCACTAGTTATGAAGTTGTAGCTGGTCACTGGAGCTGTGAAGAAGAGTTTAGGTTTTTTTAACAATTGGCATTACTTAATTTGATATACAAGTTGAAAGCTATGAAAGCCATCTTTTAGAATTTTGATGATTTTATCGCTTATGTCAGCACTGACAAGTCAGAGATTATGAAGGGTCCTTTAACATGTGAAAGAAGTGAAGGGGTGCTGAGATGACTGCTCTTCATGGTGGTAATAGGCTCTGGGTCCCTTCCCTTTGAACTGTGGCTGATGGCTTTAGAGGCACCATCAGAAATTGACCTTGAAAATGAGATTTCTTTGGAGTTATAACAAATTTGTGGCTCAGAATATTGAGTGAGCAACCTACGACGACGTTTATGCGAGGATGTGAACATGTGTCTAATTATTACTATTGATTCTAAAAGGAATGGGGAATGAAGCCATCAGATTAATAGTAATTTAACAGAAATGTATTTTTACTTTCATGTTTTTAGATGCATACAAATTATATAGAGTTACGTATTCCACTACTGACAGTGAAACCTTTTTTTCTTAAATGTTTCTTCCGTAATTGCATATAAAATGATTATCTCAACATATGCAAAGTACATACTTTAACTTCATATAGGTGTTTATGTGTTGTGTGTGTGTGTGTGTGTGTGTGAGAGAGAGAGAGAGATTATTATGAATAAATAATAATAATAATAATAATAATAATAATAATATTGTGAATTGTCTAAAGATTCCTTGCTGTGTCAACAGAAAGGCCAGGGGTAGGGGATTCGGCACGAGGCACATGAATATAATGAATTTCGCGTTCCATTTGTGAGTGAAATGAAGGTCGCATTGAGCCTTGCTCACCGAGAGTGAATATCTGCAGGTAAGATGGTCAGAGTTCCTTTCCGGATATGAGAAATCTGTGGAATCTGCAGACATCTGACAGCGGTTAATAGGCAATACTCCTCAGCTCAGAAATCAAAATGCAATGTCTGTGCAGTGTCACTCACAGTCAATTTCACAGAATCCACACCACAGGACACCATGCACTCTCGTTCGTTGATTTCCTCGTCCACACCATTATAAGGTATAACGGCTGACTGCCATTCTAAAGAATCTTCTACAAATACATATTTACAAAAACTCCTAACATAATAGCCTATAAACAGTATCACCCCCAATTGTAGGTGTTTTTAGATAAACACACATAAACATCGGCTGCATTTGATAAATCCATTTTCAGCCACCCGCACCTGCACTGTAGCCTAGGCCTACTGTACGTTCAAGCTTTTTTTGCATGTTTTTTGTGCAGACATTTGCGAACAGCAATTTTTTCCCCCGTCGTGCAGGTTAATCCTTGCAGACATTGTACGGTTCACCGGTTTCCAAGACGAGTTCAGACTCCGGCACCTTCGCAGCAGCGCGAGGGTTTCCATGGGAACGGGGGAAATGATTTTTCTCGGGCCGCGCGGAAGATTCCCCAGCTCCGCAATACACAAGGATATTGTCATCATTATGTTTTCTGTTGCACATTATGGGTTAGCCATTATGCAGCTTGTTTGTTTTTGAATAGCCGGCATCGGTCTGCACACCGCACACATAATGCCATTAGTCTGGGGCTGTCTGTGTTGACCAGGTAGGCCTACATATCATGCATTTATATTAACTGTCATTTTGTCCGTTCGTTTTAGTTTTGCTCATTTCTGCTCTGTTTTACTTCGCGTATTTTACTGCAAATCATGTTATAGACATTACCCACTGTATACATAACCTATAACATTTTTAAGTAGCCATTTTAAAGTAGGCTAGCCTTGAAATCTAAAAACATAAAAATAGGCTACACATTATTTTCCTTGAATTAAATAGGCTAAGAAGAGATTTAAAAAAAGTATTAACAGATTTATATTCGGGAAACAAAGAGGACGCAAGATAAATGTAAATACGTGTATTTGTACATATAATAAAATAGACAAAACACCACAAAGACAGGCAGAAATCATAAAGTAATTTTTCAAACGCATTTCAAAATGCATTCAGCGACGGCTCTAGATCTGCTTAATTAAATACAAATGTAAAGCAATTTAATTAAAATATTTAATCATTGATTTGATAGGTTATTAGGTGAAAATTATATTTAGGTTGGATTTGTTTTCATTGTCACATTGCAATATAACCATCAAGACCTAAAATACAATAGGCTTGTAATCAGAACCATTCCAGTTTATTATCATCCAGTATCCAGACATAAGATTACCATTTTCTTTAAACCACTCCTCACAAACGTTTTTTAACAGACTATAATTATAAATTGTTCAAGACAAACAAAATATTATTAATATATGTTATGTTTTATCAAAACATTTAGACTTTTTTTGAGAGAGAATGCCAATATGGTATGAATTACGTGACACATGCACTGTACACGCCGTCCATGGGAAGGCTCGAGCATCACGGATGCAACAGTTAAACAATATCTTTGTCCCAAAAAATATATGCCACATTCCTGCACCATGTGCACGGTTTCAATCAAATTTGCAGAAGTTATCAAAACTCTCAAAGCACTTAGATTCGGGTTTAAGCTGCAGGAAATTCGTGGGGACATCTGGAAGGATGTCTGAAGATTATTTGCAATTTTGTCCGTATTAGACATCAATGAGCGGAGGGATCTAGACCTGGCTGAAACCCGCTTCACCTCAGGCTCATTACAGGGCAGACGGGCATGTAAGCCCCCATAATTCCCTGTTGTCGTTAACTGATTCACTGTACTGTTCATTCCCAGGCCTAGCCAATCAGAGCCCAGGGCACATGGGCGTGCAGGTATTGCCTAGTCCACAAGGGATCTATAGCGCCTATCTCTTTGTAGCTGTTACAAGGAATCGAACGCCCAAACATTTTCACGTCAGCTCCATAGCCCCCCCCTTAGATTCCACAATCATTTCAACTCACCATGTTTTGAAACGTGCATTGTAGTAAATGTAAACGGGTAATTTAGCCAGAAAGGTTGGTTTTTTGGGTCAAAATAAGGTGCATTCATGGTATGAACTGCATCTTAGATTGAAGCAGAACTAATGCAAATATTTAAAAAAGTTTAATCTTTTTTAGTTCTTTTTTTAATCCAATAAAATGTAAAGTGATTGTATACTGGTTTGCTGTAGACTGCTGCAAAAATCTGAAAATGTGCACATACCATGGTAAAACAAAAAATATGAACACACTATAGCTAGCTAGATAGCTAACATGCTAAATCAACATCAATAATTTTTAACTATAACAGACAATAACATCAGAACATAGAACATGATAATACATAATGACAAGAACAGGCCGCTCGGGACATCGAGGCTCGTCATTTTCCTACAGGGAATGTCCAGTACTGCATCTAGCCTGGACTTACCTCAAGTGTTGCATTGACAACTCTGTGTAAAAAAATACTTCCTGATTTCAGTTTGGAATTTAACTTTAACTAATTTCCACCTGTGCCCTCTTGTTCTGCTAACTGAACCCAATCAGAAAAATCTTTAGTAGTTAGGCACTTTATAATCCTTTTTTTTTTTTTTTTTAGATTAATCAAATCCCCCCACCTAGTCTCCTTTTGTCAACCTATCCCTAATAATACATTCCAGTATTTTCGAGAGACATTAGACTGACAGGCTTATAGTTCCCTGGGTAAGTACAATACCACTTCTTATATATTGGATGTATACTACCTTGCTTCCTGTCATCTGGTATTTCTCCAGTGTTAAGGGATTGCATAAACATATCCGTCAGTGGTTTATAAAACTCCCCAAGTTCCTTACTCTTGGATATACATATGCCATCTGGGCCTGCTTCCTTATTTGCGTTATGTTTTTGTAATTGTTCTAGTACTTCTGCATCTCTCGTCTCAATGTCCTCTAAAACATTCTTTACATTGGATGTACTTGGAAGCAGATTTATAACCTCTTCTCTGGTAAAGCTCTCAACAAAATAATTGAGATAATCAGCAATAATCAGCAACATCCTTATGATTATAAAGCAAAGCTGTATGTTATTATTCTTAATGCTCTTAATTACTTTTTAAATTGTCCTTTCTCTACTGAAATATTGGGAAAAAAGCATTTAGGATTACGTTTTGCATCTTGGGCTAATTTCATTTCAAATATCCTTTTAGCTGCCCTCATTTTACAATAATCTACCTTATTTCTCTCTGAGTTGTCTTTTTCATATCTCTATTACAATGTCTGAAAATCTCCCATAAATATTTATTCATTTGGTTCTATCCTTCCTGACCACTGTCCACTGTGTCTGAATCCCAAAAATCCCCAAACTCCCATCAATCATGACAGCTTCTAGTTCAAACCAATTTTTTTATGATTCTAGCACATAAACAAAGGAATTACAAAGTATACCTCGTACATTACTTCTCCCCTCCACCCAATTCGACTGCAACAAAATAACATTATTCTTAAAAGGGTCTTTATCTATGATATTCTCACTGGTGTTATTATACTTTGTCTGGATAGCCTCCATCCAGACAGTCTGTACCTCCCTACCCTTAATACTAATACTAATTTCACTCCCTGCTCCCCAAGTCCTGAGTTTAAATACCCCTCTGCTACCCTAAGCATATGCTGGCCCAATAGAGCTGTACCCCTCTAGCCCAACTGTATCCTGTCATGCTTGTACAGGTCACCCCTGTCCCAAAAGGAGTCCCAGTGCCCCATAAACCTGTACCTCTTTTTTCAAACCAGATTTGTAGGCATTTGTTTTTGTTTGAAGCCAAACATGCCTCAGAGGTCAAACCAATCAAGTTGTTACTGACCATATCATCCCTAACAGAATTTCAAACATAATCTGTCTTCAGGCACCAGGCTCCTAGACATCCTACATTTCCACATAGGCTGCATCCACCCCTCTCACCTACAGGTTGCTGGTTTTCTGACTATGAGCACATGATCAGCCAACCCAAGAATTCAAGTCCAGGATTCTATAAAATGGTGTTAAGACAGACTGTGACTTATCCAGACATATGTGCCAAACCTTTTGTCCGTGACATGGACATGACTATTTTCTTTCCAATGCTGACAGACCCATCCCAGCCATCACATCAGCTGTCTGACCTGGAGAGATGGAAGGAGGAGCTATGAGCAGACCTGAGGCAGAAGCACATTCAGGAAGACCCTGGTGGAAGAGCTCGGCCAGCGATGGTCCCCCCTGTCCCCAAAGCCATGCCCAATGAGGATGCAGGGCCAGTTTAGAGGTTTAGTCCAGTATCATTATGAGGCCGGCAGTGGCTCAGTGTTTAGCGACACAGGCTGGCAAGCGGAGGGTCGCTGGTTTGAATCCGAGGAAGGCCAAACAAAAAAAAACAATGAACCAGAAACCGGAGGGAGGCTAGTTCACTTACTGGGGCACTGCCGACGTGCCCTTGAGCAAGGCATTGAACCCCTAAATTGCTACAGGGGTGCTGTACTATGGCTGACCCTGCGCTCAGACCTCTCTCAGGAGAAGTATGTGAAAAGACATGTTCCAATTACCTTGTGTGTAACTTGTGTAAGAAGTATACACACAATAAAGAATATTCTATCTATCTATCTATGTAAACTGAGTATGGAGTGAACCATTTTAATCCATCCAGATTCCCAGGATTGGCCTGCTGACTCATTAGCTCACTCCGAGGGCGGCTAACAGACTCCATATCTTATTTGTTAGCCTTACTGGACTGTTGTGGGCCGAGTTCAGATTCCAGAGAAGTGGGTAACCATAGTGTGGGATGATGAGGTGGTCTGTCCAGGCATAGTATAGTACATGCCTTACCAAAGGGGTTACCTGACAGCAGTCTAAGAAACCATACTGTAGAAGTTGTTTGTTGGGTGCCGTTTCAAATCCCAGGGCAGTGCTGTGCTGTTGTAACCCTTTTTTTAAATGATCTTAAAAAAAAAAAAAAAAAAGATTTTCTCCCAATTTGGTGGCCAAATTGTACCCTCTATTCCTTTCGATTCACCCTCCCCCACAAGCCCGTGGCCCATCACTACGGGTCAAGCGAATTCCCCAAGGCCAGCAATGATCTGCCTCCTCCGAGACGGAACTCACCCACCTACTTTACAGGGACGCCCTTTGTGCTTTTTGGTGAGCTAGTGCCGGCTCTCCTTCCCCCTCCCCCTGGGGCAGACAGCCAATTGCGGCCCCGGTTTGGGGCCCCCATTCGAGCTGGGTTGGCGCAGCCGGGTTTCGAATTATAACCCTATTTATCCCCAAAGTACTTTCACCCCCGATTTCTAATGCTCAGTTGCTCAGGCCCATTCAATGTCTACAGCATCCTGTGTTGAATTTGGAAAGTCTGGACGACCCCGCATGGCCTGCAAGCCCTACTGACTCAGAGCCTGTCTGCGGGTGATGCTATGGACAATCGTGGATCGGTTGTGGAAATCCCAGCCATAGTCAGCGCTGGCACGGTTACGACTCAGTGCTGGTCCGTCACTCCATCAGGCAGGCGGTGTTGGACCCACCACCCAGGAGGCTCACCATTTTACCCTTGAACAAGGTACTTAGCCAGAAAGGCTTCACTGAACATATTTTAACATATCGAAATGTACGGTTATAAGACGCTGTAAGTCACTTGGGATAAGGGTATCTGGTAAGTAAATAAATAATTTATTATACATAATTATCTCCCTTTACGCTTCAGAAACAAGCATGCACTGGAGATTTGTTTTTTCATATGGATAACCTGTTCATTTGCATATTTTTGAAATTGCCATAACCTTTTTTTTTTTTTTTTCCTCAAAAGGGTTTCTAATGTATTACAAGGTGCTCATTCTCAGATATTAAATGTTTCAGTGATGACCTGAACAAATGAGGTGAAGGCTGCACGTGTTTTTTCTAATTATCCTCAGAACTGAAACACTATATATGCCATTTAGCAGACGCTTTTATCCAAAGCGACTTACAGTAGTGAATGAATACATTTTTCAGTATATGTGGCCCCAATGGGAATTGAACCCACAACCTAAGCGTTGTCAGCACCATGCTCTACCTACTGAGCCACACAGAACCACGCTCTACCTACTTAGCCACACAGAACCATGCTCTACCTACTGAGCCACACAGAACCATGCTCTACCTACTGAGCCACCCAGAACCATGCTCTACCTACTGAGTCACACAGAACCATGCTCTCCCTACCGAGCCACACAGAACCATGCTCTCCCTACCGAGCCACACAGAACCACACTCTACCTACTGAGCCACACAGAACCATGCTCTACCTACTTAGCCACACAGAACCATGCTCTACCTACTGAGACACACAGAACCATGCTCTACCTACTGAGACACACAGAACCACGCTCTACCTGCTAAGACACACAAGAACCACGCTCTACCTACTGAGCCACACAGAACCATGCTCTACCTACTGAGACACACAGCACCATGCTCTACCTACTGAGACACACAGAACCATGCTCTCCCTACTGAGCCACACAGAACCACGCTCCACCTACTGAGCCACACAGAACCATGCTCTACCTACTGAGCCACACAGAACCATGCTCTACCTACTGAGCCACACAGAACCATGCTCTACCTACTGAGCCACACAGAACCATGCTCTACCTACTGAGACACACAGAACCACGCTCTACCTACTGAGCCACACAGAACCACGCTCTACCTACTGAGCCACACAGAAACACACTACAAGTGCAATGTCTTTCTGTTCCACGTTTTTTGGTCAAAACAGTACGCTCCATGGCTGAAACACTGTACACAGCAAAGTAAATCCATTTATTTCAGTGCAAAACAGGAATATTTACCTCGTAAGTCAAATTGAAAGTGCTCAAACTCGTTACAGAAGACACATTACTATTCTTACACATTGTGAAAAACCCAGAGCCGTGTTTCAATTAAGCGACACCCGCACACATCCAACGGGTACGATAGGTAAGTACCAGGCATTACCAGGATTAAAAAATAGAGCTCTTTTACCGTTAAAACTAATAATCGCAGAAATCAGCGGCCGACATCAAAGGAGTCAGGATGTAAGGACGTAATGGAAAGGATGGCTCATCAAAGTGTGAATCTCGTTAGGATTCCTCCCCATTATGCCAGTCTTTCAAGGCTGCACCAGGGAAGACACGGGGATCATTTGCAAACTAAATGGTCTCAGAATGTGCAGATTACTCGGAAAAGCCGGCACTGTAAAGAGCGGTGGTTCTGTAATTCCCGGAAAGATGAAGAATAATATGGTGAGGCACCTGATACCACCTGCGAACTAGATGAAATTCAGCAAAATGGCCGCTCTGTTTTAATTGTGTAGGGGTTGTTTTGCATGTTAAGCTTAAAGCAATATGGATCTGTGACCATTTTTGGGTATATGGCTGTTTAATGCAGCATCTTCTTCCAGTGTCTATTTAAAAGACCATTTTGGGGGTCTCCCGGGTGGTCTAGCGGTTACAATGTTCTACGCTGGCCTCTGCTACCGGGGTTCGATTCCACCGGCCCTGGCCGGGAGTTCCACTAGGGGGCGGCAATTGACTGTCTGCCCCAGGGAGGGGGAAGGGAAGCTGACATGAGTTTGCTGCGTATAGGAGTGGCTCCGATGTACTGGAAAAACAGTCGACAGCTCTGCGAATGCAGATTCGAAGGAGGCGACACATTGCTTGGTCACGGCTGGACTACGGCAGCGACCTCACAATACGAGGGGGCGATTGACATGAAAAAGAGAAGGTGTAATTGGTTACTAAATTGGGAGGAAATGGGGATAAAATAACAGAAAAACAATAGATCAAAAAATCTAAAAATAAATGACATTATTAAATCTGATAAATTCTTGAAGTAGCTTTCATCATCCCCCACGGGACACTCCCATGTATATTACAGGTAGGATATGGAGTACCGGAGTTATGGTCGACGGCTTGGCGAGTGCCGGCTCGGAGGAGGGGAGCAGGAAGGGCGTCCCTGTAAAAGAGTAGGTGGGCGGGTTCCGTCTCAGAGGAAACGGATCTGCCGGCCATCGGGAAATCTGGATCGAACTGGACAACGGGCAGCGGATGAAACGGGCAAATAAATAGAGGGTAATTGAAATAAATAGAGGGTATAATTGGCAACCAAATTGGGAGGAAAAACTGGAAAAATTTGATATAAACACATTTATTTAAAAAAAAGTGTATTTTGTCGCAGCATACACAGCCTACAATTCATTTTTACTAGTTTTTCTTCCTTTCAGGTTCTGTTCCGCACCTGACCTGACAGCATCACCCCATTCTGCTCATGTTTGACACATTTATTGAGCACAGTGTCTAAATCTGTACAACACATTTTGTCACCCTAGGTTACAAACCATGCCCTTCCATACAAAACATGTTTTCCACATTTGACAATAACTTCTTGGCATCATATATTCATGCAAAATACATTTTGCACACTTAATAAGCACGGGTTATTAGACCTGTGCACACGTCGTCATAGCGACTCCCAGCCATGTCCAATACGGCCATAAAACACAGTATCTAATGTTACACAGCTTTGTCAAGCCCATATGTACCAGTTATTGTGTCGGCTTTAACCTACAGCCATTGTGGATGTCAGTTATTTTCCACATCTGTAATATTTGTCGTGTGCAAATTTCTGGACATGGGGTTAGGTCCATTGCCACGCCGTCATGCCAACAATGGCAAACACTTCAGACGTGTGTAATTAATGTTTCAGAACAAGATGCTTGCAGAATAAACTTTTATTTTTTCAGCATTCAAATGCAATGAATATTAGCCATATTTCTCAACCACTGCTATCACTGATTTGGCTTGAAAGACCATAGTTTTACATCAACCTGATTGAAGCATCCTATAATTCTAATCAAGTCTTTTAAGTGGGTATTTTAAGAGGCATATACTTCTTAATTCCAAAAATGAACAGAAATAGACAGCATGTCCATAGCCAAATTAGAAAAATAAGCATTTGTTTACTTCTGTGTTAACGACAGGAAGAACATTATTGAATCATTGGCGTCTGAATAACCAGACGGAGACCGGGCCTCACAGTTAAACGTCCTGCTACCGGCTTTATTAGACATTTTCAATAAGCTTAACAAGCTGTGAAGAACACGCCGCAGAGGACTGGAGCGAACACCCAGGGCCCTCGACAAAGCACAGCGCACACTCGTGGCTACCCCGACGTTAGCAGATGAAAGAGGGGCGGGGGAAATAAACAACAGCCATTGACGAGCCAGGGACAGCAGCACTACAGAAACACACATACCCACCGTTACAATTAAACGTCGCCGGCCTCCCAGGTGGTCTAGCGCTTACAACGTTCGACGCTGGCCACCCCAGAGAGGGGGGAGGGAAGCCGATACGAGTTTGCTGCGTATAGGAGTGGCCCTGTGCGTGCATACCGGAGTTATAGTGATGGCTTGGTGGATTCTGGCTCGAAGGAGGCGGGGCCCAGCCGCATGTCACTTCCGGTTTCAGGACTACGGCAGCGAACTCATAAGATATATGAGGGAGTGGGATAATTGATGTGAAAAATGAGGGTATAATTGGATACTAAAAATGAAAAAAAACAAAAAAACAACAACAAACAAAACAACAACAATATAACGTCACCAGCAATCAGCAACCAGTCTTCTTTAATCTATTCATCGTTTTAATCCTTTCATGGTTTCCTGGCAAAACGATGCACATTAAAGTAACGTGCAGTGGATAAATATTAAACGATGTTCATTAGTGACATGTCCGTTACATAAGAGCAGACGGAAAGACTGCATAAATGTGTCTGGGTCTCTCTCTGGCATGACCATGTGATAGTCTGTGTGCAATCTTGACCATTAAAACACAATTCCTCAAGAGCATGGAGCTGGAAAAAACGACATCTTGTAAACAGCATTTCAAATCAGAGGAAATAAAACAAAACGGGCAACCAGAAGCCACATCACAGATGTAATTATTCATTAATATCAGTATACATGTGTTTACACAAGATTGAACTAGTTTTGCTCCTCCGATGATCACTGTACTTAACCACTGACACACTTTTGCCAAGATTTACATTTACATTTCCCCTCGATAAACATTTTGGGACAAAACCCTCCAAACGATTGCAGAGGTGTATTTATGATCATTAATACTCTCACTGATTATTACACGTGAACACAAATCACACGGAGATGCTTGGTGAAGCCAAATCAGAGAAACCCATCACGCCTCGAGACGAGATTGATTGCGTTCACGATCCGTGATTAAGCCGGAGTTATCAAAAAGAGGCGGGACTGCGTTTTGCCTCGGGCAAAGCTTGCTTGAGAAGGTTAACGCCAGAATAAATATCCATCTCTGGTCATTATTGGGATTAGTGAATAATTCTCCTCAAAGTTGCACGGTCCCTACTAGGATTGCAGTTTACGGGCCGTATTAAGAAGGGCAAAGGGGGGGCCCTCCCGGGTGGTGTAGCGGTTACAACGTTCAACGCTGGCCACCGCGACCAGGGGTTCGATTTCACTGTCCGCGCCAGAGTGCCACTAGGGGGTGACAATTGGCTGTCCATCCAGGGAGGAGGAGGGGAGGGAAGCCGATATGAGGTTGCTGCGTACAGGAGTGGCTCTGGAGTACCGGAGTTACAGTCGACGGCCTGGCGAGTGCTGTCTCGTACAAGACGGTACTTCGCCTTTGTCACTGCCGGTCTCAGGGCTATGGCAGCAAACTCACAATACAAGGGGGGATTGACATGAAAAAAGAGGGTGTGATTCTTGAAAAAAAACACACAAAAAAGAAGGGCCAAGGAGATTACCGTGGGGGTGTCTGTCAGTCGAAGGGCCCCAATCCTGCAGTCACAGGGTTCCCCTCAATCTTCTGCCAAACTTCCAGCGAAAGCGCGAACAACGGGAATCGGAATGTGCCACCAGCCGAGCACTGCGTTTTATCATTTAAAAATGCAATGATTTCCATTCAAATGCTTTCCATGCTAAAAGAAAAATGCTACAAGAAAATATGTGCTTAAATGTAATGTTCATCAGACTACACATTATTTTTATTCATTCATTTTCACATTTATTTTCCATTCCATTATTTATTTATTCGAAAATGTGCAACACATTTCATCACGCTTACCTCACCACCATTTTAGTCTTCTTCCACAAGACAATGTACATTCAAAATAAATAGTCTCGCAAATTTCCCTGATTACTATTATTATTACTAGTAGTATTATTGTGATTATCGTTTTACCAGGACAAAACAAAACCACATCAAAACATACATTTAGATGAAAGTTCACAATGAGGACGTGGCCTCGAACACGTGATTCTGCATCTTCACAGGCTCCACGCTCCTGGCCTCCGAGCCACACTTCGGGCAGGAGAGGTACGCGTCCGCTATGGCGTGGCTCTTCACGCAGTAGTAGCAGAAGACGTGGCTGCAGCCCACCGTGTGAGGCATGGTCGGCCACTCTCCACAGAGGGCACATTCAGTGCAGTGGGCAGCCTCGGTGGCATCGCCGCCCACCCCCCCTGCAGGCGAGAAGAGGGAGCGCACACTCGCCCTGAGCCTACGCGTGTTCACCAGGGGGAAGAGGAAGATGAGGAACTCGGCGAAGCCGTGCCACAGCAGCTCGCGGTTCACGTACTGGAAGCCGACGTCGCGGACGCCCTGGGGGCGGCAGAACACCGCCCGCACCCCCAGGAGCCTCTCGGTCAGCGTGGGGAACCGTCCCCTCTGGAGGAACACCAGGAAGTTCAGGAGGCCAGCCACTTTGGCGATGCCGGTGAGGAAGGCGAGGGCTCGGCGCGCCTGGTGGACGCCGGACTCGGCCGGGCGGTTGAGGAACAGGCCGTGGGACCTCTCCGTGAGCCAGCGCTCGCCCACGGTGCACAGGGCGAACCACAGCTTCTGCCAGCGGCTCATTGGCCGGTACCTCTGCGCCCGGGAGAGGTCATTCTTGTAGCGGATGTTGAGCAGGGACTGGCCCACAGTGGCGCTCCGGGAGTAGATGGTGAACCTCCACACCAGGAGCTGCAGGAGGGCTTTCAGCTCCGGCTCGAAGGGGTCAGGTGGCCGGGTTTGAAATGCTGGAAGCACTGGGCGAACTGCGACCAGACGAGCTGCTCCAGGGCGCCGTCCAGCTCAAAGGCATCCAGCTGGCTTATTCTCAGAACCGGAGTCAAGGTGCTCGAACCCTCCTCCGTGGAACGGCCGCCTCCTCCGGCTTCATCTACAGGGCAGAAGGTGGAAATGGGTTAGGAGTTTTTTTTTTTTTCGCATTTCAGTTTAAATCACTTTTCACATGTAAAGCCCATGGTAAATGCCTTTTTTTAATCTCTGCCCTGCGCTGGCACAAGAGGTCTTATACCAGTCCCCTCTGGAGAGTCAGCGTGTGCACAAATCACATCACAGGAGATTATCAAAATGGTGTCAGGCGCTTTGGCAACGTGGTACACATCCACCGTGTGGAACTACTTTACTCCGATGGCTTTTATTTCGGATCGCAAGGCTGTGACGTCCCGCGATTCTTCATTTTCTCACCGTTGTGTAACATGGAGATATTTTCATGGAAAGTTACTTATTCTTTTTTTTTTTTTCTTCACGTGATCGATACCAGTCAGGCCCTTTCCTTAGCCTTAGATGTGTCACAGTGAGCAACACTTTTATTCAAGTCTTTAAAGCAGAACGCAATACATCAAATTGCTGACTTTGTTTGGAAAGTGCAAAAAATAATATAATTATAAAAACATAACAAATAATATAAATGTAATATATTATCATTTGCAAAAAAAAAAAAAACATGCAATGAAACTATTTATTTATAGTATTTATCTATACTAAAAACTTTGGTCATGAATCTGAAGTTTGGTCACATACAGAGGGGGCAGAATAGGAGAACAAACAAACAAAACAAAAAGAATATAGCAAAAAATAAATAAAAAATAACAATAATATTAATCCACAAAAGGACAGCAATTTTTTGGCTGCTCAATTTGGCTCCATCTTCTTTAAAATGTAAACACAAAAGCGATCATAATATCACATACAGTATGCTCCTGTGATATATAGACTACCATCTCTCCAGTAATCAGTGAGGCAACCCTGTGGTACTGCTATTCAGGAAAATCCTTCAATAGAGCCATTGGACTAGGTGAGACAAATTATACCTCCAAACCCACTCTAGGGATACAAAGTCTTGATATTCTTTTCAAAGCTTTTATTGAGCAGTTTACAAGTTATGAATGAATATGTTTTATTTGGGAACGTATTATTGACAGCGACCTATCAATAGTAATGTGACTATTGCCGAGGGCCTGTCGATAGTAATGTAATTATGATTTAGAGTGCCACATGGATGTTAGCTCTGGCAAGTAACATCTCCTACAGAGCCACTATCAATACCAGGATTACTATTGACATGTTCTTTCAGACTCATAGTACTCGCCAGATATATTACAACTAGACACTTCCGTCAATGTGCGCTGCCTATAAAAATTAAGCATTTAAATTTACAGGGCTTTAACTACAGAACTGGAAATCTATGGTTCTTAAGTAATCATCAAAACTTGCAATCGATGGCTGTGTTTACGGAGACTGTAAACAGGAGGCCTGCCCTCGCACGCCGAGTTCACGCGATTCGCCATACAGCCGTCGCCCACGAGATGACAATGACCTTATCGTTCTCACATCTATCAGTGCTGGGGGGGAAAGGCCTTTTTGGCAGGTCGTGTTTGTCTGCTTGAGCGCTGCTTGAACATACAAACAGCTATGGCCTTACGATCAAAATCTCCTCTTTCACTACAGACTTTCTCTGTTTCACTATTACCTAATAGCAACCACAGGACCACAATGGAAATAAGTCCTAGGACTTTTCTGTGTCATCCTTGATAAAATGTACATGAACATCGGGATGTATCCAGGGATTGTGTTCTTTTAAAGTGAAATGTCAAATAAACTAAACTAATCTAAAGACTGGAAACAGGGAAGTTCTTTCTACAGTGAAATAAGAACAGTAATGGCAAACTCTGGGTGTTTTCCAGGGTAGTCCTTACATTTAGGAGATTAAAATAAAACGAAATCCTGTGGCTCAGACTGCGCTGACTGCCCCCCCATGATTGCTACGTAGCACCAAAACAAAGAGAATATACGCCATCCTAAACACCTCCAAGTACAGAGTAATTTAACAGCACGTGTGCGCACTTTCAAAACATTTACATTTTACATTTTAAGCATTTAGCAGACGCTCTTATCCAGAGCGACTTACAAGATGTGCATTAATACATGGTAGGAACAATCATAGTTAGCGCAAGAGATCAGTGCAGTAATACAGCGATACACATCGTTGCAGGCAGCTGCCTACCATACCTGTAACACTGGGAAGGAAAAGGTTAGTCATTTAAAAATATATATATTCGAGGAAGTTTTAAACAAGTATACATATATGAAAAGCAGCTATAAACATGTAAGCAGTGGTGATGACAATTAGTTAGATGTACAGAATTCAGTGGTAGTGGAGTCTGAAAAGGGGTTTCGAGTCTAATCATTTTTATTACGGGCGGACTGGAAGCAGCCGACAACGCCAAACGCAGGAGGGAGAGGGGCTTTGATTAATCTGCGGTGGGTGACACATGACTGACAACAGCACAACAAATCAGTCATCATCCCCTCAAAAAGCCGCTTCCTCTAGGGTGAGGCCTGCAGTGGCAGAGAAAGATAAGCAGAGAATCAGCCGTGACCTTGGGACGTCGTACCATGGGGGAGACGGGACAGGGGACAGGGACATCCCGCAGCGGGGTGGAAGATTTCGAATGCTGGGAACTGAAGGAGGCCGGACTCTCTTGACCTTGGGTTTAACCGCAACGCCGGCAAACATAATACACAGGGGGGGCTCTAGGGGGTCTTCGGTGTCCATTAGACTTTGGCTCAAACGCTACGTGTTGGCGTTACTGACTTGCGTGGAGCCATGCTTACTTTCACTCATATTCAGTGGCAAATGGTTTGAGCAAGGATGAGCTGACATCCCATTAAAACCCAACAGTCAGGGGGCTAAATACCTTTATGGAAAACAAACAACGTAGGCCCAAAGCCTGAACTCGAGTGTGCAGCTTCAGCATGTCAGGCCGGTGTCTGGCAGCTACCCATTATTTAATCGTAAGAGGACTCAGCGGTCTGCTGTACCAAAGCATTAACGGAAATAATTACGTTAAAGAGAAACCGATGGAAAATGTTCATTTTACATATCTGAAATGTTAGGGTGAAACACCAACGTCACAACTCAAGTTTATTGAACACGTACACGTATGAGGTTCAATTCCACAATATGGCCTACTACTGTACAATACTGAAACATTCAGTATCAGTATTAGGTATAACATTCACATTATAGGTTACTGTTTTTATTTGTTGTTTTATTGTTTTAGAATTCATATTGTTTTATTATTTTAAAACTGACCTTTTATCTGCTCTATTTGTTGCTTAATTATTTTGGCATTTTTAATTGTTTTATTATGTCAAAATTACCTCTTTTTATCAGGGGCTGCAAATCGTTGTATGAAAGGTGCTGTATAAATAAAGTTTATTATTATTATTATTATTATTATTATTCACAAATGAAGTGCCATTTGAACCAAACAGTATGTAAATCATTGTCCAGGCAAGGCCTCTTAATCGAATGAAGGCCTATGCTTTTTTCTTTTAGCAGCAGCAAAATGAATTTATGTAAGAGGTCAAAGCCATAAGCTCTTTTGATCTTTTCCCTTCTTTCTCTCCAAAGTGTTGGTAATACTCATCAGATTAATAAAAAAAATAAAAAAAAAAAATATGAGAAATGCCCGTTTCTGAACTTTCAAAAGTGACGTCATTCTGAAACCAGCTCACAGGGATACTAAAATTGTCCACTCAGTGACCAGACTAATTGTTATGGGCCCGTATCATAAAAAATGGATGCGTGCAAATGCAATGGGGTCTACGGCCCTTGCTGTCGCACACTAATGCTTTATCAAGGCAACCCTATTTCCCTAATCACCCAAGAATTCTGAAAGCTGGAGGGGTCAGGGGTAAGTTAATGTCTGAAGAAGAAAAAAACATCCTTTAAAGCAGGGCCGACACAAAGATATGTGCTTTGCTTAATCTAGTTTGCCGAGAATGTAAATTATTTAAAAGAATTAATTGATTCCGTGAGCACGAAGGTGGAAGACGCAAATCCCATATAAGCAGTAAGTACAAGCGGGGAGCTTCTCAGGAAGAAAAAAAAAAAAAAAAAAAAAAAAAAAAAAAGACTTAAAAACTCATAAAACATTTAGTGGCTGAAGCAGCACACTAAAAGACAAGAAAGAAGAGTTAATAAATGAGAAAACTGCAAAGTTGTACCTAATAGGCTAAATTGAGCCTTGGACCTCTACATCATGCAAATGGAAATGCCTCAGTATATTTAATAACTTCAAACACACTCCTAGACAGGGAAAGGCGCGTGAAATCAGCTTAATGCGGTAAACAGAGCGGCAACGTCAAAAAACAGCTGCTCTGAAAAGTTAATGCGCACGTGCAAGAATATACTTTAAAAAAAAAAATATATATATATAATTGTAGTGCATATTATTACTAGTCGTGTTATATGCATTGTTAAATGCCGTTATGATTTAAAACGACGGTGCGAAAATGAAGTACAGGAGCGGGGTTATAAGAGCCCGTGTTTGCCCAAACACCTTGTCATCCCTTGGGGGAATCTAGGTCCACAATCACTATGCAGAACACCGATCCCACGCAAAGACGGTAAATGTTAAGAGCGCAGCGCTGCATGGTAATGAGGGATGAAAACAGCCGGATGTTCCATTTACCAACCTCGCCTTCTCCGGCGAGTCACTTAATTTCATTAAGTTTGAACGAGATGAATGAACTTAAAACTGTGGTTAATTGACATCCGCGCTGAATGACATGTAATGCAGTGGGATTGCTTCCATCCATTCAAAGAAAGCCTCTCATCTTTGTATGAAATGTACCTGAAATGTACAAAATAAATAAACGATTTTCTGTGTAACCAACTTACCTTGTTACATGGAAATTAATTACCGTCAAAGTCTATAACCTTATAAGTCTTAATAAAGATATTTAACTCATATTTTCACTTGAACAGAGAACAGGACAGGCATATACTGCTTGTAAACCTGTACAATGCTTGCATTATAACAGTGTATTTCATTAACCAAGTGGAGGTGCATCAATCCTGTTGGACCTGTACGTATCTTAGATTAAAGGCGCTGTTGGTGAATTTGAGACGCACACGCAGCACGTAATATAACAAAGGCACAACTTTGATAAAGATACAACACATTGTTAAAGACCAATTTTACATTTGACAAATAACCGGCTGAAAATACCTTGCCAATTCGGCTGGCAAATAAATACAAAGTTCAATCCTTTTAAATGGTTATTTTGGAGAAATCTATACACAACCCTTTGACCCCAGCTGAGATCATAGTGACTCCATTCCACTGATTCCTTCCAAATCCACTCATGTTAAGTGTGTCGCAGACTTTAAAATTTGAGCCGAACATAATCCTGAGTTATCAACTGTGTGAAATTGGACTCAATAATAACAATGCTAATTCTTGAACCTCGAGGTCCTTATATACTAGGTGAGAGCACAACATTGATAATTGCAGTGAGGATTAGGCTTGAATGAAGTAAAGTTGCCAGCAGACTGAAAAAAGGGAGATAAAGGACGATGATTAAGTGGGGGTGAGCTGGAGTAAGTGGAGCCAAGAAAATCGATAACGTCAACTTTGGTATAACGCTTTGCCCACACGGACTGGGGTGTTTAGATGAACTCTGATCTCTACGTTTTGAGACCGTTTCTATTGATTTGTCACTTGCGGTGGATGGAGCACTGTCGGTATTTTGAGTGTAATATGTGTCTGAATGTGTGTGTGTGCAAGCTGCCCATTTCATATAGTTGGGGAATAGCAATAGAAGGCTATGAGGCATATACATGCATTAGCAATATCTATTATTTTCAGAAGAGGTTAACCGAAAGTAGAATGTATTCTGTGAAATTATGCTAGAAGAAACCGTCACCGCCGCCATTCCAACTAGTGGAAATGTAACGGCAAGTGGCACCTCTGGGGAAACATTCAATGATGATTAGCTACATAATATTTGAAAAAAATACATTGACATGATTTATGGAATAAATTACGATTACATTACTGCAAATATATATATGAACGATTTTTATAAAGTTAATACAGTTAGGCATACACTACACAAAATTCAGTGAAACAGGAATCAACACAGGTGTCTACGCGAACCATTGACAGCTGTTCTACAGTTATGTACCACGAATTGACATTCCCACTTTTCAAAGTAATTGTTGGTCATGAAAGTGCCTGGGGGTAGTTAGCAAGCAAGCTATATCTAGCTATCTACGACACAGTTGCAAGTGGGTAGAACTGAGCAAGCACATATATCAAACAATACACTCCGCATTTGAATCAGCAAAGAATTGCATGCAGATCTCGTAATTTGTCGGGCAGCATTAGCTTGCTGTTTGCTAAACGATTTGCCAGCTAGACATGGGTAGCGAACATTGATTTGAACTGCCACAGACTAGTATCTAGTTTGGGGAAATGTGTGCGTTATACGCATGACAAGCCGCGTACACAAGAACAGCGACAGTTTTCTGGTGTAACAATAGATGAGAAAAAAAACTATGACAGAACAATTTGGTAATATTTACCCATGTTTTGGTTTGCACACGATTGTGCTCAGAGATACTCTCGCTCGGGAACCATCAATTTCCGGGGTCTCGCACCGCTGTAACCACCCCCTTTGAGACAAGTAGGCCAATCATCACCCCTCCCCTGTGAGACAGGCAGGCCCGCAGGCCAATCACAATGTTCTGACGTAAATAGCTACGATACACGCGGAAACCAATCACCTTGTTCAGCGCATGTAATCCGAGGCGAACACACAAAAATCAAAGCGGCAAGGCGCGACGCCAAGATTTGTTTACTGAATCTCAACCCAACACGGAAACTGACCGTGTTTCGTTTGTAGCGTCACCCAATCGCTGCGTCGATATGGGAACTGTAACCAATAATATTCTGTTTGTGGGCGGGACAATAGAGCTAGCAGACTAGGCATAACCATCCAACCAAGTTTACAGTTGCTGTCCGTTTTAACGAAAACGGGGTCTTGCGGTTGAATATCAATGAATGGCAAGTTAAATGAAAACTATCAGAATAGGATTTTTTTTTCTTCCTCGCGAATAATTAATTTGATAATTAATTAACCCAGTGTGATATTGTAAGCGCGCCACCACAATGTCTTTATAAGAAATATTTAATTAATTTCAGCCAGTTTGCAATGTTCAATATCACTTTTCTAGTCAGCCAAACTTTTGGCCATGACATGCTTACTAGGTGACGTTAGCTAGCAGGACATTCCCGATACAGGTGGATGTAACTCGTTTGTCATGCTAACTTGCATGCTAGGAATGCAACGTTTGTTTTTAATTCCCAGGTCTTAGTTACCTACCTGTCTGTCTAGCGTTAATTGCAATTGAAAAAAAATCGTTTGGAGAAATGGAAAAGAGAGGCAAGAATGTCACTGGCTCTTATGAAAACATGAAGCGGTCAGTGCGGATGAGCAGTGATGTTGTAAAGCACCACAGCTCTCTCTCGGTGCCGGGTGAAGGCGGTTTGCGTTGCCCTGTAACCCGGAACATGAGACACCTCCTGGACGAATTCAAGGGCTTGTACGAAGAGAGACTGAGGCGCCTGCCATTCGAAACGGGAGGCGGGAGTCACGAAGAAATGTTGCGGGTACGAATCGTGAAACGTTTTCAATATCAAATCAGTTTCTCGTGCATATTTACATATGCACACTTATATACATATAAACCCTGGCAAAAGCACTATTTACGCATCCTAGTCAATGCATTTTATTTCACAAGAGTTTCTAATGTTTTCTAATGCCTGTGTACCGGTACTCCCAAGTCCCGAAATTTAGTTCGGAGATTGCTGGCCACTGTGCTTCGCAAAGCCAATTATGTACCAAGCTAGCTATGTTTGCTAACTTGCCTAAATCCCCGCAACTTTAGCTAGCTATATAGTACAGGGGATAATGTAGTTATTGGCAGTTGTTAAGTTGTTACTAAACCCATCTAACGTGATTGAATTTCATAAATGGTGTCACACAGCACCACAACTTGACGTTAGCTTGCAAAAACTGTCTCGGTGTATCGTACATTTACACTCAGAACTGAAGTTAGACAAAGCAATCTTGCGAAAAATGTGTGAAACGAAATGCTAGTAACGTGAACGCTTGTGTTTGGATGCCGGCTGCTGCGCCCCACATAGCAACAGTAGCGTGAGATACACTTTTTCCTGTAAACAACCACAAAGTACTGCGCAAACCGCGTTGTATAATTCAGTCTCAACAAAAAAAGTCAAGTCAAGTTACTCAAACGTACCCTCTGTACATTACTCATATCAAAATGATACCAAGTTACAACTAAACTTTAACTGACATATTGAACAGAAACGAAACCAAGCACTGTTCCAAAGCAACGCGACTCATATTTTCCTACATTCGTTCAAGTAACTTCGCCCTGCGTTTCTTCTTCTTGTAGTCTAATCTTTCATTACGTTTCTTGAAATGCTATTTCACATTCCAAAATGTCCTAGTGTACATGAAATAATTTGCACGAGTCATATTCTGTTTGAGAATCGCACACTCTGTAAGGCATATATTGAACGATACTTCACATGCCAACATTAGTAGTCCTGAGACATTACATACAACATTCATACGAAGTATGTATGTGATGGTACTACCGTCATATGCTGTGCCAGTATTCACACATTTCTCACAAAGATTGCCTACAGGTATGTGTCAAGAGACGGCACATTAATATCACTATAATGCTTACGGCATAAGAAAGCCTCATAAATTCAGTACAATTCGAAGGAAATATCTACAGGTTTTAAATACTGTGAATGATGGCTTAAACGTACTATGTAAGACATATCCATCTTACAGTACAAAACCAATATATTATAGATATGCTTTTGAATGGTTATGTGAAAGTATCGAATATGAGTTGGGCAAATGTACAACAAAACAACCGCCAGTCAACATTTTAAGTAGCCTACACATAAACGTTTGACATTTTAGGCATTTAGCAGACGCTCTTGTCCAGAGCGACTTACGAAAAGTGCATTTATACATGGCAAGATTAATCATGGTTAGTGCAAGATATCAGTGCAGTAACACAGTAATATACATCATTGTTGGCAGCTGCACACCATACCTGTAACACAGGGAAAGAAAAGATCCACTCACATTAAGTTAGGTGTTGGGGATAGAGAGTTGGGCAGTAGGGCGGTTGGCGATTAAGGTTTCTGGACTTTGTGAACTGTGGGGTTAAAACGTGTGGGTGGAGGGGCTGATTTTGCTCAGGAGAAGCAGGCATTGTGTGGGGAGGAGGAAATCTCAATGAGCAAGAGCAGAGAGAATATTGCACAAGCAGTGCGTGATGGTTCCATGTAGACCTTCTCCTCACACGGACACCGATAACATTGACCCGGGCCAATACAAACCGCCCCTGCTCAACGATGGACAGAACAATTTATTACTTAAACCTGCTGCCGTGGAGTTGCTTGAATGTTCTTGTCCAAGTCAGAGGTGCATTGTTGTGATTTAAATACTAATAATGGAAATGTTTCAGTTGTCAGGAGGGTAAAATATCCAACCTAACATCAGGTCAAAAATGATCTTATCTAATTAGGTCTACATTATGAAATATTAATTTAACTTGCTGCATGTGATTTTGTACTCTCTTGTTGCCTAACCATGTGAATGTTGGAAACATACGCGACTTTAAGTTTGATCAGTCCATCACTGATAAGATAATTAACTTACCAGTGATGGACTGATCAAACTTAAAGTCGCGTATGTTTCAAAAGTTTGTCATCTTGCTTGGTACGCACTTTATGTTTAAGGATGCGAATGTGTACTGGCGTACCACTTATGTGCACCCCTATATATATACATATATATATTTGATTGTGCTTCGATTTTTATTTTGATTGCAGATGAAAGTACGGATTCTCAATTCCTATGTGAATGATCTGAGTGACCAAACCCAAGTCCTGGTCCAAACGGTGGAGGATCTGGAGGATGAGGCCAGTGGGAAGGTTGCCATTTTGGAGGCGAAGATCTGCAGTTCTGACCAGATCATTGATGTAAGTTTATACATGTTCAGTAATGTTGTGCGAGGAGTGTGGTTCTGTGTGGCTCAGTAGGTAGAGCGTGGTTCTGTGTGTCTCAGTAGGTAGAGCATGGTTCTGTGGGTCTCAGTAGGTAGAGCGTGGTTCTGTGTGTCTCAGTAGGTAGAGCATGGTTCTGTGGGTCTCAGTAGGTAGAGTGTGGTTCTGTGTGGCTCAGTAGGTAGAGCATGGTTCTGTGGGTCTCAGTAGGTAGAGCGTGGTTCTGTGTGGCTCAGTAGGTAGAGCATGGTTCTGTGGGTCTCAGTAGGTAGAGCGTGGTTCTGTGTGGCTCAGTAGGTAGAGCGTGGTTCTGTGTGGCTCAGTAGGTAGAGTGTGGTTCTGTGTGGCTCAGTAGGTAGAGCATGGTTCTGTGGGTCTCAGTAGGTAGAGCGTGGTTCTGTTTGGCTCAGTAGGTAGAGCGTGGTTCTGTGTGGCTCAGTAGGTAGAGCGTGGTTCTGTGTGGCTCAGTAGGTAGAGCATGTTTCTGTGTGGCTAAGTAGGTAGAGCATGGTTCTGTGTGGCTAAGTAGGTAGAGCATGGTTCTGTGTGGCTAAGTGGGTAGAGCGTGGTTCTGTGTGGCTCAGTAGGTAGAGCATGGCGCTGACAACGCTTAGGTTGTGGGTTCGATTCCCATTGGGGCCACCTATACTGAAAAATATGCATTCATTACTGTATGTTGCTTTGGATAAAAGCGTCTGCTAAATGGCTTATATTATATTATATTATATTAGAACACACTCCACTGTATTTATTTATTTCCATTCGTTTATAGCCATGCTCATCCAGTGTATTTAATGGTAAAATGTATAGATTTATTTCTGATTGGCCAATGTAATTTATTTTAATTTTTTTCCATTTCAGTGTCCTTTTCAAAAGGCATGATTGGCAACATCATTGTGTGATTAGGACACACATGCATTAAGCAGCCTGTACTTTGTGTGGCAGTAAAAATACCCTTAGCTGACCCTGATGGCAAATGTGACAATCAGCGCGTGAAGGTTCCCCTAGCATGCCTGCACAGATGGCGAATAATGGCACACGACTAGCGATGATTCATTTAGGGAACACTGCACTTCAGATGTTTTTTTTTATTAAAGGCATGTCTTTCGCGCCCCCTCACACTGACATTCGTCCACAGTTCATGAATAAATGCAGGAGAATGTTAAAAGCACAATAAAGTCGTAAGCCAGTTTTCAAAACACAGAAAAGGAAACAAATTGGGGGCATATCTTTTTTTTCCAGCATGTTAAAGTGCATTGTGGACTTTGTGTTTTTGATATAAAATGCGGAGGAGACGAAGGAATAGAAGGAGCTGAAGGTATGGCCTTCACATAAGGTCCAAGCATTTAAGACTCAGTAGCTGTCTGGTTATGATTCAGATATTTCAGTTGGTTATTTCTATAGGTGTTTCGCAATTGTCACTGTGTTCCAGTATCGTGTGTGCCCCTGCAGGCTTTGTGAGCCTACTTGCTTGTAGTTTGCTGATATGAAAATCCAAATGCATTTTTTTTTTTTTCAAGGTTACAGTTTTCATCATTAAAATTCTTAGAGCCTACTGTTTCACCTGAAGAAATAGCCATAGAAATAGCCTTAACAACCCCCCCCAAAAAAAAGCTGTTTTAAGTGAGAGATAATGGTTGGAAAATGCTGAAAAAGACAGGAAACAAAACCCAAAAATGACGTTTTAAGTGAGAAATAATGGTTTGTAAAGCAGAAAAAGATTGGAAATTCACACCTCTACCATTATCTTGACCTATGCACTGACAAGGCTTCCAACTACGGGTGTAACTGTTCAGTACAGGACTTTCGTTTCGATAAGTGCTGTGAACCAAACGAATGCAATCTTGCTTTAACCACTAACGCACATGCAGAACTTTTTTTGTGTGCGGATACAGCAGTATTGATGGACATTTTGTTTTTATTTAAGAAAGAAAGATATGTGCCTTACTTTGCTCAATAAATTATGTCCCAATTAGCCGCTGTTTACAAAGTTCATAATAAATGAAAAGCAATTTTATATTTTGCGTTTATTTTATTTTTCAAACAAACACTGCTATGTTACCGTAACTATGTTGGTCCACTTCACACAATGTGCTCACCACTGGGCAGGCTGCTGAGGATCCAATCAAATCTTCTCTTTGAATCAATAACCAATAATCAATGGATTATTGTGAGAGGAACACAGGGCTTAAATAGTTGATTAATTGCTAGAAAACTATTAGGTAATAGTTGGTTGTCATATGTCGTTGAAGTAGAAAAATTGACCAATTATGGTTTGTTACTTTGTAGTAATCAAAGCTCTGTAAAATAAACTGAAAGAGGTAATCAGTGTCAAGTTCAATGCGTGACAATGGAAACGATAGATTTTCATAAAGGCATATAAATACCTGGGCTATTTGTTTCAATCTGTAGATATTTCTATGTCTTTAGAAGCCGAAGTTGAATCGTGGCACGTCAGGTAATTTGTGGGTGAACACATTTTCTAGGGTAATTTTCCACACACTGTATAAACGAATGACCATCACGTTAGGGTGACCATTTCTGGGGGGGACATTTCTGTAAATGTGCCATGCAAGCTTTTTCTGACAATTCCTACAACAAATAGCATTTATCTGTTACTAACATCGCTTGTTTAACAGTAGGGTGGCACGGTGGTGCAGTGGATAGCACTGTCGCCCCACAGAAAGAAGGTCCTGGGTTCGAAACCCGGCCAGGGGCCTTTCTGTGTGGAGTTTGCATGTTCTCCCTGTGTCCGTGTGGGTTTCCTCCGGGTACTCTGGTTTTCTCCCACAGTCCAAAGACATGCATGCTAGGCTAATTGGAGAGTCTAAATTGCCCGTAGGTATGAGTGTGTGAGTGAATGGTGTATGTGCCCTGCGATGGATTGGCGGCCTGTCCAGTGTGTATTCCTGCCTTCCTGCGCTGGGATAGGCTCCAGCCCAGCCCCCTCCAGATATGACTCTTTTGAATATTGGGGGGCATAATATATGCCATTTAGCAGATGCTTTTATCCAAAGCGACTTACAGTAGTGAGTACATACATTTTTCAGTATATGTGGTCCCCAGTGGGAATGGAACCCACAACCTAAGTGTTGTCAATGCTATGTTCTACCGACTGAGCCACACAGAACCATGTTCTACCTACTGAGTCACACAGAACCACACTCTACCTACTGAGTCACACAGAACCACGCTCTACCTACTGAGCCACACAGAACCATGCTCTACCTACTGAGCCACACAGAACCACACTATGGGCTAGATAATATATCAGAATGTATTTTGTTTCTGCACCATGCTGCAGGTTGTTAGACCTGTCTGTTGCTGCAGATGAAACGAATATGACTGCTACTGCCAGCCGTGGAATTTGAGTCACGCAACCATGGCAACAGCATCACCAGGGTCAAGTGATTGGTTGAAACAACATGAACTCAAATGTATCTGCAGTGAATTAACTTGTGAATTTGTGAGCAACAGGGCCGGCCAATGGATTTATTTATTTTTTAAATTTTTCTAGTTTTTCTCCCAATTTTGTGGCCAATTATACCCTCTATTTATTCGATTTGCCCTCCCCACACAAATTTGCTGCTCATCTCTACGAGGCAAGGTAATTCTCCGAGGGCAGCGAACTCCGCTTCCTTTGATGCCGCCCCCGATCGGGTACAGTCTGGTACAGTCGGGTTTCGAAACGCGTCCCTGATAGGCAGCTCACACTCGTAAAGGACTAGCCAATACGGGTGCGTTAGACCGCTACGCTATCGGAGGGCCCTCCCGGCCAATGGATTTGACTGAATTTTTAAAAATGTTTTTGTTTGTTCTGAGGGCTTAACTGGGGACATTTCCGGGGGCAGACCCAGTCAAGGACAAAGCACCGAAAACAGGGACTGTCCCAGAAAAATTGACGTTTAGTCACCCACATCATGTGTAAGGGGAAAAAGGGGAAAAAAACTAAACGAATACACAGATATAAGACTTGAAAATAAAGACAGTTAAGCCTCATTTTACGAACTAGAAGAGCGAGCAAGTGCGGAGCACCCAAACAACAACTCAAGGTGGCACAGCGGCCACTTTGCCGTTGACCTCTCCAAAAGTAAAATATCTTAAAAATAAGATTACCAAACTGTTTTTTTTTTATTGAACAGAAGGCTCTGTCTAGCACCTGACAAGACGTGGCTTGCGGCTTGCCGAAAAACCTCATCACTGTACAGCAATAAACACAGGACTTAACAGCAACAAAGTGACAAAAGACGTGGCGTAATGAGATCCATGCAATCAGCATTTGTAATCCGTGTCTAAAATGTAGCACGGAAACGTGTGTCCATGTCGTCTTGCTCGTCGTGTAGTAACTGCTATTTAGGGAACGCTTTGATACATATTTTAAATAATTGATTAATCTCCACGTTAAATTATTCAGCCCTACATTTGGTTATTAATGTAGAAGAATTGCGTGGAAGCAAGTTAGCGAGGGTCCGTACGGAATGCTCCACGCTGATCATCGCTCGCTTTACTGTTCACCCGTGGAGAACTTAGGGTTCCTAGTTTAGATTTTTTTATTTTTTTATTTCACAACCGAGAAATGATTGAGGGGGTAGCGAGGACTCAAAGGACACCCCAGTAAGGTTTATAGCGGAGCGTAAATGAGTGCGTTATTACATTTATCTCCCAGTTTATTGGCTGGCGAGCTCCATTTTGACCCATCCATCACGGAGACAGTCTGTTTACGTCCCTTTGGTAGCTCGAATCGCGGGCGCTCGAATCGCAGGAACCATGTTTGACTGCTTCAGAAGCATATTGCAAATGTTTGTC
Organism: Aldrovandia affinis; assembly: GCA_029706075.1. NCBI lineage: Eukaryota > Metazoa > Chordata > Actinopteri > Notacanthiformes > Halosauridae > Aldrovandia > Aldrovandia affinis. The sequence continues at coordinate 8,795,328 of JAINUG010000016.1, forward strand.
CCTGGACTGTACTAAAACATTATTTTAATGACTGTAATTAGGAATGGAATTGATTTAGATGATTAAAACTAAAGCTGCCTCTCTCAAAACTACAAAGAGTGCAGTTGGAAGTTGGTAATGTGGAAGTCGAAATGTGTGATGTTTTTGGCAGGACTTGGACCATCAGAAGAGACGCTTGGAGGAGAACTGGGAGAACCTCCGCAGGGAGAACGTGGACATGAAGCTGGATGTCAGCGCCCTGGCTGGGCTGGTCCAGCACGCTCAGCGCACACACAAACTGGACGTGAGTCATGTGCTGCCTGTTTAAATGTATTATTCTTTTCATTTGTCTGCTTGCAAATCATGGGACAGCTCCTCATTCTTTAATTTATTTTAAATTCATTCTTTTTAACCCTGCCCCCCCCACTCCTTTAGCTGGGGGGGGCCTTGGGCCCGAAGGTCTGTCCGAGCCGGTCCTCCAATCAGGGCGTCTCTCGGATTCCCCCGTCCGGAGGGAGGCGAGAGGCAGGCAGGCAAGCAGAGGGCCGAGCGTGGGGCAAAGGCATTGAAACTTGTGGCCAATTCTGGAGACACCCTTACGTGCTTCACAGTGAGTCCGTGCCGACCACCCTCAGGAGCGGACAGCCAAATGCCATCCCCCTGATCGGGGCTATCGGCCAGGGTCGGTCTGGCAGAGATGGGTTTAAAACCACGTCCCTGATAGGCAGCTCACACTCGTACAGGACCAGCCAAATACGGGTGCGTTAGACCGCTATGCTACCTGCCAGCCACGGCAGTGTGGTATTTACAGTCATGGGGAGGCGGTGCGACGCCCCTTACCAGTGACAGAACGATGTCAGCTTGGTGCCACCGCGTTTCAGGAGAGAGCAGACAAACGGGGTGCGAGCCGCAGAGTGCGGGAATGCACACCGCCCGAAAGTGTTTGGGAGGCGACAGGGTTTAGGGTTTAAGCTGAATGGAAAAAGCACAAAACCTGCAAGTGAGCGAAATTGTGTGCTCAGCGGTTTCTAAATTAGCCCCCTCCCCAGTGCGGAAGGATCGGGAGGCCCTCTGAGCGAAGGGAAGAGCCGTGGGTGTGTGTGTGTGTGCGTGCGTGTGTGGGCAGGCGTGCGTGCGTGCGTGCGGTTGACTGAGGAGTGATGGGAGGTCATGATTGCAGGCTATGCTAATACCGTTGTTAATGACTTCCTTTTGAGTGATAATTGATCAGCTTCATTACCATATTAAGCCCCTAATCATATGTCACGGGAGCAGAGGCCCTGTAATAAATGCTCTGTTTGATTTTTGAAATAATGAACTAATTAGACTAATTAAAATCAATAAGAGGTGCCAATACGGGGTTAGCATGCGGGTGCGGGTCTGTATCCCGCGTTTAGTGAAAAAGTCAGCAGCTCAGTGGAACAGGGGATCTAACGCTGATTTACGAGCGTCCGCCGGTCGTTAGGTAGAATAAATTGCTTGTAGTCGCAGAGACAGCATTATTCAAGTACGAGATACTAAGTGCATTGTAAGGTCAGCAATAAGGGCAAACTTACATATGTAGTTGTATGGCCTTGTAGACCCACGTTAATATATCAGAATGCAGATACCGGGATTACCGCGGACAGAGACCGCCGCGTTGGTCATGCAGAGCAGGGAGTGCAATGTTCGATGAGGTCACGGCTACGGAGCGGATGCATTCGATGAGGCCACGCGTGTAAAAAAAGAAAAATGTTGTTTATCTTATGTGCTAGGTGTGATCTGATGGGTTTTAATAAAAATGATGAATTCGGGCCTACCGGTGTGTTGAGAAGCTACGGTGTTTACTCGCGTTCTCAACAGACACGTTTTGCCTCACGAGTGCAAAATGACATCCCACTTCAAGGCAGGGGCCAGTAGTCAACATCGCCTGATGGTGTGATGTTTGAGAATGCCGTGTACTGTACAGTTTTTGTCGTCAATGACATTCGCATGAATACGTACATGCATCAAAGTGTGTTCACTGTCTGTAGTAAATGGTGAATTGTGCACCAGTTTGGTGTGTGAGGGCTGCAGGGTGAATAGAGAGATGGTTTGGTGTGTGAGGGCTGCAGGGTGAATCAAGTTGGTTTTAGAGAGACGGTTTGGTGTGTGAGGGCTGCAGGGTGAATAGAGAGATGGTTTGGTGTGTGAGGGCTGCAGGGTGAATAGAGAGATGGTTTGGTGTGTGAGGGCTGCAGGGTGAATAGAGAGATGGTTTGGTGTGTGAGGGCTGCAGGGTGAATAGAGAGATGAGGGTGAATAGAGAGATGGTTTAGTGTGTGAGGGCTGCAGGGTGAATAGAGAGATGGTTTGGTGTGTGAGGGCTGCAGGGTGAATAGAGAGATGGTTTAGTGTGTGAGGGCTGCAGGGTGAATAGAGAGATGGTTTGGTGTGTGAGGGCTGCAGGGTGAATCAAGTTGGTTTTAGAGAGACGGTTTGGTGTGTGAGGGCTGTGACGGTTTCCTGCTGTATCTGAGTGAGGGGTTGTCTGCGAGGGGAATGCAGATCGATGGGAGGCAAAGGCCAGATGGAGATCAGGATCCTCTAATGTAGCGTGCGAAGCCACGGAACCCCACTTCCCTTAACCGAGCGGTGTCTGTGTGTCTGTACCCGTGTGTCTGTCTCACGTGTTTGTACCATGGGAAAAGGGCTTTCTCCCTGCTGGAGATGTGTGACGAGCCCAACCCACCAGAACAGCAGGGCCAAACACCCGACTTCCCTCATTTATCTCATGTGAACAATTTTATTTTGTTATTTAGCTAAATATGGAGTTCTGTGTGTGTTCTGTGTGGCTCAGTAGGTAGAGCGTGGTTCTGTGTGGCTCAGTAGGTAGAGCATGGTTCTGTGTGGCTCAATAGGTAGAGCATGGTTCTGTGTGGCTCAGTAGGTAGAGCGTGGTTCTCTGTGGCTTAGTAGGTAGAGCGTGGTTCTGTGTGGCTCAGTAGGTAGAGCATGATTCTGTGTGGCTCAGTAGGTAGAGCATAGTTCTGTGTGGCTCAGTAGGTAGAGTGTGGTTCTGTGTGGTTCAGTAGGTAGAGCATAGTTCTGTGTGGCTCAGTAGGTAGAGCATGGTTCTGTGTGGCTCAGTAGGTAGAGCATGGTTTTGTGTGGCTCAGTAGGTAGAGCGTGGTTCTGCATGGCTCAGTAGGTAGAGCATGGTTCTGTGTGGCTCAGTAGGTAGAGCATGGCGTTAGCAATGCTTCAGTTGTGGGTTCAATTCCCATTGGGTCCACATATACTGAAAAATGTATACATTCACTACTGTAAGTCACTTTGGATAAAAGCGTCTGCTAAATGGCATATACAATATACTGTGCAGTTAGCATTTACATTTTATTTTTTTAAAGACGCATTGTTTGTGTTCTGTGATGTTCTGCATCATCTCAATGCAAGCAATAGGACATTAATATGAATGTAAAGAGTGCTCTGTGCATTTTAATGCACTGATATGAGTAGCAGCACATAAAGGAATGTTCTATACACAGCAGTGTTGAGAGAGAGGCATGCCCGACCCCTCCTTTCCCATGACCGCCCCGTACGACTGTTTTATTTCTTTATTTTTGTCCCCGGTCTGTAATAGCATGTCCCCCGCCTGGTGTCCAACTTTATCATCGGCACGTTGGTCACGCTCGACTCGACGTTCTCCTCTTTCCGCCATACAGTGGACCACAGTGGAAATACGTCGTTTTTTTGCCAACTCTATTGTGTTATCCTCATCACGTATCAAGGGTATTTGTGTTCGCACTGTGTGTATCTATTTCTTTTTAAATTGTGACATAAAACGAAGTAAGGCATGGCGAACGGAGGCTGTATTTGCGGCAGGAAGATGCAGAGCGTGTTCAGGTCTCTCGTCACTGCGATGTCCGTGCTGGCGGCGGGTACGGCTCACTGCGGACCGAAGCTGAGCTCTCATCCCTTTCCCGGCCTCTCGCCGTATTTTTTTATTATTAATGCACCGAATTATCACAAAAAGTAATTTGTATGATGCAACATCCATGTTTTGCCCTGTTATATATCAGTACAACCTTAGTGCGCTGGGTTTTTTTTTTGTAAGGCAGTTGACCATTACTTTAATAGTATTTTTTTTTGCCTCACAAGCTTTAATGATTGAGTAGTGTTCGTGCCTTGCTTTAGCCATTCCTCTAACAAATTAGTTTACCGTGGTCGTAACCTTCAAAAAGCTTATTAGCATAAATTGCAAAGCGTTTTCATAAACCCTGAGAGCAACGTTGACTGATCACAAACGAGACCTTATTCAGGACACTGCGAGACCCGCTCGTAAATTACAACCTCCACTTCGTGTACTTTGTTAATCAGCTAATGTTTTCCAACTTCTATTATTAATAAGTTCTCTTATATTTATTTAATTTACATAGTTCATGCACACATTTGTATTGGGGGCCTCTGGTACTTTTTTTTTTTTGTCAAGCAGAAATGCTCACCCTCTGTACGGAATTGAGTTTGTAATAAATCGACTGCCTTTTTAGACATTGCTTATTCACCTTAGCATTTCACAAGGGCTTAATCTATATTTCTGGACACATTTTTCATTTCCTAGCCGCCTGTGTCAATTCCAGAGCGAACCTGGCGGTATTTTAGTATTTATACCTCGTAGTATAATTTGCAGAAAGGATATTGTAAAAGATGAGCGTAGGCTGATTGTGAATGTGTTTGTTTACCCAGTCTACAAATGCTAGCGATGCCGATGTGAAATCGTTAAAGTGCTTTTTTTATTTTTTTTACTGTGACACAGATTCAATCAAACTGCAGCGTGCTTTAATCCTGGCATTTGAGTGAAGAACTAAGAAAGCACTGTTGTTCTTTCCCCCTCATCAATTTTTTATGAATTTTTCATTTTTAAGAAAAGCCAACTTTTAAAAAAAAGACAAATTAAATAAATAAAATCGAGAGAAAATCAAGCTGTCCAAATACCTTTCAGTTTTATTTAAGCATATTTTAACAATAATACCAGAATAACATGTTCTAAAACAAAACCTCTTTTCATCATTAAACACAGACTAAGGCTAAGGCAGCGAGTGAACTTGGGGAGCACGTATAATAAATTATGAATCGTGCATTAATACTTACATTAAATTAATGCATTATGTATTGGTCCTTTATTTTTCTTTAGTCATAGAAAGTTACATTTTGCTTTTCTCAGTGGAATGGAGATGGTCTTTGAAGAGATTTAAGACGAAAGAAAAAATAAGCTCAAGAAAAAGTTTAATATGTAAATGTTTAATCATATAGCAAACACATTTAGTTTCAACCGCACAAGTGGATCAGTGCACACGCATTCTGAGTACGAGGCCCCAGAAGCTTTCTTTGAGTTTCATTTCAGGTGTGGGTTCTCTGCATCGTGAGAGTTGCAGCCTCAGGGTTTAATAGACGCGTCACAGGCCCGCTGATCGACCTCCCGCTCGGACCTTTAAGGGACCGCACTCGGCACGTTAAGTCCAGATCCCTGCTTTTATTGTTTCTCACTTTTGCAGTCTAATTCCCCTCAATGCACTCCGCTGCTGGCCTCTCGCTGAACAATAATATCAACTGTACTGAATGAGCAGGTTTTCTATAGCAAAGTGGCTCCTGTTAATTGGCTACACAGACACACACATGCATGCACACACACACACGCAAGCGCACACACACACACACACACACACACACACACACACGCACATGCACACAAGCACGCACGCACGCACACACACACACACACACACACACACACACAAAACACACACGCATGCATGCACACACACGCACACACAAGCACACACACACATGCACACACACACACACTGCTTATGGGCATTTTTCCAGCTTTAGCACTAATTATGATAGTTTCTTTATGGGGAGTGATATTGTGTTGTTGGGTGCAGAACGTCTGGTTGAGAAACGATCTGTTTCTCCATTGAAATCTCTGGATAATTGTGTTTAACTGAATAAGAAATAAACCCGATATATATATACAGTATATATTCAGAGTCTTGGAAGTTTATTTTGTTGTATGTGTTTATTTGTATTTGTGTTTTGCATCTGTTCCTATTAAACATTTGAAATCAAGCGTTTTAAATAAATGGCTCATTCTACTGAGTGTTAACTCACTGTGTTGCTGAAATATGACCCTGGCAGCAGTTTCAGGATGGATAAGGTTTTCAGTGGCTAGTTGGACCTTTTAAAAAAATAATATATATATATATAGTGACGCACACAAATCATGGGCATGATGGAGCAGGAATGAGCGGAACCTTTCACGTTTACCAAACACGTCACAACAGAGTCCTAATTAGAACAGCCGCCTAATTAATGAAACCATGGGAGTAGAGCAAAACATAACATCCATAGTTTTGCTTTCTATTTTTTGTTTAATAAACTATAGTGTAATGGTCAGTTTTATAAATTGACCCACAAAGCAAGTTAGGATGCGCATTGAGAAATGAATATCAGAGGCGATTCATGTTCAGGATCTTGCCCACAATATGAAGTTTCCTGTGTGTGTCCATCTCCTCAGATCACCCGCTTCCATTTCCACATCCGGGCTCCACACTAATCCCCTCGTTCTGGGGAAGTTGCTTTCGCATCTCACAGTTCATAAAAACACACAAAAAAGTCCCTCTGTGGCTCTTTTGGGACAAAGGAAATGCACTTAAAACAAGAGAAGAGCCCAGTGTTTGTGGGGGGGGTGTGTGGGGGAGGGGGGGGGGGCTGGGTGATGAAGAAGAATAGTGACTGGACCTGTGAGTAATTAACATCCGCATCGATTTCCTTTTCTCCTGAGTGACCCTCATCACCCATCTACTTGAAATGCACGGTTCGCCATATTTCACGAAAGTGACCGCGGTGGAAGGAAAAAAGCGACCGGAGGCAGCCGGGGGGGGCGACACGAGGCAGCCGGGGTGGGTGTCCTTAAAGCAGAACTTCCTCATGCAGACGGGTGTGCGGATGTTGGGCTTTCATTCCAAGGAGCGCAATCGGTAGCCTCTCATCAAAGACCTCCGCAATCAGAGCTCTCTCCCCCTCATCCCTCTCTACCTCTCTCCCTCCCTCCCCCCTCCCCTCTCATCCCTCTCTCCCCTTCTCCCCTCTCCACTCTCATCCCTCACTCCTTCTCCCCCCTCTCTCCTTCTCCTCCCTCTCTCCCCTCTCTCTCCCCTCCCCTCTCATCCCTCTCTCCCCTTACATTTATGTCCTTTTATGTTTTGTGATTGTTTTGCTCCTGTGCTCCTGGTTTGTTATGTGGGAGCGCTCAGGCCACCATTTTCCCCTCTCTCCCCCCCCGACTTTGACGCGTATGAAGTTGGCACCTCTCTCCAGCGGGCCCCTGCGTTAGCGGGGAGCGTTAGATCTCCAGCTCGACTGTTCTCTGCACCCCTCTCGTCTCGGGGAAAGGTGTGCCCCGCTGTGCCAGAATGCACCCTTTTTAAAGACGTCCTTTTTGTCTTTTACTTATGTCATAAATGCATAATTTCCCGTCTGCGTGCCTGCTATGCGTCTGGGTCAATAGTAGTCTTGGCAGGTAGTGGAGAGTGACTGTGGTAGCATCAGCTTTGCTTTTCCGATATGAGTACACTGGGTGGGAAGCCTAGACTAGTGAGCAAATTAAATCAAAACTTTAACTAAGGCTGCTAACGGCAAATTAGAAACTGGGACTGTGGCCGATTTGGAAGACGCAAAGAAGTCGATTTTAAAAAGCTGCTATTCAAAGCAGGACTGTGATTTCATGTCAGTGGTTGGGTCTTGTTGAATGTTGATTTAAACCCACAGAAGAAACCAATGCATAGCAAAATGTTATTAGTTTAATTGTATTACTTAAAAACATCTCTTTAAAAAAATTTTATTCCTTTCGCTATTTTCAGTTTTTTTTCCTCCAACTTTAGTCTTCTTTAGGTGTACCTCTTAAGAAGTAAACTGGCTGGTCATTGTAACTCTTCTCTGTTTTAAAGGTGACAAGTTAAAATGGTGACGTCACTGCTCCGACAGCCATGACTTAACACATATTGATCATTTCAAATAAAGTCAGAAGTCTTTTTTTTGTTGTTGTATCTCACAGGTTTCTGGCGTCACCCTCAGGACGGTCGTTCTGGAGAAAATCTCGGAGCCTTCGGCTTACAATAGACACATGTAAGTGAGGAATTAGAAAAAAATTTAAAAAAATGTTTTATGACATTTTGAAACCTATTTCCTTATTTTTAATATGATACAAAAAGCACACGTGAATAAGTATAGATGAAGCAACATTTAATTTAAGAAGAAATCAGCATGTTTTGTTTTGCGCAGTTCTAAATGTTGTTGATGCTACTTGGGTGAATACTGTGGAATAACTCCTAAAACTCACAAAAGTCACTTGTGGGGAAAAAAAAAAAAAAAAATTATGTTATTTGTTCCCCATGTTTTTCTCCCAATTTAGTAGCCAATTACACCCTCTCTTTTCATGTCAACTGTCAACTGTTTTTCCGGTACACATAGAGCCACTCCTATACGCAGCAAGCTCATATCGGCTTCCCTCCCTCCTCCCTGGGGCGGACAGCCAATTGCCGCCCCCTAGTGGCACTCCCAGTCAGTGCCGACTCTGGCGTGGCCGGTGGAATTGAACCCCAGTCGCAGTGGCCAGCATCGTCAGAGTTTGCCGTGAGGCTCGTTGGAAAAAAAAGTAACCCGTTCTTCAGAAACGATAAGAGAGAGGGATGCACTTCTCCTCGGTCCACCTGAGGGACCTGGACGTTTCCCGCGGGACGGAGCTTGTTCAAAGCACGAGGCGCCACTTCGTAGGAGCGATGCATTCGTGATGTTTATTCGCCAGAATGTGCCTCAGCCCGCATCACTTCCTGCCCTGCCACTTTCTCTCACAGTTGGCGCTCCAGGAAGTTTGTTCACAAACTGCACAAAAAAACAAAAAAACATTTTCAAATAATAAATAACAAAAAAGCAGAAGATAGTAACATTGGCACGAACTCCAGCGATGTAAATATGAAGTGTAGGCAGCTCCCTGCCACCAGCGTTGACATTAAAAGAAGCAGATTGAAATTGTCCTTAGGGTTAGTATTGCTGTGGTGGGTGACGGAACTTCAGCCTTTCATCCTGTTTTTCTCATTTGCATTTCCCCTTTTGTTTATCATCTGCATATTTATTTATATATTTGCGTTCCGTTAAAATAAGTCAAAATAAGGCGCACCACTTTGTTAATGTCAGAGCTTGCTGCGATGCTTTTTACCAAAACATTTTTCCCCCCAAATAATGTGTTGTTCATCATCTCCTGCAGGGATGGATTCAGGGGTAAAATGGGTTGAAATTTCATTCAGTTCTAAAACAGTAGAGCAAGACTTTGATTTGATCTGATCATTATTCCAATGCAGGCAACCTTATGATGCATGTTATTCATATATCAATTAAGAAAATACTATTTTAAAAAGTATATTATATCACTATTATTAATATACACTATGTACAGAATATGTACTGTGTATGTGGGAACCAAAAACTTCACTTTCAGTTATTGGTTTAACTTTGTATCCATTTGGCAGTATGGTAAGTATAAATGGTTTTGTTTGAAACCATGCTTCAGATGCTTCTGTTAAAATGGAAAAATGTCACTTTCTGGTTGGTTGTGATCGATTGTGATCCAGAGAGTCAGTGCGATGAGCCAGACTCACAGGTAACCCAGAGACTCAGTGTGATGAGCAGTTTTTCTCCCCAATTTGGAAGCCAATTATACCCTCTATTTATTTCGATTAACCCTCCCCCCACGGACTTGCTGGTCCTCCGAAAAGCTGCTCATTACGATGATCCACCTTCTCTGAGACGGAACTCATCCACCTACTTTCTGGAGACACCCTTCGTGACCACCCTCCCCCCTCCCTCAGGAAAACATCGATCAACGCGCCATTCAGAAGATGGGTATTGAACCTCCCTGAAGGAAGCTCACACTTGTACACACCAGCCAAATCTTTGTCTATCAGGCGTGATTCAAGTTATTTTCTCAGTTTCCATGTTATACTCATGTTACAATACTATAACATGATATAATAACCTGCAAATGCCATCTGTTTAAAGCAAACTGGAACAGGGAAATTCCTACTCATAAGTTATGGATTTTGTAGAACATTTATTATTTTTTAAAACTTTTATTTATTTTACAAATGAGTCAACACTATTATGATTAAAAATTCTGATCTCAAATAAATATTCATGACATTTAACCATGAACCTCTTCAAATGCCCATTTCATTCTGCTCACTCAGATGCAGTGGCATCTATTTATTCTTGGAAAACAAAAACATCGACAACGTTCATTCAGAAGATGTATTTCTAAAGCACAGAGAATGTTTTGCCTGGAAGACGCAATGGAACAGCTTGGAATATAAGTAGTATTGTTTTAGTGTGTTTTGTTTGCGAGATACAGTGCGCCTAATTGCTTGCACTCAGCACATCTATCAGGAAAACAAGTGCTGCATTAAAAGCACAGAGAATGTGCCTGGAAGATTTTCAGAAGAGAATCGAGGCAGCCAAAAAAGTGATAGAATGTAGGCTGCCAGTTGCCATTTGAGAGAGAGCGAGAGAAACAGACAGACAGACAGACAGACAGACAGACAGCCTGTTGTTACTGACCAAAACGCTGGTTTCTAGATTTTAATAAGGTAGCACTGTTCTGGGTGATTATACATATGACCTCTGCTTATTGTGCAGATCTCCAATCTCGCACATCAGGGTTCACATGAATACAAACCACCCTCACTTTCCCCTAAATGTGCTTTGTGGCTGATTGCTGATGGACTTTTAAAAGCACAGCTTATCGAAAAAGCCTCCTGGACTAAACTGAGTGAAACAGAAGTCTGAAGATGCACCTCACCCGCCCCCCCCTCCGTACGGTGGTCAGCACAGCTTTTTAAATCCTCTTTTTTTACCTTACCGTCTGTCTTCTGAACGCCATTTTTATTGCGTGTCAAAAACTCGGCCGTTTTTGGGGTTTTTGATCAAAAGCAACAGATCCTATAGCCCGGGAAAGTGGCTGACACTTCGCCCTCCCTCCCTCCCCCTTCCCCCCTCTCCCTCTCTTCCCCCCCTCCCTCCCTTGCCTCTGAAGTCCTCCTCAGCTGGAAAGTTTTGACATCTGCTGGTTCGGGACCCAGGCTGAGCAGCTGTCAGCAGCAGGAGGGGGGACGGGGGAGGGGGGGAGGGGGAGGGTGGAGAGGAGAGGAGAGGAGAGGAGGGGAGGGGATGGGGGCGGCTCATGGCAGCAGTTGGCGGGATGGCTGGGTGCCAGCTTGTACCATCTGCTGCGCCTGACATTTCCCTCCTAATTAACAGAGGGGTTAATTGTTCTGGCAGGCTTCAAATGTAGTGTCTAACATCACCCAGGGGAGGACGCGTACAAGTGGCGGAGCGGCAAGCCGCCGGGGCCAGGCGCGGGGTTTAACGCGGCTGCTGCTGATGTCACACGACGGGTTACAGCCCCACCGACGGTGGCTACGCTAGCGCGCGGCTCATGCAATAAGGCCGAGGCCGTGCTGGTGTGTTTCTTTTTTTCATTCTGATGAATTATGCCAGGCCGGCTGCTGTAATGATGTAGAAAGAATTGGGCTTAGAACCACTGCCTAGGGGCAGCCGGGGAGGGAACAATTTGCATGTTATTACTGCATATTCATAACTAATTGTGTTAGGCTTTGCTAATAGAGCAGAATGACAGTATGAGAAATCGAGCGGCCGTTTTATAGCCAACAAAGCAGGCTGCCTCCTTCCCTGGCCCTGCGAGAGCTGGATGATCATTAACACACTCGGTTGCTAAATATAACGGGTCCCACCATTTGTCAGCCTGACATAATATCATTTATAAAATGTTCTAATTTTATCCGTTTGCGCGGGGCCTAATTTCTTTTTCCACAGCGGTTACTGCGGCACGTTTAAAAACGGATGATCGGTGTGAAACTGTGTTGGAACGTTGAGACGAAACCCTAAATGTTGATCTGTGACATTAAGATAAATAAAATAAGTAACTATAATATGAATGCACGACGCTCATTTAAGAGACCGGTAGCACCTGTCAAGTTAATAATTTTTTTTTAATTACATTTTTTATATATTTTTTTAAATAAAGATTTTGTTTTCAGATTTGTACAAAAATTCGACAAATTTAGTAGCCAATTACACCCTCTCTTTTTCATGTCAATCCCCCCCCCCTCGTATTGTGAGTTTGCTGCCATAGCCCTGAGACCGGCAGTGACAAAGGTGATGTACCACCTTCTCCGAGCCGGTACTCGCCAAGCCGTCGACTGTAACTCTGGTACATACAGAGCCACTCATATATGCAGTGAGCTCATATCGGCTTCCCTCCCTGGGGCGTACAGCCAATTGCTGCCCCCTAGTGGCACTCCTGTCCAGAGCCGATACTGACTCGGCCGGTGTAATTACTAATTACCGTACATAATGCTAATTTCGATCTTCGAATTGGGTCTTATTCTTGAGAAGATGTGCTGCTAAAAACTCTATGGGGTTTTGTGGTCTTTCCTTGGCCAGAACAGAGAGAGACTGCAGAAGGATTGGCACCACCATCTGATCTAAATATACTCCTGTGGGAAGTGACTGTAGGTCTTCATTCTGTTTAGAAGCCTGGTCTGCGTTGGATTTCTTGTTTTCCACGATTCTCTGGACATTTTCAGTGAGACCATATTTTAGAGGAACCACTTTTAGAGGAAAAAAACAAAATGCCGTAACATAAATGATGTGAGTGTAATTGACGGTAGTTGGCGACCATTACGGGGTTTTTTTCTCTGGAAGATCTTCAGTCAGTATCGATTGCGTTCTTGATAAATATCAGAGGGTTGATATTTGAAGATGCTTTAAGCTGCCGATGAAGCGTACTGAAGTGTTGAAATTAATAATTGAAATAAATGATGAAATGTTTGCTAGTGCAACAGATGGCCCACAGAATATTCCCAAAGGCTCAGTTGCCTTATCAGAGGAATTGACTTTACTTGTACTATTTATTATTTTTATATATATATATTTGTTTGTTTCAGATTTTTTCAGAATTTAGTGCCCAATTATACCCTCTATTTATTTAGATTAGCCCTCCCCCACAACCTCTACTGGGCAAGCTAATTCCCCGAGGCCGGCGATGATCCGCCTCCTCCGAGACGGAACTCACCAGCCTGTCTTACAGGGACACCCTTTGTGCTTCTCGACGAGCTTGTGCCGGCTCACCCTCCCCCCTCCCTCTGGGGCAGACAGCCAATCGCCGTCCCCGATTGGGGTTCTCAGCCAGGGCCGGTCTGGCACGGTCAGGTTTCGAACCGCGACCGCAACAGGCAGCTCGTACTCGCTTCGCACGCAAAGCTAGGTGCTTTAGACCGCTACGCTATCCGAGCCCCCCCCCTTTACTAGTGCTGCTTTTGATCTGATATTTCTATTCAACCTTTCATGATTGTAACACAGTCTACAGATGGCTGATCTTTGTGTTTCCCCTTTGCTTGGTTCCACTAGTAAAAGGAAGAAAAACACTTTCAAGAACGCTGTGGCTTCTGCGAGTACTTTGAGAATCCTCAGGTGTTTCTCCTCTTTCAAAACTTTGCCTGAAATCCCTCCTCTGTGTGTTGTGTTACCTGACGCCTTCTCTTCTGCTCCCACTCAATCACACCTCACTCCCTCCGCCTCATAGGCCCGTCTCCCCCTCTCTCTACAAGCAGCTCTGCGTGTGCAAAGCTGTTATTTACATATTCAAATGCGACACAAGCCAGATTAGTGTTGTATTTTTTTTGCAGCCAAACATTAAGAAGGCGATATTTCTGGAGTCTTGCTGTGATGTCAGTCCTTCCCGTACCCACCTGATGCCTCGGTGCCTGACAGCTGTCGCTTGGAGCTGGCGACGGGAATCTCATTTTGATTTCCCGACTTCCAGGGCGCACGCCTTACTTCTCCCAGCAGAAAGTTGTGTTTCTTGTACTCTCCCCGCGATGTGTCGAGGATGAGCGTCTCTCTGAGAAGCTCTGAGTTGTGTCTGGCAGCACACTCCTCCGAGCCTCCGTCACATCAAGGCCCTGGTCACAGCTACACCCTGTCACAGAGTGTGTGTCTAAAAATGTTAAAAAGTCCCAGTTCTAAACTCTTTAATTTGCACCAATGCATTGTGTGTGTGTGCTTGATGAGCAAACGGAAACAGCCTTCAGGCCGTGGAGGCTACACCTGCCCCCCCCCCTCCACACACACAAGCACACACGCACGCACGCACGCACGCACGCACGCACACACACACATGCACACACTGCCTGCGAATACACGTCTAAGGATTGTCCTCCTGATTTCCACGTGTTTTGTAAGAATTAATGAATATGTGAGCCCGGCATGCTGTGTGAATGCGTGCCCCTGTAAATCCCGCGCAGAACCCCCTGCTGTTGTACTTTTTCCCACATTTGAAGAATGAAACATTTGCACCAGAACAGGCCTCTGGCCCTAATGAGTGTCCTCATGCGCTCCGCTCCTTCTCGCTCTACCCCCATAACTCCACTCTCATAATTAGACGCAGGGAGAGACATCTTCCTGCTCGCTGTGTCTTCTCTATAACAGGCCGAGACTATCGCCTGCTAACTAGACACCTTCCTGGCACCATCGCATCATACCAAGTAATAGTTGACATTGTTGAATTTAAAGGTGTGTGTGTGTGTGTGTGTGTGTGTGTGTGTGTGTGTGTGTGTGTGTGTGTGTGTGTGTGTGTGTGTGTGTGTGTGTGTGTGTGTGTGTGTGTGTGTGTGTGTGTGTGTGTGTGTGTGTGTGTGTGTGTGTGTGTGTGTGTGTGTGTGTGTGTGTGAGAGGAGAGAGAGAGCGTGCGTGCGTGCGTGCGTGGGTGTGTGTGAGAGGGAGAGAATGTGCGTGCGTGTGTGTGTGGGTGTGTGTATGTGAGAGGGAGAGAATGTGGTGCGTCCGTGTGTGTGTTAGTTAGTTCATTACTGACAGGCTGAATGTAACACTCGTCCTCGTCCAGGTGCTCAGATTAGCACCACCTCCCCGTGACGGTGTGACACAATAACAGGGCGAGGGGTTTAAGGAAATGAGACACAAGGCCACAGACCATGAAGACCTGGAGAGAATGCACAAATCGCTGGGGTAACAGTAATTACGGGTCTCACTGGGGGTTTGGGAAGGGGAGAGAAAAGAGAAAAGTGTACAATGCAGAGAGGGATGTTCATTAAGACTTCCCCATTAGGCTCCCATTACCACCTAAGACTAACAAAAGAGAGGAGAGGCACCATTAGGGCTGGGGATTGTATCCAAGGCGATTTCATTACGCTTTCCATCCGCTGACGTTAGTCTTTATATATTTATAGACTTTCTTTTTTTAAAGTCTCTACAGCAGAAAAGTTTCAGGACGAAAGCTTTTCTCGTTTTCACTGCAACCTTTTTCTTTTTTTTTTCTGGCAGGGGCAGGGGATGTTCTGGCTTACTTTTGGGGATATTGTCATTTTAAAATGTTATTGTCAAACGTTATCTTTCGTGGGGCCCTCTCACATCCTATTAAAAAACTGATGGATTATAATTTATTTTATTTTATTATGAATTTAGTTTTTTTTTTTTTTTTGAGTTCTGTTTGAAGTTGTTAATATTCCCGCACGGGGTCCTCTCTCGTAGCCCAAAGCCAGAAGACTTTTTGAAGGCGCATGTCGATGATCTGCGGTCCCAGCTGAAGACCAAGGACAGGATTATCCAAAATCTCCGGGAGGAAATGAAGAGGAGTTCTCTTGAAAGAAGGCCGGAGACGAGCGAGGTGTGGTGCCCTTCTCTCCCTCTGCCCTCGATTACACGGAACCAACACGCTCTTTTATTTTATTTTTATTTAGTGGCAGTAGAACTTTACGATATTGCTTGCCGCCTGTGCCCATAAGCTGTACACATGTTGTGTGTTAAACACTGCTGTCTGCATGTGCTGAGTTGCTAATGTTTCAGCCCCAAGGTTTTGAAAAAGAAAGTTGCAAAGTTTTACAGCTTCCCACATCACCTACTGAAGTGTCACTAAATTAAAGACACTGCTGTTTTACTGTTTGTGGGCTGTGCTCTTACAAATTAGAGAGATGCTAGTGGTAAGCCAGTATGTTGTCTGTTGTTTTTCTCTCCCCCCCATCACACCCAGATAAATGTGTCGTTAGTTGTGCTTGTAAATAAACCAACAGGTTTTTTTTAGGTTCCCCCCCCCAGAATGGCTTGTGCAGTATTGTAGTAGGCGTTATGGGGGGAGGGGAACCTAAAAAAAACCTGTTGGTTTATTTACAAGCACAACTAACGACACATTTATCTGGGTGTGATGTGTCTTTGGCAGGGCTTGTACTTGTAACAGCTGATGTGCACACGCTCAGAGTGGTTCAGCTGTTTGGGAGTGTGTGAGTGGGTCAGTGTCTTGCCTCATCCAGACTGCAATTTAGTTTTATTAGTGTGTTATTGCAACAAACAAAAAAAGAAGTAATATATGCATTTTAATGAACAAATTATTTGTCATTTTTGTCATTTGAGAAGTTAGTAATGAAATTACTCTTATCGAATGAGATTTGCATGTTGCGTTAATTGTGTTTTGTTTCGTATTCATCATGGAAATCGATGAAAAAGTTGATTCAAAGTCAATCAAAAGGAAATGTCTAATTCCATGTACGTTTTTTCTTCTTTTCTGCTAACGTTACCACAAAATGTCTGTTCCCCTGCCACCATTGTTGCCACCTGCCATGTCTGTTCTCACACACACACACACACACACACACACACACACACACACACATGAGATGTATATTTGCACTGGCAACAAAACATGTTGTTATGAAAGCGAAGTTCATTTTTGCATCATCAAAAAAAAAAAAGAGTCATTGAAAAGCGTAAATTTGTCATGGGAAATGGAAATGTGATTTGAGTGGGAACCCATGTAAATGTGCAATTGGACACATTTAAATGTGTAAAAGGACACACCCGGAAGTCCAGGGCGAATCCGAGCAGTCCCGCAGAGCGGTGAGTGTTTGTCTCCTTCGCCCTGTCCAGCCCTCGGACGGAAGAGACACCGTGCGCCTACTGCAGATCCAGATCGAGTCGCTGCAGAGGCTGGAGCTGCAGAAGGTGACCCAGCTCACGGAGAGGGACATCGCCATCGCCAAGCTGCAGACGGAGCTCCGCATCGCCCGGCAGGACGAGAGAGACGTGCACAAGGAGGTGACCGTTAAACGCCCAGTCCCACAGCAACGCGATGACCGAGGGGGTGGGACGTTTGCGTCTCTCGTTTGCGTCTCTCGCGTTCTCGCCTTTGTTAAGCCAGCCGTAATAATCTGCAGGGGGAGAGACCCGTCTCCCCGACTCCTTCGGTCTTTCACAGTCACTCAGACGGCCAGATAACCGTGATCCTTTCACTCTCGGAAAGGGAAAGTGACTGATGTTTTTCCCCCTTTGCTCGGAATCTGAACATCTCTTCTCCTGTGGCCTGTGTAGGTGTCCGAGCAGAGGGAGAAGGTTAACGAGGTGCAGGGGGCCCTTCGAGAGCTCCAGGATCAAACGGCGGCCAAGGACGTCCAGAGAGGAGCTCTGCTCGAGACCAGCAAAGATCTGGAGGAGAAGGCGGCGTCGCTGACTGTCGAGGTGAGCGGGACCCATCCCGTCGTCTCCCGTCGTCTCTGCCTAGCACGACATTCCAACCAATCAGATTACACGACATTTTAATGACGGTGTCTGCGACCTTTTATTTTTCTGGAGGTACGCGACACCCTCCTTGACGCTCCTCTGAGACACACTTATGTCCTTTTGACGCCACTTTTGTCCTGCGACAGGTCGTGCGACACTTGTCGTGTGAAGCATAAATTGGCCTTAAGAGAGAAAGAGCCTTGGAGGGCAGTCAAAGCGCCCGGTACACTCATGTTCAAAGTCTGTTTCTCACGAGTTAACGTCACGCGGAATATATCATGACGTGTTAACTTTGGGAAAGCCAAGTTATTTAAAAATGGATTCCAACACAGGCCTCTTTTAATACAATACAACAGCAAAAAACACATTTAGTTAATCTGGTAAGCATTTTGGCTGTGTATAAGATACAGGTGGTGGTTAAAACATATCTCTGAAATATCTGATGACATTATTATCTCGTTCTCTCTGCCCACCCCCCCCCCCGTTAACACAACTCTTATCAACAAGGAGCTTGTGATGTCACGATTCCCTGTGATGTCACGATTCCCTGTGATGTCAGAGACTTTCTCCACTCTTCCGTATGTCTGCCAACGGTCTGTCTTCATCCTCACTCAAAGGAGGGTTTATCTGTGTACTCTCGGAAGGCAGAGTGGTAAACACGTCTGTGTTATAATAATGCTGCTCTCTCATACCGTCAGAGGAAACGGAGGGGAGCGTAGTGGGGCCGGGTTTAGGCCCAGCCTCGCAGCTCCACTAGAGAGGAACAATGTGCTGCTAGTGCAAACCGACGGGCCTGTGATACGTGGTGTAATAACGGAGCCCTGTTGACAGACGGTCCTCGAGGTACGGGCCTGTCGTCCCCCGGCGCTGCCTCAGCCAAACCGCTACACTGTTCTACATTAGACCAGGTGAAGACGCTCTACTGCAGGGGTCTTCAAGTAAAATTCAAAGAGGTCCAGTTAGATCAAATGGCCTCAAGCCAAGGTCCGGCGGTGCGAGGCACGTAACGGCGCCCCATTTTCAGTCGACGGGGGTGCTACGCGAAAAAAAGTTTTCTTAAATGTTGCGCCCCTCGGAATTTTGCGCCTGGTGCAATGATAAACCAGTGCCGTAAATGCTAGAAAAGCTGCGCCGGTTAAAATTGAAATGCTCCGTCAAAATGTAGTAATTCTCAATAATTTATCGGTTTTTGGACGCGGTCCGGATAGGACGGCTTCTGGGTCCGGACCCGGACCGCGGTCCGCCTGTTAGTGACCCCTGCTCTACTGCATGTTAAAAAAAGGTGATCATGGGCCTCGGGTGGCGTAACGGTCAAAGCATTCACCCTGGAATGTGAGTTGCCCACTGCGGCTCAAAACCCGGCTGC
The DNA here is from genome assembly GCA_029706075.1 of Aldrovandia affinis. NCBI lineage: Eukaryota > Metazoa > Chordata > Actinopteri > Notacanthiformes > Halosauridae > Aldrovandia > Aldrovandia affinis. The sequence continues at coordinate 8,814,331 of JAINUG010000016.1, forward strand.
GCCAGGCCTGGCCGAGAGCCATGTCGGGGGTGTTGATTGGCTGACCGCCCCAGAGGGGGGGAGGGTGAGCTGGCACAAACTCGCTGAGAAGCGTGAAAGGCGTCCCTGTATGGTAAAAACTGTCTTGCCTCCGAGGACGAGTGGCGGGCTCGTGGGGGAGGATGAATTAAAAGAAATCTAGGGTGTAATTGGCTACCAAAATCAGAAAAAATGGTGATCACACAATAATGACTATCATCTCATTTAACGCAACACGTTAGCCTAATGATGACCTTGTCTTAGGTTGACTCCAAACCCAAACCCACCTTCCTAGTGGATCACGCCAGGCTGAGTGGCAGAAGGCCACACATTTGAAAAAATGAAAAATGGGTTGCCAGCTTTTAGGACACCGGATTATCATCTTTTAAATGAACCGGCTGCCCTACAAACCTATCTACGTGAAGTCTTTCTATGACGGAAGTTGTAAACTAATAGCGCTATCCACATGGCGATGCTACAAAACATCTTCAAGGCTCTGCGTTTGGTTTTGTCCAACGGCGCAAATGTGTTTTAATTTTAATGTGAATACTGAAGATGTTTTAAGCGCATGCATCTTTTTAATCATCCTAACGTCAATGGCACGTTTCGGTTCCTCCGTTTTTCTCCTCTGATACTTCCCTCTCTTCAGCGGCAGTCTGGCCGTGATCCTCGCTTGCGTTCTCTCAGAAGGCGAAATGTAAACAGCAGTTGCAAAAATAAATTGCTTCGAACCAGAGGCTTTGATGAGCCAAGATTGTCAAAAAATAACAAAAAGTCAATAAACTCGGAGTATAATGATATATATATTTTTCTTTCTTTCTTCCCTCCCTATTTGAACGGCAGAGCCAAGCTTTGACCTCCAACCAAGATATCCGTCAGTTCTGATGAGTGTAGGCTCATAATAATGAATATACTCCATAAAAGTCTCTATCAATAAAGCCCCTATACTCAATACCTGACTGTAAGTATAATACCTGATTTTTCCATACCTGACTGTAAGCCGCTTTCTTACCTGACTGTAAGCCCTCCCATACCTTGTAAGCCCTATACTCCATACCTGACTGTAAGCCCCTATACGTTACCTGACTGTAAACCCAAGCTCCATACCTGACTGTAAGCCCCCTCCATACCTGACTGTAAGCAAATACCTGACTGTAAGCCCCTATACTCCATCCTGACTGTAAACCCCTACACTCCATACCTGACTGTAAGCCCCTATACTCCATACCTGACTGTAAGCCCCTATACTCCATACCTGACTGTAAGCCCCTATACTCCATACCTGACTGTAAGCCCCTATACTCCATACCTGACTGTAAGCCCTATACTAATACCTGACTGTAAGCCCCTATACTCCATACCTGACTGTAAGCCCCTATACTCCATACCTGACTGTAAACCCCTATACTCCATACCTGACTGTAAGCTCCATACCTGACTGTAAGCCCTCATCTTACTCCATACCTGACTGTAAGTCACCTGACTGTAGTCACTGAAAAGCTTGGCTCCAGCCACGTCATCTTCTCCCTCCGCGAGTCACCTGCTGAGTCACTGCACATGAGGATCGTGCCACTGGGTGCAGCTGGCGTGGGCAGGTGCCCAATCGACCCGAATCGCTGCCATTGAGCGATACCCACACGGGTGAAAACCCTCCTTCCCTCTCTCCTTCTCTCCCTCTCTCCTTCCCTCCCTCTCTCCTTCCCTCCCTCCCTCTCTTCCTCTCTCCCCTCTCTCTCTCTCTCTCTATCTCCTTCCTTCCCTCCCTCCCTCTCTCTCTCTCTCTCTCCTTCCCTCTCTCTCTCTCTCTCCCTGCCTCCCTCTCTCTCTCTCCTTCCCTCCCTCCCTCCCTCTCTCTCCTTTCTGCCCTCCCTCCCTCCCTCCCTCTCTCCTTTCCTCTCTCCCTCTCTCCCTCCCTCCCTCTCCCTCCCTCGCTCCCTTGCTGTTGCCAGGTATGTTTTGCCGCTGGCCCAGGTTAGGCAGTGGCCCTGCAGGGCCCACCCTGGCCCGTAGAGCCTGGATCCATCTGCGCTGAGAACAGTGTGTGTTATGTGTCCAGTACAAAGTGCTGCATTTCACCTCAACACTCAACACAGTGCAACTCTGCATCTAATAGTAATCTGTAGAGCTTATTTCATTCAACTTAATTTCTGAGTATTTGAGTACTCAATTATTATTATTATTTTATTATCATTTGTTATCAAGCACTAAAAGTTGAAAGGTTTGAAATGGCCATCCTTTGCAGTCTTGTGAAGCAGCAGGTATGTGTTCAGTCAGAGATTACGTGTGAGGAGTGGGCTTGCAGGCTGTTGCTTACAGAAGGCCGGATCGCTGTGGTTTCCTGCGATGCCCACACGCCAGGTTTTCCGTGTCTGTTAACGCTAACAAGGTTGACACTTTGACTGGATGGTTTTATTCAACCTCCTTGTCCTTGGAACGCCAGTAAAACGTTAAAAATGCCACGGGGATTAAGCCAATTGTGTCCCATGGTCCACGACAGTCTCTCTCATGTTGTACGTTTACAAGGTTAAGCTCTCGTGCATTTTGTTTTTGTTTATGTCTTTGTGAAAGTGAGTAGGATGTGACTGTTTCCCATCTTTGTGTGCAGTGGCAGTACATTTGCTTGCCTGGTGTAATTCTATATATAAAGAAATAAATTGTTTCAGATTTTTTCTCCTGATTTGGTAGCCAGTTACACCCTTTATTTATTTCAATTTACCCTCCCCCACGAGCCCTCCGCTCGTCCTCAGAGTCAAGCCAGTTTTTCCTGCACAGGGACACCTTTCAGACTCCTTACGGCTGCCGGCTCCCCCCCCCCCAATCGAGGCTCTCGGACAGAGCCGGGCTGGTGCAGACTCGAGACTGGGCTCGCCCAACCCTGTTTACCAGATCGCCTTACCGCTCCTCGGCGAGCTCGTGCCAGCTCTCCCTTCCCCCTCCCCCTGGGGCGGACGGCCAGGTTTCGAACCGCGGCCACAGTGGGCAACCTGCATTCCGGACGAATCCCTTTAGCAAAGGCCCCCTTGCCTGGCGTAATTCTTAAGAAAGAAAAAAAGTCATTAAAAAACAACAGTTTCCCAAATGTTATTATGACGGACCTACACTGTCTGTGTCAAATCAGACTTCAGAAGAGACACAGCCCCACCATGTTCTAGCCGGTGCCTCTGTGAGATCTAACTCTAACGGTCAGATGGACATCAAACGCTAATGCTGTCAACTTTGTATGAAAGTATTGATTCTGATGCACCAGCCACCCTCTTGTCTCCACATAAATATGTGTGTCGTGTTTCCTCCATGGTTTAATTTTTTGTATATCTTCATAATTGATTAACGTTCCTTTTGTGAAGTGGAGGTGAATAATTTATTAGTCTGATAGCCTCTGGCTCAAGAGGAGAAGTTTAATTTCAGTAAACGTATTGTGAAAAGTCAGGCTGTCATTGCCACTGATGTATTAACGGTGACCGCTCTGGTAACTGGCTGAAGGAGGCGAGGTGACATTCTTGAGCTGCGTGCCCAACCGCTGCTCAGATTTGCCTAATCATAATGAAACATTCAACAGATCTTGTTTAAAAAGAAAAGAAAGAAAAAGCACCTGATTGTTAGCATCCGTTTTGGCGAACTGACGAATGTGTTCATTTTTTTATTTATATCTTTTTTTCTGGCTCATTGATTTTTATTGAAAATGTGCCAGTGACAGAATGGATCAAATTGAATAAACAGTACTTATCCCTAACAGGGAGCGTAATTAAATATGCAAATGAGTGAATAATATCATTAACCTCGACAGAGCGTCAGGGGTCCTTCAAAGCTTTTATTTTTCACTTTAGTCTACGTCTGTGTTTTGATCAAAGGGGAGAAATCTGCCTCTTTGTGTGCGTGTCTGCGTGTGTGTGTGCGCGCGAGCGTGAGCGTGTGTGTGTGTGTGTGTGTGTGTGTGTGTGTGTGTGTGTGTGTGAGTGTGTGTGTGTGTGTGTGAGTGTGTGTTTTGATCAAAGGGGATAAATCTGCCTCTGTTGACATTTTGCCAAGGACGTGAAGTGCAGAAATGATTTTTTTCAGCAGTATTCTGTGTGATTGCATTGAAATGACTTTATATCAGTGCTGTGGAAAAAACAAACCGTGTGTGCGTGCGTGTGCGTGCGTGAGTGTGCGTGCGTGCATATTTCATTGTGTGTACAGCATATTGGATAACTGCATACTCCATTTGATTGTTCAGTATACAGTTGGTCCCATTTTTAAGGCCCGTCACTTCATTTGCCTCTGTTATGTGCACACTCCATTTTACATCGAAACAGTTCTCAGCATTGGTACTTAACGGGTTTGTAGTTTTAGTAAGCAAAATGAAGGCATAGATTATACTTAAGGTATTAGATTATATGTAACCCTTTTAAAAACATCACCATTTTCACTTCCTCTGCCATGTTCTCCCACACCTCATGTCACATAGTGGCAAAGCAGCCTACCAGAAAGACAACATAAATATATATATATATATATAATTTATTTTTTCTCCTTCTGTCCTTGGAGCTTAATTTTAGATGGAGTGGAACAAATTGTTATACATCTTAATTTTAGGCCAGTGTGAATTTTCATGCGTCTAAAAAATAAATGAAAAAGGTAATAATGGATCAACAGTTTGTAAGTGAGCCATGTGTGTGCTTGGCGTGGGCTACTCCAGCCATATGATGGCCATTATCCCTCAGCTGGCTTCCAGCGCGCAAACCGCTGTTGCCCTAATTAGCCGATAATGCAGTCGTGTTGCTGTGAGCCAACGAGGCAGTCGTGTTGTTCGTTGGCAAGCCCTTCCACACCAGGACTGACTGCTGGCGGAGCCAACCGGGATTACGAAGCGTGGCACAGAGACAGACCCCTTCTGGAGTTCTCCACCAAAACACACATCGAGCCTGTTACCGCTCCCTAATGCGCTCAGCGGGGGAAAGGCCTTATTTGCATGTTAGCTGTGTGTTCCTCTCTCTCCCTTTGGTACGATATTGATCTTGTGGGGAATTGATGCCGTTCTTCACACTTTCTGGGTTCCTTGGGTACATTCTGACTTGTTGGGTAGCGTAAGTTGCAGTGCACGGTGTTGGAAGGCTGTGTTTACGAATGGTCAATAGAATCGTGAATTGAGGTTGCGTACCGTTGTTAAGTGTACGATTGTGTTACTAAAGAGTTACTAAAGTTTTGTCAGAGATTCCTCCAGGAGCTCCAGTGGTGTTGTAAATGTTCCCCAGGTGCGGATTACACAACCAAATTAATTGAAAGCAGGCTTAGCGAATGAATGTCACAATCGCAATTAATACACTTTCAACAGTTGTACACAATTGTGTCTGAATATTGGTCTAATGCCTGGCGTGTGTCCAATGTCAACATTCAGAGTCATACAGGGTTTATGCAAGTTAACTGGTTCAAAACATCTCCAGCTTTGCACTGTAATTAAGTGGAAAAATATTATCGTTTGAGTCTTCAAGATTACAATAATGAAAATAATGGATTGGCCAATATGCCCTGAGTCCTGTCAGAGTGGTATTTTGGTTTTATGTGTAAATGAAAACTCAAATGAAACAGTAAATATTGTCCTACTATTACAGCACAATCTGGAGATGTTTTAAACCAGTTTAAGGCTCAAATCCTTTCCTGCACAACGTATTTTACCATCATATAGAACGCCAGTGTACTAAGATCGAGGCTCGTTGAATTGGGGGTCCATTTTCCTCCTCCTCGTTGTAATAATAATAATAATAATATTGGGCGAAATGTAATATAAATGGTAGCAGCGTAGAGCATGTGTTTTTCTGTGAACTGGGTTATTTAATATGTTGAAAAGTCAGACCTGTTTATTTTAAAGGGTAGGGTAATTTTCTGTTAATGGCGCGATATGTTTCCTGCCGTTCTGCAGAGTGCTCATTATGGAGTCTGAGAATATGAAAGAGACACAGTGTTCATGGCACAACAGCGAGAGAGTCACCGATCCCTTTGAACTGATCCCACACATCTGACATGGCTAATGAATGGATAACAGGAGCGGAGAAACAAAATGCCTCTGTTGTACTGAGAGAGAGGGAGGAAGGAGGAAGAGAGGGAGAGAGGGAGAGAGGGAGAGAGAGGGGAGAGAGGGAGAGGGGAGAGGGGGAGAAACCTCGCTGGTAATTACTAAAGGGAGGACGATGTGGTCCTCTCATCTCAGGCTGCGCGAGCTCTTGGTATGACACATGAAGTGCGGTGTTGGAACCACAAACTCTCTCCGTTAAGGAGACCGACATCACTTCAGAACACACTAAATAATAGACTTAAGAAAGACAGAGTTTTAAAGCCTTGCGGGAATTCATTCTCTATTCCGTCAATTGTTTTCCAGGGAAAACGCAGCCTGCTTTAAAAACTTGTGTGCCCCTCTGCCCACCAGTGCTTACAGTATATCAAAGTCCCATTTGAAACGATGGATCCACGGGTGTGTTTCTACACTGTGTCTTATTATTGTTGTTGTTGCGAGGGACTACTCCGTTTGAATAAGCTGATTCTGATTCTCCATTTTCAAGTTTTGCAGTTAAGCACAGCGGTTATAAGGAGTTAATCTGGTCCCTTCTCTGTTGCATGAAAGTATCTTACAGCATGCAGTTTGACTTAATTATTTGAGTGTATTTACAAAGATATTTTTAGGACATAATTTGTACAAAGAAAAAATAAAAATCACATTTCTGTCTAAACAGGATAAGCCCGAGGACCGCTCCCAATCTTCTTAGCGAGATGGTGTAATTTGTTAGACAATTTACGAGAAAGAAGCAACCATCACACAGTGTACTTAGAATTCCAGAAATGGAATATTATTTCTGAAAAAAGCTGCTGGCGTATGCTCACTGTTTCTCCTCTCACTGAGACGTGGTTCTTTTAAAGAAGTTATTGTCTGTGTTTGTCCATCATGAACCCACATGCTCATGTTGTGAAGGTCCATTAAGATCTTTGGAAAATAGTCTGAAATATACAGCTAACTGCCCAAAGTGAAAGGAAACGGCAACTTAAAGTGTCTTAATAGGGTGTTGGGTCACCCCACCAGGAGCCGCCAGAACAGCTTCAGTGCGCCTTATAGATTCTATATGTGTCTGGAGCTGTAACACCATTTTTTCACGAGAAACTCCATCATTTGGTGTTTTGTTGATGGTGGTGGAAAACACTGTCTCAGGCGCCACTCCAGAATCTCACCAAGTGTTCCATTGGGTTGATGTCTGGTGACTGAGACGGCCATGGCATACGGTTTACATTGTTTTCATAGTCTTCAAACCATTCAGTGACCACTCATGCCCTGTGGATGGGGGCATTGTCATCCTGGAAGAGACTACTCCCATCAGGATAGAATTTCTTCACCACAGGATGAAGGTGATCACTCAGAATGGCTCTGTATTTATAGGTGTTTATCTTGCCCTCTAAGGGGTTGAGTGGATCTAAACCATGCCAGGACAATGTACTCCACACCATAAGAGAGCCACCAGAACCCTTCATTTACTCAAGTGTTTCCTTCATTTTGGCAGCTACCTGTATATTGGGCTTTAACTACGTGTAGCCAATGTAGAGTGATCTAAATCTCATTGTTTAGGGCAGTGTTTCTCAATCCATTCCTACAGGGCACACTGCCCTGGAAATTTTAATTCCAACCTCCGCTCCCAACCTTATCATCTGCATCGGTCATCTGTTAATGATCACTTGAGCATGATTGAGTGGTGGTTGGAATGAAAACATGCAGCGCAGTGTGCCTTGTAGGAATGGATTGAGAAACACTAGTTTAGAGAACGCATTCTGACTAAACGTTACTGAATGGTGCACGATGAGACTCATTCATTCCCCACATTACTGCCCTGTGTGGGTAAAGGACATCATTCAGACGCCCTTTTTAGTACAAAGACTCAACAAGATTTGAGTATAAAACCTTGGGGCACATAATGAGGTCTATTTTCTTGCTTGATTTACATACACTTTTTTCCCCCCAAATTGTATTTGTTGGACCCCATTGCAGTCTTCCATTCATTCTGGAGAACACACACACGCACGCATGCACGCACACACACACCCCGCTTGTCCATTAATATCTAATCTCTCCAAAGGATAAATGCAGAGAGCTCAGTTTGTGTGCGGCGATGCCCAGCCCCGTCTTTGCAAAAAACGCCGGGGTCAAAATTGTGCAAGTTGGTTTTAGGAGCGCGGCAATAACGTCGCGGTTAGGGCCTCTTCCTGGCCATTCGGAGACGAGAGAGAGAGCGAAGCCATCGCCATTTCCTCCTGCGCCTGTTTGAGCCGCGGCGCGCTAACGCTGACGAGACCGCTTTCAGAAACCATCTCCTGATGTAATGGCTGCGGCCCAATGTGCAATTTCACCAGGTGTCATAAAATAGGAGCTGATTTAATGTGCAGACGCGACTCTTTAAGGTTAAAACAAGGTAATTAGAGAGCATTTAGAGATAGAGTAGCTGCTCTTCCTGGGGGATGTGTGCTGAGATGCTGATTTAATCCCTCCTCCCCGCACAAAGTTGTTTTCCGTATGATTAGAGTACTACGGGGCTGCCCCTGCCATTGTGTTACTTGGGTTAAATGTTGAGGAGTTGCCAGCGCTGTGATCCCATTTCCACAGTTATCTCCTCGCCGGCGTCTACTTTGCATAAGAAGTGTCCATTACCTGAGCTAATGGGCACACTGCCCTTCTGCGCTTTCTGCTTTCCCTCCTGACCTCGGATTCTCAAGTGCACTCCAACACCAGCTAATGGCGCAAACCCTTTTAATTTGACTTTAATCAGCGATTTTTGGCCGTTTTGAATCTCTCGTCGGGCATCGCATTAATGGAGCTTGCACAGTCATTGACGCTGCCAAGGTTGAGTTTCTGCGTTTCAAGCGGTTGTCCGTTTACGATTACGTTTGACACATGTCACAAAAACACCGTTAAGGAAGAGTGAGATATGAATTCACATACAGTATGCCTCATCTGGTGTCGTGCTGTAGATTTCTATATATATTTTTTTTTATTAAATTTTTATTTCAGATTTTTTCCCGTTTTTCTCCCAATTTGGTTGCCAATTAAACCCTCTATTTACTTCAATTCCCCACCCTCACGAGTCCGTCGCCTGTCCTCCGGAATCGAGACACACATTCCTGGTTGAGTGTTCCCGCCTCTTTCGAGACGGGAAATCTTCCACGGACTCCTTAACCTTCTCCTCGACGAACTCGTGCCGGCTCTCCCTCCCCCTTCCCCCGGAGGCGGACAGCCAAATGCCGCCTCCGATCGGGCTGACGACCAGGGCCGGTCTGGTAGAGACGCGTCCGCGTCCCTGACGGGCAGCACACACCACTCCGAAGTGTGGTGCGTTAGACCGCTGCGCCATCCGCCAGGCCCCTAAGAGTTTTTCAAAAACCATCCATCTCCTCTGTGCTCTTTTAAACTCACGTCATTTACTACTTCTATATTAAATGGGCTGTTTTTCCGCTTTTAATTTTGACTGAAATGTTACACGTGACTGCTGCTTTCTTGTCATGGGATTACTGAGATGGCTTTTTTTAGATGTCAAATTTCCTCAGTTGTGGTCAAGCACAAGATATCTTAAGATGTTTCCACTTCTTTTTTCCTCTCTAATGAAAAATATTCTGATTTCTATGCATCATTGTGCTTGTCATGTCAGCACTCTGTCATCTCTCCCTCTCTTTCTCTCTTTTGCTCTCTCTTGCTCTCTCTCTCAATGTCTCGATCTCTGTCTGTCTGTCTGTCTCTCTCTCTCGCTCTCTCTCCTCTTTCTCCTCTCTTCCCCTCTCCCTCTCTCTCCCTCTCTGTCTCTTTCTCTCTGTCTCTCTCCCTCTGTCTCTTTCTCTCTCTCTCTCTCTCTCTCTCTCTCTCCCTCTCTCTCTCTCTCTCCCTCTCACTCTCTCTCTCCCCCTCTCTCTGTCTCTCTCTCTCTCCCCTCTCTCTCTCTCTCTCCCTCTCTCTCTCTCTCTCTCTCTCTCTCTCTCTCTCCCCTCTCCTCTCCCCCTCTCTCCCTCTCTCTCTCTCTCTCTCTCCCTCTCCCCCTCTCTCTCACTCTCTCCCCCTCTCTCTCACTCTCTCCCTCTCTCTCGCTCTCTCTCCCCTCTCTCTCTCTCTCTCTCTCTCCTTCTCCTTCCGTCTCTCTCTCTCCCCCTCTCTCCCCCTCTCTCCCCCTCTCTCTCCCTCTCTCTCCCTCTCTCCCTCCCTCTCCTTCTGTCTCTCTCACTGATCATTACTTGTGTAGTACTGCCAGAGGTATAGTTAATGTGCCAGTCACCCGAGGGCAGCCCTGGCTCGCCCGTGATAAATCGATCATTAATGCCAATTTAGATTCTAAATATTCCTCCACCTTCTGCAGATTTGGGACTGAACAATATTTTCAGAGTTTTCTTGGAAAATATACAATTGAATCAAACACGCCTGCACACAAACCCACGCACGTCTGTTAAAGAATACCATTTAAAAAGACGTAGAGAAGAAATAGACAGATACAAGATGTTATGGTATGATGTTGACTTAAACCTTAATTTTAAATCTGGTTTTTATGTTATTTAGCTCTGCATATTTTCTTCTTTTTCAACAGTAGTTATACCGAAGAAATATTAAGTTCTCTTTAAATTAATGAATATGCCTAATATGTTTCATAAACCATATTCTGCACATTAATATTTCAGAACAGCTGTCGTAACATTCACTTTCTCACGCATGACAGCTGGCATCTGTTCATCTTGAATATTTTATGATCATCTCTCTAAACTTAGCAGGTTAATAACCAGAAAGGGTTTCATTTTCTTTCTGCACATCTTTCTGTTGTTTGTGAGACATTTAAATAACATGTAAAAACCTATTTGATCTTATTCAGACCTGTACTGAATAAATGGTCTGTATAGACACGTTTGTTCTACAGTATAATGGTACTACAGTCTCTTGATTGGCAGTGTCACATTGTGCTATTTGAGTGGCATGAGTCTTATAACCTGAAAGGTGTGGGTTCTAATCCCGGGTCTACCATCGACATTGTGTTCTCATATTAGGGGCATAATCTAGATCGCTTCAGTAAACATCCAGGTGTACACCTCAGTAATGCTGTATGATTTTTGACTAATGTAGGCAGTGAAATTTACTGCATTTCTAAGCAATTAATGCGACACTAATCATTTGTGATTTTAATAAGTATCGTCCGCAGTGCTTTGTATGTGTTCAATAAAAGTGCACTGTATATTTTTAAAGATATATTTTGAAATGCTTTCAGAAATATTTAATTGAAACACAGAGGAGCAACAGTCGATTGTGTGGAGAGCATATTATGTGATAAGACTGAGGTTTGTGCTTCACTAGGTCATTCTCTCCTGACCTTGCGCGCATGGAAAAGGTAGCTCACCATGGTAACCTTGGTCTTCAGGCTTTTCCAGATAGTAAATAATTTGAGCCCTCTTCATGTAATACTTTTATTGCCTGCACAATTGAAATGTCATGCTTCGCGGACAGAGAAGCGTGTAATTTGTTACGCGTGATTAAACTTACCTCTGTAAAACAGAAACATAGCTAGGCCTCGAGAAAGAAGTGAGAAAGCACAAGGAACAAACCCCAAAACCGGGAATATGCAGGGAAACGCTGCACACCATCCTCAGCGTTTTGAGATATCAGAGAGGATCTTTTCCCCCCCTCAGTGTTTTTGTGTATTTTATTTTATGTTATATATTTTTCCCCCCCACTGTGCTCATTGCATATGTAGATGGTGAGAATTCCTGAGATGGTATGTGGCACACACAGTACATCAGAGACAAAACAACCCTTGTTGCTGATGCAATAATCAGGTTCTCATGAATATTGATGAGTAAAGCAATTACCTTTGGGAAATGTTGTCTGTAGTTTAGCTTTGCTAACACAAAACTCACCTTTGACGTGGGGGTGTCAGCTGAGGAAGCCCCAGAAGGGGTTTGGGCGCTGCTATATTTGGATGTCATTTCCCTTAAAGATACGCCTGCCCAACTCTGTTATACAATCGCCTTTTTCATCTTAAAAAACCCCCACAGTTCTAGATGTATATCTCATGGAATATTGATACCGGGTTCCATCTACTATTAGAGAGAAATAAAAATTGCCTGTGTTTGTGTATACATATATATATATATATACAGTACCAGTCAAAAGCTTGAGTACACCTTCCATCTGGACTACGGCTAATCGGGCACTCCTTCATTCTTCAGCAAGATAACGACCCGAAACACACCTTGAAGTTGTGCAAGAACTACCTGGTGAAGGAGGAACGTGAAGGACAACTCAAACTGATGACCTGGCCTGCCCAGTGTCCAGACCTCAATCCCATAGAACTTGTATGGGACGAACTGGACAGAAGAGTCAAAGCAAAGCAACCCACAAGTTTCTCTGGGAATTTCTGCAGGAGAGCTGGGAAGACATATCGGGTGATTTCCTGCTGAAACTTATTAACCGAATGGCCCGTGTTTGTGAGGCTGTTATCACGGCAAAGGGTGGCTATTTTGAGGAATCCAAGATTCAATTTTCAATATTATTTTCTTTAACATGTCTTTGATTCTTCAAAATTTCTTTAATTTTGTTCATTGTTACATGTGTTTTTTTGTCATTTTAAAGTATTTACATTAGTAAACAGAAACGTATACGGTGTAAAGCATTGTCAATTATGAGGTAAACCTAGTTTCCAGCAGGTGTACTCAAACTTTTGACTGGTACTGTATACATACTGTGTGTGTGTGTGTGTGTGTGTGTGTGTGTGTGTGTGTGTGTGTTGTGTGTGTGTGTGTGTGTGTGTGTGTGTGTGTGTGTGTGTGTGTGTGTGTGTGTGTGTGTGTGTGTGTGTGTGTGTTCATTAACAACCTTGTTTGCATGTGTACAACCATTAGCAAAGGAAACCTTCCTCTCTACATACATAGTATGGATTGCTGGTTTACTCTGAATATTCCTGGGGGGAAAAAAAACCTTGAGAAATGTCCATGCCCTATGGTAGTTTACCTCCCCCTGCTTTCATTTAGGTTACACATTCAGCTGCCACTGAATAGCATGTGCGTGTAATGTGTGGATATGTTCGGATTTACCTGGATCAATGCATACAGGTATTTCACAGTCCTAGCGTTGTGCAAGTTCTGAAAATGCATTGGATTAGTAATTGCAGAAAATCCCTAGAAAAGGTTCCCCCGAAAAAAGTATCTCTCCTGGCATAGCGTACACAGCCAAGTCGCCAGTGTTCATTATTTAACTATTAGCTAGTTAAGGTTTGAGGGCCTCGGGCGGGTTAACAGTCAAAGCATTCACTCGGCATGCGAGTTACCCACAGTGTGACTCTGGCTGGGAGCCCCGACGAGGATTGTAAGGGCATCCCTAAAAAGTAGGTGGGCGAGTTCCGTCTCGGAGGAGGCGGATCATTGCCGGCCTCTGGGAATTAGCTTGCACCATAGTGACGGGCGGTGAGTTCATGAGGGAGAGCGAATCTAAAGAAATAGAGGGTATAATTGGCCTCCAAATTGGGAGAAAAACCGGGGGGGAAATTTGAAACAAACAAAAAAAGTGTGTTTATATGGTGGTCTAAGTAACCACTCCAGTAACCAGAACTACGATTTCTCTTCTTACACTTACATAGTAAAAATTGGAGTGAAAAATACACTGTGATTTCAGAGTTGAAAATGTTACACTTAACTGCGTACTCTCGAGGGGAATCCCAGAGTGTAGGGCTTGCATTTCACGCATCGCAAAAAAAGTTTGTTGTGACTAAGTAAAATTGTGCATAATGGCTGTACCACTCTGTTCCTACTCACACTGTGCCTGCTATCTCCCGCCCCTAAATTTCAATAAAGCGACGTGGGAAATACTTCTGGGATTCCCCCTCAAACGCTGTCGAGACCTTCCACTGCTTCCAACGGTTGTCTGAAACGAACAAGATTTCAGAAAAAAACATCTATTGTATTTTCATGGACAGTGTATACATTCCCTGTTTCACAACCGACAAGACTGTCAGAAAACACAGGCTGCTGAGGTTTAAACATCGTTTTTATTACATCGTATTACATATTCTCAGGGAAGTGAGAACAGCCCACACATTCACAGGAGGCAGGCAGGACTTCTTCCTCTGAACTACGTAACGTTTTACATTTTAGGCATTTAGCAGACGCTCTTATCCAGAGCGACTTACAAGACGTGCATTAATACATGGTAAGATTAATCATGGTTAGTGCAAGAGAGCAGTGCAGTAATACAGCAATAGACATCATTGTTGGCAGCTGCACACCGTACCTGTAACACAGGAAAAGAAAAAGTTAGTATTTTTTATTTTATTTATTTATTTTAAACATGTAGACGTAAGCAGTGCTTCGAAAATCTTTTTAGTTCTGGCTTGCGGAGCAGCTCCAGGAGTCCATCACATAAATGTACATTTTTTGAGGTAAGAAAAAGCATATCAAATTCCCCTTTAAAGTCACACTTTCACAAGTGTTATGAATGTACACCAGTTATAGAGTAACATCTTCAGTGCTGAAATCACAGTGCATTTTTCAATCCAATGTAATATAATAGATCATGCATACACTGTATAATTGAGTACTTTTCAATTATAGAATTGATTATTGTCACGTGAATAACATCAACTATGATGTGTTTCTAAAGTGCAGTTTAGAATATTTGCATTTAGCAGATTTATTTATTTATTTCGAGGTACTTAATGGTCGGAATAGCAAGTTGCAATGATATGAAAGATTTGTCTCAATCACAATAATTTTGTTGCTTTGGAATTAAATGGTAGGCTTTGGGCAAGAGTGACTTGCCTTTAGCCCGTTTTTTTTTGTATGTACTCGACAAGCAAACATTACAAAATTATCACAGTAACAGAAATACTTCATACGTTCCCAGTTCCCGATGGAGAGTTTGATGCGTTCTCAGCCGCTGTCACATGTATCCCACAATGCCCTGTGGCTCTCCTCACCACGCCCACCTAAGCGTACGTCTTGAAAGCAACACTGGTGTTTTTTTTCCCTGTAACACATTTCAAATGAACACCCAAGCGTAGATGTTGTTGGACCTCAGTCTGGTGTGCATCCATATCAAATAAATCTCAAAACCCAACACTGTAACTCTTTGAACGTTAACACTCTGAATCTCACATGTGGCTCTTGCCACCCCCTCGAACTCTGGGGGAAGACTGCGTCATGTCTAGATGAAAGGTGTTTTCACCACAATTTCCCCTTTTCAATTTCAATTGGTAAAATGTGTTGGGATTGAGTTAACGGGGAGAATACTGCACTGCTTTTCACTGGAAAATAGACAAAAAAACACAAACAAAATGGCGCATAAGAGCTTGCAAAAAGAATGTCTTCAATTTGAACAGAGGAGGGCATAACGGGCGATATTTTGTTTCATAAAGATATGATATTAAAATGTATAAATAAGTGCGCTTCATTGAAACACTCGGCCTTAGGCCATTTAGAGGCGACTTATGGATCTGGCATATTTTAAATCAGCGTTTAAATACTGATAATAGAAATGCATCTGAATTGATTAGCTTTCCTGTGTTTACAGCTCACTTTAATTGCTTAAAAATGCCATTTGTCAGCTTTATGTTTTATCGACAAGCTTCTATTGATTTATCCGATTTTGGATTTGTCTTGTCTTTTGTACATAAAATTCACATATGCTGTTCAAATGGGAAATGGTTGCATCGATTTCCTTAACTTGAGCCCAAATGCTAAAGATTTTTGGATAAGCTTTCTCATTACTTAAGCCAAAATCAATAGGGAAGAGCATCTTTTAATGAGCGCGCGGCTTGAACATCGCACTGGAGAAATAGGGTCCCGCTCACCCCCGCACCTCCCTCGCCCAATCGATCATCAAGGCTGCTTAAGTGAGGTCCAATTGGTTGACATTGTGGTTTTCTTTTGTGTATAAACTTGCAGCTCCAGAAAAGCCGAGAGCGATCGCAGAAGCAGCAGATGGAATTGCTTTCCCTGAAACAGAAAAAAGACGCGCTCCACACAGAGGTATGAAACTACCGGCAGCAATGTAAAAATAATAATAATAATAAAAATAATAATGTTCTTTTTACTCTAGCTATGCGTTTGTTAGCAGCGCTCTCAACCAACTTCATCCCAAGGGTTTAAGTTAGGGAAAGGGGTTAGAAATGAAGCATATGGCCGTGTCAGGACTTGGCCAGGGATCCGGGCCTTCTCTCGACTTCGTTGTGGAGCCGTTTGCTCGTGACTCCACAGACGATCTTATATCTTTCCCGTTATCGCACGTTAGCGGAATTGATATTTCAGATCTTTTTCCGGTGGGCGTGGAAATGTGCCCAGAGATTTTTTCTCGAATCGACTTTATTTGATGTTTTCAGTTGATTGCCGTTTCCCTCTGGTTTAGATGCAGATGCAGGAGCAGAGGACGGCGAAAGTTGAAAGGGCTCAGCGGCAGAAGGAGGCCGAGGCGACGCGACTGGCGTCCCTGATCGAGCAGCTGCAGGTTCAACTGCAGGAGTCGCGTGACTCACACACACAGGCCTCATGCCAGGTACAGCTCAGAGACGCCATTAACTGCCCTCCACCGCACAGTTACTTCATAAATTACCCTGATTCACCCGCTGCCTAAACATCTCACAATGACTTATTGATGCGTTTCAAGGCACGGCAAGGATCTTAGGTTGCACTGTATGAAACGCATCGGTTTCCTCTTAATTCTGCCCCCGTCCCACATACCCACCCTCCCTTTTTTCCCCCCGTTCTGAAATTCATAATAGTTCCTCCATTTTGTTTTATTTTTTTCCTTCCTCCTGTAAGATGTTCGATGCAATATCTGAAAAAGTGTCTTGTTTTCTCACCAAAGTTTTTTTTCTTTTCTTTTTTCTCTCTTTTTGTCCTAAGGTGTCATGGTTTTTAAGGCTATAAATATTGAAGATGCGTAAGTTCAGGGACATGAAAGGAATCAAAATCTATTGTTGCATGTCCTTTCCTCGTGTAAAGTTTGGTTTAAATGTCACACATTAGCATATGAACTTTTAAATGAGCTTGTTTGCTCAGCGATGTTGGCATGTAAATACAGATATTGAATCTATAGGTTGACTAGCCGTAACGTTGGGAGTTTTTTTGGCCGTATTTGTATTCACGCCGTTAATTAAAGTGTGGCATGGGATCCCACCGCCAAATACGCAGATTGACTGGTTATCCGGGACGCTTCGAGGGGCCGAGTTTCAAACTCGGGAAAAGCCGATAATTGAAATGGAAATGATCTGCTCTGCCTTCCTGATTGAAAGCAACGTGATTGACAAGCATCACTCCTGGTACTAAACTCTGTCATACATAATTCAAGGTCTCATCCCTCCATCCCTTGTTGTTCGAAGATCTGTTGCCACCCCACTTGTCGTCTCGAGAAGCACAGATCCTTGTGTCTGAAGAACTAGAGACAAGATGGAGGAGATTATCAGCGTGTAGTGCCAGCGTTCTGCGTGAAGCCAGGAGGCTGGGCTATTTGGAGTATGTTCTTATAACACTGGCGTGAATTTTACACAAACATGAAATCGCCCCCACACACATGCGAATATTGATAGAGTTGTAAAAAAAGTTGACTTTAAGGATAAATGCGATATTGAAATATCCATGTATTCACAGTAGCAACTTTAAAACTGTAAGTCATATTGCTACAGCAAATTGGTTTAGAATGGGTCTGATAATTGAATTGTGAAATATAATTATGGCGATATTTAAATACAATTTAAATGGACAGCAGCCTTGCTTTGGTGCCTTTGGTCATACTTGAAAATAAAATACACAGGACAGTCGTTTTATATCCCAGCATTGGGTCTTTTTTAATTGTTTCATTTTTTCTAAAATAGCTTGACTGTATGTGCCAGGCCGTTGCAGTACGAACAGGAAGTTTGACACACACAAAAAAAGACAGAATATTTAGTTTTTAGTTTGTTTTTATTTGACAATTAAAAAACAAAATAAATAGATATACACAATGAGAACACACATACCCTTGATACATGACATCACATTAATGCACACCGCAAATTGCCGAGGATAACAAAAAAGTTGGCAAAAAAACCAAACCTATTTCCATTGTGATCCTCACAGTTTAAGAACAGTGTATTTCGTTTGTCTTCAGTCACTGTCGTCAGTGTATCCATGGAATAAAGACAAAAGGCAATTGCATTATGTGGCCTGTTCCTCGAGCGTATAAAAGTGATTGAGTGCGTTCTTGGCTCTCCGCGTCATTGAGCGGCTGTGATGGTAGGCCCTGCGCTGGCTCCGCGTTTCCGTCTCACCAACGTGTTTCATGTAAAACGCCGGTAGTTAAGCAATCTGCGATGTAAAATAGCCCACCAATTACCTGCAGGAGGGGGGAGTCTTGAAAAATGTCATTATTTTCAGACTTCAGGAACTAAGATGGCGTGTGTGATAAAAAGCGCGGTTTGATCAGACGGTACAGTAGCATAATCATGTTGGTGGCGCAGAATTATTTAACCTTTGAACGACCCCGACAGAATGCCAGCAGTCCAATCAGAAAACGTAATTGAATCTGCTTTGTGGATCCAAGACAGGGATTGGGGGGAGAGAAATAAAATAAATGGAAAGGGAAAATGTATTCACAAAAGCCCGTCCATAATGGATGGCCTTCTATTTCAACCCATTTCTCTTCTGAACTGAAAAGAGAGAGAAGGCTCCCGTCTTTTGTCAGGGTGTTCCCACCTTCTGTTCCACTTTCCTGCAGCTTCTTTTCACCCGCTCTGGCCTTAACATATCGCCGTCTCGCTAATATCCAATTGTAATCAAAAGTTGAGCATTGTGTGGAATTTCTAAAGCGGAGGTTTGACTTGACTGACATTTTGCTATGTTATAGTTTGATCACTGTGTTCATCCCCAAGGAGAAAAACAACATTCTGGTTGAAAGAGTGAATTGGACCTAAACCTGGAGCAGGTGATTTCGGCGTCCACTTTCACCGAACAGATTCCGTTCTGTGATTGGTGTTTGAGGTGATTTATCATCAACCGAGAGATTAAACGTTAAGGCTTTTTAAAATGTTTTACTGTAAGCCTTTGATTAAACGGACAAATATCAGTGTTATGACCCCACGCACAGATTTGTCACATCACCGATCCAGATGTATTCATTCAGTTAGATTAAATTACACTTTCCTGTACAGTTGAAAGTTTCTAGCGTTCATACAGAGGCAGACAAATCAAGATGATCAGCGGGCGACCTGTGGCTCTCCGCATGTTTGTGTTGTCAGGAAGCGCGCGTCCTCTATTCAGAGACGAGGAAGTCACAAACAGTTACTTTACGCTGCGCTCTGTGAGACCCGGCTGATGAAAGAGCACAAGTTGGAAACAGTATTTTCTAATCCTAATAACGGCACTAAAAACGCGCGTCGTCTTGTTCTTTTGTGTTCGAGGTGCTGGAATGCTGGCACGTGTGGCGTCTAACGAGTCCGGTGTCACCGCTGGGCGGTCACGGTGTATCACAAACCCCCGCTCTAAATGAGAAGCCTTCGGGCCTCCCGTTTGTGAAAGGTGAAACACCCGCGCGCGTGGAAGAGCTTTGGCAAACGACGAGAGAGAAGCCGCTTTGTCGGTGACAGGAAGGTCGACTCCCCTCCTGCCTGGATCAGCTCTCCTTTTCTTCCCACTCTCTTTTTACCTTTACTATTTGTTGTTGTTGTATTTATTTTCCGTCTCGGCCCAAGACTTGGGCAGGGGGAAAGGCAGAAGGGCCTGGCCAGCCACAGGGGGCTGCTCTCCCAGTCACGATCGGGAAACACGCTGTCTGGCGCCGACGTGGCCCCACTGGCACGCAACTTTTGTGGCTCTTTGAATCTGATTTCACACAAGTCGAAAAAGAGGCATTCCGAGGGGTGAACCCAGATCAGCGGCTATGGGGACGTTCTCAGGGGCTACGTTTACACCGTGTGATAAAAGTGACCCAATTCTGATGTTTTGCTTACATGGCACACATCGGGTATGTATTATGAACATGTAAACAGGAAAAGGGCACATGGAATCTGATATTTTCAGATCCGTTTTGGGCCACAGTCATATGTGTGAATAAAACTGACAGGAATCTGTTATCTGCCAATGCGACTGTCATCTAAATGCACAGACTGGAATTTCCGTCATTCCAATACACACGACATTCAAAACGCGACACTCTTTCGCATTTGAACGACGTGTAACGCTTCACGTGCACAACCAGAAGTGAAATCATGGAGGACGAAGACTCAGGCCAGTGAGACAAACACCTCATCCAGTGTGACCACCAGAGATAATAAATAAATAGATAAAATATTGAATGATTATCTCTGTCTCGTTTGCGTCGATTGCAGATTGCGATATGGCTGTGCCGGCGTGGTTATTGTTTACTTCCGTATCGGTAACCAAACCCTCGTGTATGCATGCGGGTTGTTTCACGCGTAAACCGTGTAAACACAGGTATCGGATATGGGCCACTTTTAAAAATAGATGTAAAGAGGCGGTCCGAAAATCGGATATAGGCAAAGAATCAGTAGGTAGAGCGTGGTTCTGTGTGGCTCAGTAGGTAGAGCGTGGTTCTGTGTGGCTCAGTAGGTAGAAACAACAGCGTGGTTCTGTGTGGCTCAGTAGGTTTTGGGCAAAATGGCGTGGTTCTGTGTGGCTCAGTAGGTAGAGCGTGGTTCTGTGTGGCTCAGTAGGTAGAGTGTGGTTCTGTGTGGCTCAGTAGGTAGAGTGTGGTTCTGTGTGGCTCAGTAGGTAGAGCGTGGTTCTGTGTGGCTCAGTAGGTAGAGCATGGTGTTGGCAACACTTAGATTGTGGGTTTGATTCCCACTGGGGCCACATGTACTGAAAAATGTATGCATTCACTACTGTAAGTCGCTTTGGATAAAAGCGTTTGCTAAATGGCATATGTTATATTATTATATTAAAATTAATATGGCAGTACCGATCGCCTAGAAAACAGTATACTATGATATCCTGCGCTTGTTTTAATAATGCTTACAAAACCTTGTAATGCACACACACACACATACACACACACACACACACAAAAGGCCTGCATGCTTTTCATCAGTATTGGGATGGAAACAATATTTTTTGATGGCAGTGGATACTACCATGTGGTTAATCAGGTGAGGATGCACACATAATGACAAAATGTGTTTTATTGTGCTGCAGACCAGATTTAATATGGGTGGTGGATCTGAATAAATGTGTATGTAAATAAGTACATTGATAACAGGATTAGCTGACGTCCTCAGGGCACATTCATATTGTTTAGGTGTTCATTTATTAAAAAAATAATAAAAAATTAGCTTTTATGTATTTTATTTTTCCTCAGGGAAATAAGCAGTGTTTTTGAAAGGATATAGGCTTTGATTTGCAAACGTTGTCTTTTTTATTTTCGTTGTCCTCCTTGCTTGGGGGAAAAGGGGCAAGGACACAAGTCCCGCAGTTTACCCAAATGATCAAAAAAACAATAACACTCACAGTAACAACACGCTAATGGCCTTTAATTTGAATTGATCTGGAGTTTAACGACCATCAGTAGTGTCCCACACTGACATTCAGACTCTCTCTCTCTCCCCTCGCCCCCTGGCTGGCATGCACACACGTGCTGAGATCTCACACCGCACAGGAGAAGGGACATATAGTAAATAGTGAATTGTGGGACGCAGCCGTGCTTGCAGAAAATAACCATTTGAGGGATGGTGCGTGACGTGAAGGCTGTAATTTTGACAGGTGGCAGGGTGTGGTGCCGTCCGGCCCCCTCTCCCCGACGCCTCGTATCTCAGGGCCGCTGATGAATGGCTCTAATTAAGGGGTGAAATCAAGCGTGTGAAGACAGGGGGAGCGCTTTAGGTCCGTGTTTGGGGAGCTTTCTCTTCCCGGCCGCGCGACTCATCCATCTAAATATCACTGCGTCTTGTGTTTATTACAGCTGGGCGCGAGCGCTCGGGAGCTGGAGGGGGTGCGGGCAGAGCTGGCGGAGGCCAGACGGCAGCGCGACGCTTCACAGGCTGAGGTAACGGGGGATCTCGCCGTGTTCTTCGTCTCTGTGTTTCTCCTCCTACGCCGCCGCCGCCGCCCGCCCCTTCCGCCTCTGCGTTTCCGCTGCCCTTCCTCTGCTTTCCCCCGCCCCGCTCCCGCTCCCCGCCCGCCAAGACGCATTTTTCATTTTCCTGGAGGTCACCCGCAGGCGGCGGGGTCAGGCGAGACGTGCTTGACAGTTAAACGCAGCGCTCGTGGCTGTGGTTGGATGGGGGGCTAGATCAACATCAACATCATCATCATCATCATCATCATTGTCATAATTGCCATCATCGTCAAATAGATGTAAAAATGAAGCGATCCCCATATTTTGTACAAAGATAACGCAGACAAAAAAATCTGAGAGAGAGACACACGCACATAGAGATAGAGAGAGGGAGAGAATAACACGACTGCAGAAATTCAAAGTGGGAGGAGGACAGTAAAAACATGTTTTGCCACAGGCCCGTATAAATGGTGTCCTCTGTTAATGAATCCAATTTAATGTTTACCGTGTTTGAACCCCCCCCCCCCACCACGCACACACACAGACTGCTTACTAACAAGCCTGAGAGTCTGGCGCTATGGTGTTACGGCTAAACCGGTCCCAGGGGGACAGAGTCCCCAGTTCTCTGGCCCGGCATTATAATGCGTAAGCCTCGGAGCCCCCTGCCAGCGCTTGCCCGCACACACAGAGAGAGAGAGACAGACAGACAGACAGACACCAGCTGGAGTTCCCTGCGCTTTAGCGATGCATTGGCAGTTTTATCTATCTCCACTAACTGCTTTTGCATGTCGGGAATAAATAATTCACCGTGTGGAATGAACGCGGGGGGCCTTGGGTCTTAGAGGACAGGGAGAGACACATGAAATAGTAACGAGGGAGGGATGCGAAGCCTTTAATTCTGTTAATTGTTAACAGTGTCGTTTACCTCTGGATGTTCCTTTCCTTGCAGTTCAAATAAAAGCTGTGTGTGTGAGCGCGTGTGTGTGTGTGAGCGTGCGTGCGTGCCTGTATGCGTGTATGTGAGTGCGAGTGTGCGTGCGTGCGTTGCTTGGCTCTTAGTATTAACATTTAATTTTGATTTATGTACAGATATGTCTTTTCATCTGCTTATAGCTATATGTATATATATATATGTGTGTGTGTATATATACAAACACACACATATACACTCACACACACACACACACATATATATATACATACATATATAATCTCATTAGACAGGAATGTAGATAGATTAGCTTTTTGATGGCTGCTTTATAATGCCACAAATCATCTGAGCATTATAGCCCCCAGTGCAAACACACACACACACAGTGTTGCAGCCCTGCACATCTGTTAGGATGTAGCATGCAGGCTGCATATTAATAATGATCGTTTTGCGAGATTATTTTAGTATTCGCGCACAGGCGGGGAGAGATGGATTTCTTTTCACAAGCTCCTGCGCGGCCGTACGCGGCGTTAGTCGGCGTGAGGCATTGCTCGCGAGCTCATTGCTTTCAAAAATCAAAGTTAAATGGGTCATCTATCATCAGAATTTGTGTCTGAACGACTTGTCTGAACATCAGTATGATTTATGGTTTGAATCGGAGGAGTCAACCATGCATGTTTCTTAGTTTATCGTTTTATGCTGTCTTCAATTAAATGTCTATAAACAGAATGATGGTTTTACGACATTGTCCATCAATAAAGACGAGCAGGGTTTTTTTTGCATGAGGATGTGTAATTTTCACAGAAATAATGTCCCCCCTTGACTTCTGGCGCTGAGGATTGTCTAAATCCTGTTTACGGAATCACAGGAGCCTCCTTTCACATTTTTCATCAACTAAATCGAGTCATTTGATCGTTCTGAGGTATATTTTTCCGTCCCTCTAAAATAATAGTAATCATAATAATATTAAACTAAGATCTTGATTATTCCCTGCCTGCATCGACAAGCAAAAAATCCATCTTAAATGATGTACATTTTTTGGCAGATTTTATTTTCTTATTGTACCTGTTTGTTGTTATTGGCATCGGTTTTTTCAAAATAAAAATAAATGTAGACGCCAGCGATATGTAAAGGTTATGAGCACTGTGTCAGTTGGTGGGGGAAGGGGGGCGATGAGGGGTATACAAATTTGAGGGAGGAGAGAGAGAAGGACTTTCATTTCACGTGAGGACATTGAGTAATGGCACTTTCGGCGCGCGTATTTATGAATATTATGGAATTTACGTGTGGCGGGTGAACGTCCGTCTGTTCTACTCACTCCCATCAGACACTAAACAGCGAACTGCTATTGTTATGCTGCAAGAGTGGCTTATATCTTTCAGAAGCCCTCAACCCCCCAACCCCTCACTCTTTTAATAAGGTTGAATCCACCCAGCTCAAAATAACACCACACAATTGATATGGCTGTAAACAAAGGCGATGGCTCGCCCTAAACCGCGCCGCCCTTCTCAACGTGGCCCGTCTGTTCGTCTTCCTCAGATCGTAGAATAACTCGCACACGTATTGACAGACGCAATAGCCTAAGAGATGTTGTTGGAAGATATCAAATCGAAGTCTCACAATTACTGGCAGGTTGGTCATCGCAGCGTTGTTCTGCTTTGGGGGTCACCGTTTTGGCAGGATTAAGCATCCGTCTAAATCGTAAATCACGTGGAACGGCTTGCCAAAGAACGCGAACATTAGGCGATTTAAAAAACAAATAATCTAGATTTCTTCACCGCGCCCTCAACCATTAAAAATGAAATCATTTAAAATGTCCAACGCTTAGAAAGTTATCCTGTGCAAATTACCGACGGCAACATGGAGATATTGATGCACCTTTTTACTGAGAACCCCAACACCCCCCTCTGCCCTTCCCGCCCCCTCTCTCCAATAATAATTCTTGCCGCAGAAAATGGCTTCCATCTCTAAATAGCACCTGTGACAAGGGGAGAAAAAAAATGGCATTGGGTTATTTACTAATTAAAAAGAGGAACTGATTTAATTTCTACCTTTAGCAAAAAAAAATATTTAAAAAAATGCAAAAGTGGAAGACCTTGGTGTTGGCTGAAGAGGGTAAAATTAATCAGCGTGCCATCTACGGCAGAGCCCCAGTTAATCACGCGCTGCAGATTTTTTTATTCAGAAAAATGATACATCTGCAGTAAATTACCATATCGTGCCACGCGATTCTGTCTCCACTGCGAGCGTTTTGTCATTTGAAACGGAGGCCTGATTAGCAAAACATCCAAGGGGATAGGCACGGCTACAAGATCTTGAATAAAAAAAATGCATTGTGTCTGGGATTCATGCTAAAACCCTTTCTGGATCTTCATCCACTCTATTTCGTTTGACAGCACGAGGAAGTGCGGATATCCACTTGTTTAAAAACAATCGCTCGGCTGCCAAGTAAACCCCCTTTAAAAATGGTGACAAGAGACGATCGTATAGGACGATCTTACTTAAAAATCTCACACGTGAATACGCGATTCACTAGCCAGATACCTAATTGATAAGGTTTCCCCCAGATTAATTACTTAATTGGATTTATGCTAGACCCTGTTAATTGGAAAATTCTAAAAGTAAACACAGCAGTGTGCACGTGAGATTCTGCGCCTGGGACATCTGCCTAGGATTTATCCTGCTATGGTTGAATCGGAGTTGTCACAACATCCTCGTT
Source organism: Aldrovandia affinis (assembly GCA_029706075.1). NCBI lineage: Eukaryota > Metazoa > Chordata > Actinopteri > Notacanthiformes > Halosauridae > Aldrovandia > Aldrovandia affinis. Next base: position 8,840,008 of record JAINUG010000016.1, read on the forward strand.
CACAAACATGAGAGATCGTGGCAATCTGCATGTGATAAATTGATGGAGAAAAAAAACGCTGGTCCGTTTTCCGACTTGATTTACTGACTGCATCGCTGCCAAGAGACACCGCCTCCACCCCCCCCCCACACATTAATCTCTCTCATTCCCTCCCAATTGAGACCGGACTGCTGTGCTCCTCCACTCAGACCCCCACTACGACACCCCCGGCTTTCTGGCGAGGGAGGTGACAGAGCGCACATCCTGAATCCCCCCTCTGCAGGGGTCTGTACCCCCCCCGGCCAGCCGTGGCGCCACAGGCGCCAGGGTCCTCCCAGCGGGACCCCGCCCCACACCCCCGATCCTTAAACCACTCCCCCGTTTGGCGGCGGCTCCACAAATCGCCACATCACTGCGGATGTCACGCGGCCCGCGGCAGGGATGCACAGAGACGAGGGAGATAGTGAGGGAGGGAGAGGGAGAGAGAGGGAGAGAGAGAGAGAGGAGAGGGAGAGGGAGAGGGAGAGGGAGAGGGAGAGAGGAGAGAGGGAGGGGGAGAGGGTGAGTGAGGGAGAGACAGAGAGAGACAGAGAGAGACAGAGAGAGAGGGAGAGGGAGGGAGAGGGAGAGGGAGAGGGAGAGGGAGAGGGAGAGATGAACGCTCCCCACGGGGCAGCGCGGAGTCGATCCCCCCCTCATGTCTGCATCCAGATGTGCGGACATTGTAGGAAGTGCGCATTCTCCCCCCCCTCACTCTCTCTCACCCCCCCTCTCTCTCTCCCCCCCTCAAGTTCTCTCTCTCTCTCTCTCTCTCTCTCTCTCTCTCTCTCTCTCTCCCCTCCCCTCTCTCTCTCTCCCCTCTCTCTCTCTCTCCTCTCTCTCTCTCTCTCTCCACTCTGTCTCCCTCCCTCTCTCTCCTCCCTCTCTCTCTCTCTCTCTCTCTCTCTCTCTCTCTCTCTCTCTAGTTCAAAAGAACAGTCCCGAGTCGTCACATCCCCCAAATTTCACGCCCCACTGTCTGCAGCATGTCTGTGAGCCCCTGTGCGCGCGATGCACACTTTCCTTCCATCGCCTCGTAGATGAGTGGCAGATGTAATTCATATCACGGCAGGGTTGTACATCATCAGAAAAGGGATGGGGTTTTTCCCCCATACCGCTGTTTCAGAAGGCATTTTTCCTCTGGCAGTGTTCCCCCTACTGTTTGAGGAAAGACTTGAACGCATCAAAAAAGGTGCACGTTGCAGAAACATACACCACACAGCATTTTTCAAAACCACTAAAAAAGGTGATGCAGTGGTCTTTTAGCAGCTATACCGGTGCGTATGACAGCACACTGGGAAAAATTGTTTTGCTTAGTGGATTTAACGTGGGGGGGGTGAGGACGTGCACAGATTACATACCTTTGCAATGATCTGTTTGGCCATTTCGTACACACGCCAGGTCAGGTATCGTAGCTGTTTCTGTGGGGCTGGTGAACGAGGCTATGCAAATGGGCCGGCTGCAGTGCCGGCGTTTCCCATACATAATGCATGCGCTTTCATAAACAGGGTTTTATATACACTGTCAATAAGGGTGTATATCGCTGTCTTCCAGAGTGAAGCCAAAATGGCGACGGTGAGGAACGAGCTCGTCGAGGAGTATGGAAATAAAGTGCGGGAGTGCGAGCCGAGCGCCAGACAGACAAATGAGCAGCTGGCCAGCTTGACAGAGACGCACGTCTGCACCAGAGAGGGGGTATAAAAAGTGAACTCGTTAAACAGGGAAATCGTGTGAGCTTCCTTCTTTTCATGTCAGACTTCTTCCTCAAAGAAGTCTAATGTTTCCCTCTCTGAATGCAGAAAATTCCTCGTGGAACGGGAATCAAAGTCAAACGCTTTTTTTCTCTTTTCTATGCGCGATTTAAAGAATTTATGTCAACGTCAAATGTGCGTAATTTAGCAGAAGGGACGAGGTATCGTCGAGACAGAGTTGAGTGAGGTCGAGTCCTGCTGGGGCCCACTGATGGGTTTTCAGGATGTTCTATCTGCTCCAAAATGACCCGTCTGTTATTCTCATCAGCATGTGCTCAGACCTTTCCCCAGACCTGTTTCACTTTGGGGGGGGGTTTTGAAACATTCTCTGTACCTTAGAAAGGATATCTAAAAGTTTGATGCGCGATTCTTACGGGTTCCCCCTGTTCCTCCCCCGACATCGAGCCGAGAGGGGGGGGGGTCATCCTCATCCGTGATGAAGATCGAAGGCCTCAACGGGAGCCGGGCTTTGGAAAAAGCGGGCCGAATTTGCTCTGGAATGAGGCGTTTGCTATTTACAAAAATGGCAAGAGCAGAACAAAATGGCAACCGTGCCCAATGCATGCTCGCACACACACACACACCACACACACACTCTGCGTTGAAGTGTCAGGGCTGCGGAGGAGGAGGAGGAGGAGGAGGAGGAGGAGGAGGCCTCAGAGACGAACGACACTCGAGTCTCTCCCACCTGGAGTTTGACGGCGTTGGCGCGAGGCAGAGAGAGAGAGGGAGGGAGGGAGGGACAGCCCCCAACAGCAGCTGCGAAATTACAACCTGCTTAATTTAATTACCCGCTGTAATTAATTCATATCTGCAGCCAAAAGAAAAAAAAAGAGAGGAGCGCTTGTGTAAAGAAGTCATTAGCCTAATTGCATAATTAATTGTCTGTTGCGGGATCCCGTTTTTAGCCGTGTCTTCATTATCTGATGTCTCGCATTGCCAACGGTTTTGGCGTGCGTTCTCAAATCTCTGGCAAATTGATAATTCAAAGCTGTCACACTGTGTAACGAGAGTCGTTTAGGGGCTCCATATGTTCGTGTTTGCGTAAAAAGGTGTCCGTATGAGAACGTCGCCCCGCTTCTCTCGAAACAGGCCCCAGAACGCGTGTCTGCGTGTACGCGTGTCATGGTTTAGTTCATTAATTAATTGACATGACACAAGAAAATATCATAGACGTGTAGAGCTTTTGTCTCTAGTGCCATCATACAATTTACCCATCATCAAACGACACTAAATGGCTAACTGCCAAAATAAAGGAAACACCAGCATAAAGTGTCCTAATAGGGTGTTGGGACACAGACTGTTTTTGATGAAAGTGCCTGCTCACGCCCTAGATGTGTTTTGCAGTCCGCTGATTCGGAGTTGCTCGTCTGTTTTGCCTTGCGTCTCGAATACGTGGACATCACGTTTGAGTATGTGCTTTTGACCACAGTTGCCCCTAGTTGATGATGTCTTTCCCTCAGACTTCCATGCCAACATCACCTTAGACACTTTTTCTTGTGAAAAATCAGCAAGTTGAGCAGTCTTCATCGCTGAAGCGCCTACCAAACATACCCCAACAATCACCCCTCTTTCAAAGCCACTGTGATCTCTTCTTCTAGCCATAGTAGCTGCCCAGCATTTTTATACATGACCCTAAGCATGCTGGGATGTTAATTGCGCAATTAACTCAGGAACCACACCTGTGTGGAAGCACTTGATTTCAATATACTTTGTATCTCTCTTTTACTCACATTTTGCCTTTATTTTGGTAGATACCTCTGTGTGTATGTGTGTGTGTGTGTGTGTGTGTGTGTATGTATGTATGTATGTATGTGTATGTATGTGTGCCCCACTTGTCTCCATCCTTCATCAGTGCTCAGGTTAAAAGGAAAGAAGTTGATGTCTCTTTCTTCTTTTGTCCCAAACGGCAGTGCTCTTCCAAAGCTCTCTCTTTAGGGATGTTTCGGTGGATGCTCAAAGCTCTTCTTTAGGGGCGGTGGATAGCGTAGCGGTCTAACACACCGTATCTTGGCTGGTCTGATACGAGTGTGCGCTGCCTAACAGGGACGCGGTTCCAAACCCGTCTCTACCAGACCAGCCCTGGTCTTCAGCGGTGTTTGGCTGTCCGCCCCAGGGGGAGGCGGGGAAGGTGAGCCGGCGGGTCCGCCATGAAGCACGTAAGGGAGTCTCCAGAACATGAGTGGGCAAATTCCGTCTCAAAGGAAGCGGAGTTCACTGCCTTTAGAGAATTAGCTTGCCTCGTAGAGACGGGTGGCAAGTTTGGAGGGCAAATAAAAAAAATAGAGGGTGTAATTGGCCACTAAATTGGGAGAATAAAATGGAAAAAAATCTGAAACAAATAAAAAAATATATACAATAAAATAATAATACATACATTTTTGCTCTGAGGGAGAGCGGACACAAACCAACAAGAGCAAAAGAGCATTTTTTAGAATAATTTTTACGTAATGAACACAAATCACAAACCGCTGTGCGTGACTCGGTGAAAGGGACCGTGTACGCGATGTTGGAAGTCGACAGACAGAGCTGGAGAACCAGGCCGCGTGGAGCGCAAGGTGCTGGCACTGTGAAAGCAGAGGGGGTATTCTTACAGTCCTCTCAGTTACAGAACTGGATACTGAGGAATTGTGCCGTTTCACTCGGTAACGTATCAGGACATGTTTTTGAAAACATTTTTTCTCATGCGCTGGTACCTGCATGTTGATCAAATCTGTTGTGCTTCATCCCAATGAAAGCCGAACACTCACAAGTTTATGCATTCCGCATTTGCCATAAAGAGCGATTTATTCAATTAAATCTGGGAAATTTCAGCACATTGCACCAGTTTTTGAGCCAGCAGCATGCATTCAAGAAAAAAGTGGGCAGAAGGATAATTTCGTAGAAGCGGTGGCAAGAAAGCCAATTGAATAGAGATTGATTGACATCCGTTGTGCATTTCCCCTTTAGCAATGCACGGATATGATAAGTAGTGGGGCCCCTAGTCTCACTGTCCTTTCATATTATATTATATTTAGAAGCGATACCTTGTGTTTGTGCCGAAAGCTAAAAGGCTTTTTTGTCCCTCTTCCTAATGCTATTGGCTGTGGTTCCAGGAAAGCATTAACTTTGTCATTTATAGAGTGTGCATGGCCTTAATAATCCTCCTCTCATCCCAATCCACATGGGAAGCTAATGGATCATCAGAGCTGAAAGTGACCGGCTCCTGGGCCTCAGATTGAGGCTTGCATATTGACAGCAGGCAGGAAATGTGTGGAACCCAATCCGCTTCCATCTCCACCCCCTTATAACCGTTATGTCCAAACCAATAAAAACATTAAAAAAAATAAAAATAAAATTACACCATGTTGCAATTACACCATGTCAAAGGCATTGTTATGAAAACATTTTTTTCATCGGCCTATTTAGCTCTCGTCCGTAGTCAGGAAACTCCAGGTGTGACTGTTGTTTCATGAAAACATTACCGACCACTAAAACTGTTGCAAATAAATCTCACAGTTTGCTCTCCAAATAAACGCACTTAAAAGGCAGTTATCCCTTCATTATGTTTTTAAACGATTGTGTGAATCTGTTGATTTCATACCCTGAAACTTCATACTTCACGAGCAGCGCGCTTCTCCTCCTCCTCGTCCTCTCTCCTCGACGCTGTGAGGCTTTGGGTCGCGTACACCAGAAACGCAGCGGTGATCGGCGATGTCTCTGTGGCTATTCTAATCACCCCCCGGCTTCTCTGCCGTGGCGACTGATGCTCGGAAATGAAACGGTGACCGTGGCGACCTCCCGAGGTGCAGTACAGAAAGGGGGCCATTGTGCCTCTTGCTGTGTTTATTTTGTGTGCCTAATGTAGAGGAGGCAGTATGATTTGATAATCCCATATCGGTCGAGGGATTTCGAAGGCTGAAGATTCTTTGTAGGATCGCAGACGGTGTGTGATTGCTGGCTTTGTCAAGATTCAAGTGCTCCTTCTGTTTTTTTTGTACAGCAATAAATACACACTATTATTACACATGCGGTTTGTACTCTGAATGTACTAATGAAGGCCATTTAAAAAACATCATTGTTACTTTGTGCTGTTTCTGCAGGTGCATTTTTAAAAATGTATATTTTTTAATTGGATCTTAATAGTCTAAGTATATTTAATGAATCATACTTTTCACACACACACACACACACACACACATATATTCATTTATATATATATATTTGAATATATATTTCTTCTTCTCTGCCTTATATATATATAAATAAATCTTTTATTTTTATAATTGGTCATATTCGGGAACCTAGGGCTTGTGACTACTGCTTCACATGGTCGTCTTACCTACACATTGTCATTTTTCAATCCCTCTAAGTCTTGAATTGAAGCAGAGATTTCTGCAATCAAGGGTTTATGTGAACTGTTCAACTTAAGAGTGTGGAGAGAGCATTGGCCAGTGTTGAGAGCAGCAGGACTGGGAAACCTGAAGGGAGAATTTAATTTGTGAAATAAATACTGTCTATTATGTCTTCATAGATAGGTGTTTCTTTAATGGAGCCGCTTTGATCACATAATATGCGAGATGAAGAACTCACTTCAAATCGAATATTCTTTTTTGGAGTTCTCCATCAGAAGGGTCAACGTGTCACTTTTCAAACGTGTTCAGTGTGAAGTTTTTAATCGTTCTGATTCGCCGGGCTCTAAATATGCTTGGATATAAGCTTCTTGGCTAGCGATATCTCAAAAGCCGTAATTTATTTAAACGGCACCTTGTGTATGTGCCAGGGGCGATTGTAGGATTTGACATTTAGGTGGGGGGGGCTCAGCCTGCAATGAGAATGTGAGATGTACACATGCAAAGCACAAGCCTACATTTTTTATTAATTTACTGTTACATTCCCCAAAACAAAAACACCACAATGGTGGTCACTCTCAAAATTGAAATACCTCTCTCTCTCTCTCTGTGGTATTTTAAAAAATAGATATGAAGTAAAAATGTTTTTTAGAAAAGAATGACTAAACATTTTCAGAGGGGCTGAGATGAAAGACAGGAGGCTAAAGCCCCCTAAATAGGGTCTCAAATCTCCCCTGGTACGTGCGCTTATGGGGAGTGATCAGCAATGGTGCCAGCGCCAAGCTGAGGTTCAGCTCTGTTCTGAAGTTGAGTGACGCTCACCCTGTCTCAGCTCTCGCGGTTGGAGAAGGTGGTGGAGGAGCAGGCGGAGGAGCTGAAGGACCTCCATCTCCAGCACAGGGTGTGGGCGGAGGAGAGCGGGAGGCTGCGCGCCCGGCTGCAGGCCCAGACCGTGTGCGCTCAGAGCCAGCAGGACGTCCTCACCAGCGAGGTGGGAGTCCTCAGTCACACGCACTCACACTCGCACTCACACTCTCACATATACGCATACACACTCACACACCCACACACACACGCACACACACACACACTCACACACACGCACTCACACACACTCACACACACACACACACACACACACACACACACACACACACACACACACACACACATACGCATACACGCTCACACACACACCCACACACACACGCACTCACACACACGCACTCATACACACTCACACTCACTCACACACACACTCACATACACACACAGTCACACACACACACACTCACATACACACACACACACACACTCACACACTCACACACACACACGCACACACACACACGCACTCATACACACTCACTCACACACACTCACATACACACACAGTCACACACACACACACACACACACACATGCATCAACACACACACTCACATGCGAGCACACACACACACGCACATGCACAGGGTGGACACACACTCACATGCGCACACACGCACACACACATGCCCACACACACATGCCCACACACACATGCCCACACACATGCACACACACACACACACACACATACATACACACGCACTCACACGCACTCTCGCGCACATACACACACACACATTGACATTAATACTCCACTCTCTCCATGTTCACAGATCAGCAGCACAGAAGGTGTGATCCACACGATGAAAATGCAACAGCTGGAGAATGAGAAGAAACTAGCCCTGGCATCTGAACAGGCATGTCTATGAAACCTGCACTGTTTCTTTAATACATACATACCGTTTCCCACATTCCTCTATCAAATCGTTTTCTGAGAGCTCAACGTTTTGATTAATGGCAAGAAGTATCACTCAGAAAACAAACAAAATAAAAATGATTTCTTTAACGGATGTGTATTACAGATCTACACACTGGAAAACAAGCTGCAAGAGGAGAAAGATAAATATTTGGGAGCAGAAAGTGAGGTTCAAAGACTGTGCCAAGTGATACACTCTTTAGAGAGGGAGCTCAAACAAGGGCAGCTGGCAGAACAGGAAGTCCTGTCGAAGGTAAGGGTAAACCGTGTGTGAGTCCAGCTAGCTGTGTGGATGTGTAGCTGTATGGATGGTGCGGCTGTGCTCTATTTATTTCCATTAACCCTCCCCCCACAAACTCTTCACCCGTCTCTACGGGGCAAGCTACTCTCCGAGGCCAGCGATGATCCACCTTCTTCGAGACAGAACTCAGCGACCCCATTTCTGGAGACACCCTTACGTGCTTCACAGTGAGTTCGTGCCGGATCACCCAACCCCCTCCCTCAGGAGCAGACAGCCAAATGCCCCGATCGGGGCTAACGGCCAGGGCCGGTCTGGCAGAGATGGGTTTCCAACCGCGTCCCTGATAGGCAGCTCACACTCGTACAGGACCAGCCAAGATACGGTGCGTTAGACCGCTACACTATCGGGCGCCCTGCGTTTACGATTCTTTAAAAATGTCAGTGGGTCTTAGGCTTAGTGAGTCGGAGGCTTGTGCCAAGCCACTCTCGGTTGAGGTCAGGACACACACCCATAAGTCACACGTTATGATTGTGTGTTCTTTCGAGGGGGTTGTGCGCGGGGCTTCTGTCCATGGAAAGAACAAAACATTTGGTAATTATCAAGTGGGTCACACGTCTGATTGGGTCTGGGCCGGCTCCCGGCGCTGCTGCAGGAAGTAAATGCGCTGCCCTTTGCTCTTCGTGAAATACAGCACGTTTGATCAAAATAGCCATTCTATTATTTTTGATTTGTTAATCATCGGAAGCTCAAGATGATGTATCGTGACGTAGTTCGTTTGAGGGACTTCACTGTCTCGCTCGCTTGGTTCTCGGAACAGAGTGTTATTTTTGGCGTTTGACGTCTCCAGTACGATGTTTCCATTCAATACGGTCTTGAAGGGGACATTGTCTGACATTTCCATCAGGACTTTGAGAAATAATTACTGGATGTTTTGCTAGACGTTTGCCACTGTCTTACATACGCCATGTTTTCAGTCTTTTTCATTTTTCATTTTTTGTCTCCCAATTTAGTAGCCAATTACACCCTCTCTTTTTCATATCAATCCCCCCCTCGTATTGTGAGTTCGCTACCATAGCCCTGTGACCGGCAGTGACGAAGGCAAAGTATCGTCTCCTCCAGCACTCGTCAGGCTGTCGACTGTAACTCCGGTACTCCAGAGCCGCTCCTATACGCAGCGAACTCATATTGGCTTCCCTCCCCCCTCCCTGGGGCGGGCAGACAATTGCCGCCCTCTAGTGGCACTCCGGTCGCAGTGGCCAGCGTTGAACGTTGTAACCGCTAGGCCACCTGGGAGGCCTCATACACAGTCTTTTTGAATGTTACAATGAAACAGCATGAGTAGATGTCCGTGTCTCCCTGGAAGGTTTTACGTTTGATATTCATGAGCGTCATTCTTAATGGCCCATATCTGATCAGGTAAAACTGAGTCTGCTCTTGACTGAATGATGGCTCGGTTTATGCTGACAGGCATCTGTTTAAAGAAGGGCCGTGCTACACAAGACATTCCTCACAGATCGTGTGCTATGCTTTTATAATGCGTCCGTGAGATGCACTCCCCTAAATATTCACTTAATGCGGCAGAATGCCATAACCAGTTATTCAATCTTCCATTTTAATTTTCCAGTGTTCAAATGTTCCTAACCAAAGTCCTGCTGGTTTCAAAAACCAGGTATTTCTGGTATGTACTATTCATATGTCAGCATCATTTTGCAACTTCAAGTTAGGTGTCACACCTCTGTTTTTGTTTCAGATATTTCTGTTTCTGATTTCCAGTTTTTCTCCCAATTTATTAGCCAATTATACCCTCTATTTATTTTGATTCGCCCTCCCCCACGGACTCGCCGCCCGTCACTATGGGACAAGCTAATTCCCAGAGCCCAGCGATGATCTGCCTCCTTCTCGATGGAACTCGCCCACCCACTTTCTAGGGACTCCCTTACGTGCTTCTCGGCGAGTTTGTGCCAACTCACCCTCCCACCTCCCACTGGGGCAGACAGCCAATCACTGCCCCTGATCGGGACTGGCTCTGACCGGGTTGCTGTGGGCAACTTGATTCCCAAGTGAATGCTTAGACCGTTACACCACCCAGAGGCCCCCCACACCTCTCTTTTGTATTGTTCATCCTAAATGCTGCTCAGTACATTAGGCCTGACTGAATTATGAGCTTTGCACAATGAAATCATGTTGAATAAAAAACATGAAATGGATTAACGCAATGTGAAGAGCGTGTATAGACTTCACAGTAGCCACACGTGTTTATCAGAAACGATCTTGCTCAGTGTTGTGCACGCACTGTGTTTATTCTTTTCTCTCTTGAATGAAGATGAATGAGCGTGAGGACAGAGTGAGAGCCATGCAGCTGGAGATGACGTCGCTCAGAGCCGCTCACGAGTCTTTGAAGAGGACGGTGACGGTGAAGGAGCGCTTTAACGGGGAGCTGTCCCAGGAGTGCACTGGCCTGAGGCAAACCCAGGGGTGCCTCCAAAACCAGGTACCTCCGCGCTGGGAGGACGGCTGGGAGTCCTGCTCATTTTAATCTTCCAGTATCGTTTATTATGTCAAATATTCAATATTGTAATGAGGTCTCATTTTTCTTTTTGGAGGGGTGGGGGGGGTGATACTCAGAGGATTTGGTTTAGCACAGGGTGTAAATGAAGGAATTTGGTCAATTTAAATTTCATTTAGCGAGCGATGTAAAATGGAGTCTCACTTTATATTGCTGCTGTTAAATAATAAATAAGTACATTAATGAAGCATACTAATGAGGCCTGTAATTGATATTGGATTTTCTTTAAAGCACTTTTTAAACTTCTTGGCAGACAGCCCTGCATTCTAATGGGACAGAGCACATCGCCCACGACGACGCAGACATTTCCGCTCTTATTGAATAGAAATGTGATTTAGTGATCGAAAGCAATGATCGAATGTAGGACATGTGCACTGGCTCTGCCTGCCTACAAGTGTGTGTCGAAATACAGCCACATTATATCAAGCGAAATTTTACATTAAACAGAATTTGGTGAAATTGCACATATTCCTAATTACGTTTGAATGATTGAATTGAATGCCCTATTAAAAGTTTTTTTAATGTCTCTTTTAGCTCCAAGTCTGCGAGGAGAAAGTTAATAGCTTGGATTTAGAAGTCGGACTGCTCAAGTCCAAATTACAGGAAAAGACAGAGCAATCTCAACAGCTGCAAGATGAAATTGTGAAGCAGCAGGAGGCTCTAAGCAGGGCGAATGAAACTCTAAAAGACACCAGGAGAGCAGCTGGCAATAAGGTAAGAGAGTCGAAGATCCCTTTTAACCCCTCCCTCCTTCTCCCTGGTTTAAATTTTTTCCATGAAATAAAAAAAGTTCTCTCTGAACTTTTCCCTGCACTTGTGAAGTATAATTCTTGGGATGTGCTGTTGAGCAGAATATGGAGTCTATTACGCCCATTTTAGTGTCTTATCTTAATACCAACACTCAGACACAGACGTTATTACTGTCGGCTGGCACTGAGCTATAAAGGACCGTGCGTGATGTGTAGTTTTATCATCGTAAAGAAAACCTTCTCGTATAGGAGCACAACGGAGTGGTTGCTAAGTTCTGTTAAGTGGATGTTGTTCAGGATCGTGTTTGGCACTATCACAGGGGGCACACCGGTGTGGAATATTACCGTGTTCAATAATATTTCCTGTGTCCTGCATTTCCTGCAGTCGCTAATGTTTCTTATTTAATAGTTTAATGTTGTCGCCGCATGAACAAAGGTTTGTTTGAAGTTAAATTAAACGCTTAGCTGCGATGCCCAAAGTTGGCCTCCCTCGTGGTGGGTTTCTGCAAATCCTCCCAAACTTTTATCTCCAGATTTGCTAAGCAAACAGTACAGCCATTAATTTCTGTACGGGGTCCTGTGTGTCTCTCCCCACATCTGCTTTGGGTTTACTGTAAAAACTGTCTCTCTGATCTCATATGTTGAACTACTGTAACTTTGCCACTGTCTGTTTCCTGTAAGAAAAAAAAGGAATGCGCTGAACAATAATATCTTTTGTTCCTTGCTTTCCTAACATCAGCACAGCTGAATAAATATCGGGAACGTTTTTATGTGGAATAATTTCTCCCTTGTCTGAGTTTGCGTTAATGCAGTGAGTCTCTGCGGTTATCTGCTGCTCTTAGATTTAAAGACCCCATCACATGGAGTCATTTTTTCTAAAGTATTTTTTTAATTTTTTATGTTTCGATAGGTTTTTCTGTGCCAAACAAGTGAATACATAAGGCAAGTTATTAAAAGGGGTGTGTGTGTGTGTGGGGGGGGGGTGTAATTTCTCATATTAAACACAGAAGATTGTTTGCCCAAAGCCACCAGATTACTGGTGAGACTAAGAAGGCGTAGTGGAACAGAAATGTGTTTTGTTTCAGCTGCTCCAACCTCCATTATTATAAAGAAAGAGAGTGGGGGAGGGGGGGGAAACAATTAAGGTCTGTGGGGGGGAGTTATCACGCCTGAGTGGGGGCAATGCGGCCGGGCCCAGAGCCAGCAGGAGCCACGGAGGATTCCCGTCATAGCTGAGCGAGCGAGCGCATCCCAGCAGCCTCTGCTGCCAGGCGGTGAGGGCGAGAGACACTGGGAGCACACTGTCTCTCTCTCTCTCCCTCTCTCTCTCTCTCTCTCTCTCTCTCTCTGTCTCTGTCTGTCTGTCTCTCTCTGTCTCTGTCTCTGTCTCTGTCTCTGTCTCTGTCTCTGTCTCTGTCTCTCTCTCTGTCTCTGTCTCTGTCTCTGTCTCTCCCTCTGTCTCTCTGCTCTCTCCTCTCTCTCTCTCTCTCACTCTCTCTCTCCCTCTCTCTCCCTCTCCAAATACCGCCCCCGATCGGGGCTGACGACCAGGGCTGGTCTGGTAGAGACGGGTTTCGAACCGCGACCATGATAGGCAGCGCACACTTGTAGTGATTTCATTTGATTGATCTAATCTAGATGCATCCACCCCACCACATTCCCATAATAGATACCGACCTGATATTTGATATGTGTTACGAGGTGTTCCTTCCTGGCATTACTGTCACCAAGTCCATCCCGGATGTGCTCCATCGCATCTGTGACTGGGAGGTGGGTCACTCAATACATTTACATTTTACATTTAAATATACAGCATTATCCAGAGCGACTTACACAAAGTGCATTAATACAATCAATCAATCAATCAATCAAAATTTATTTATTTATATAATACATGGTAAGATGAATCATGGTTGGTGCAAGAGATCAGTGTAGTAATACAGTGACAGACATCATTGTAGGCAGCTGCAAACCATACCTGTAACACAGAGAAAGGAAAAAGTTAGTGGGGTTTTTTTTTTGCTAAGCTTGCGACGCTTCCTGTGGAAGAAAACGTAAGCATAACTCTGTTACCTTTTTACACTTTGAGGGTTTTTCTGAGACCAGGAGAGGATAGTGTTCTCGCAGTAAAAAGGCAGTCATTGGGGTAGGATTAAATTATGATGATTGCAAAATTGAAAATCTGTCAAATAACAAAAAGTATTATTTTGACTTGCCGTTGTGTCGTGTTGGAATTTTAAATGCGAGTGTTGCACCTTTTTGTGAGGACAGGCCCGTGCCTTGTGCGTTTTGTCTGTTTTTCTTTGCCAGCTCTCAGATGCGTTTAATGTTAAGTTGTCTGTGCGGCGTTGCATATCTGATGTCAGCGCTCCAACATTATGCTACAATGAGCCTGTTAGATGTGCTTCGGAAAAAAGTGTAAAACAATATATTATGCATGCAAAAAAATGTACAAACACAAAGAAATTATGCAGTACAGATATGATACAGTTCTCTCCAGAGCTTTTGATGCAGTCTGCGAAACGTATTAAATGCTTTCTTGGCCACTGGCGAAATGATCCAAGTATCAAATAGCGCTTCCACGGATACCGTGCGCTTTTCATAACGCAGAAAACGCCCGCTTCTGATCTGTGACTCATTGAGGTTCACAACGTTAGCGGAATTCCTGTGGAGTTCGATAGCGTCTATGATTAAACTGCACTGTATTTCCATGTTCCTGAATATATATGTCCGTTCAAAGACAAGTCTCCAAAAATGCAGTTCATCCATCTCGGAGAAGTAAACTAGCGTAATGCACGCACGCGGTATCTGCTCTTCCGATAGTCAAACGCAGCCTATTTACATTTTTACAATGCAGGGGACAATTGGGGACATGCTATGATAAACCAAATGTTCTTTATTATTCTTTATTATTTCACTAATGGCCACGGCATCCTTGAGCTAATTTTACTCATCAATGACATCCTGGACACAGGAGTATGAAAGCATCGACTTTTGCCAGATGACGAACAGAAAAACATTAAAGTTCTGCTAAAATTGACCTTGACAATGTTTGCGTGGGCCACAAAAGCAATTACTCCCTAAATATAGTTTCCAAGGATGGCAAAAGGCAGACATAAATGCTTGAATTAGTGCGAGTTGCAGACATCGGCAAGTGGTATTGAATGGCAGTTGACCGTTTAACGAAGGAGAACTCCAGGTAATTAAATCTCAACGTGCATTTGCGTGGCTCACACAGAGAGAGAGAGAGAATCCAGCAAACTGGAAACGCAATATCTGGAATGAGTGGCGAGCTTATAATTTTTTTGTGTGTGTGCAAAGTTGCCTGATGCTCTGTCATGTGAGACGTGTTCCTTCATGAGCGCGGGGTGAAGGTCAAGGAGCTATCTTAACTTCATCAATCGTGCGGACAGTTACAAACGACCTTTCACTTTCCATAAGACACTCGATATTCTCAATTGGAGGGATACATTTTTCTGTGTTTAGAAGATTGGGAAATAAGAGCCCTTCGTGTTGGGGAAGGGTTGCCGCCATGGCGAGATCCCTCTAAGCGGTTCATTCACCCCGTGCGCTGATTGAAACTAATATCTCATTTAAAGGAACTGACTCCTCATTCGCCGAGAGAAGATTGAAGATGTTATTGAAACCAGAGATAAACTCCCAGCATATAAAGTGGTTGATTAGACAGAGCGGCCGTAAAAACAAAAACAAAAAAACCACAACAAACAAAAGCGCAGTGCCGTACGAGGCTCGTGTGGGTTTCCTGACTGGGAGTGAAGCGTCTCGCGTGCGATGACTGGTCATAACGAGTCCGCTGACGACCGTCACGTAATGTGGGCGGAGAAATTAAGTGCACGTTTTTCGCCGAGGAGTAAACGTGATGGTCAAGAACAATGTTTTCTCAGATTGTTATCTGGTAGTTTTAGACGTTTCTTTTTAATTGCAACGAATGGATATTTTGTTCTGAGGAATATTTTTGTAGAGGTTTAAAGGGAAGGACACGGGGGCCTTCAAAGACCAGCCCGGCTCTGGCTGAGACTAAAAGTCAGGTGTAGCGGGCAGTGGATAGCGTAGCGGTCTAACGCACCTGTATTGACTGGTTCTTTACGAGTGTGCGCTGCCCATCACGGTCACAGTTAGAAACCCGTTTCTACCAGACCGGCCCTGGTCGTCAGCCCCGATCGGGGGTGGCGTTTGACTGTCCGTCCCAGGGGGAGTGGGGAGGGTGAGCCGGCTCGGGTCAGCCGTGAAGCACATAAGGGAGTCTCCAGAACGTGGGTGGGGGTGAATTCCGTCTCGAAGGAAGCGGAGTTCGCTGGCCTCTGAGAATTAGCTTGCCGCGCAGAGACGAGCGGAGAACTCGTGTGGGGAGGGCAAATCTAAATAAATAGAGGGTGTAATTGGCCACTACATTGGGAGAAAAAAAAAAAAAATCAGTTGTAGCATGTAACCGTGTTGCTTTTACACTGCATTTGAATGTTTCTCTGTTAACGGGGCACCTTAGAGGTGTCTTGTGACTGTTCTCTGTTAACGGGGACCTTAGAGGCGTCTTGTGACTGTTCTCTGTTAACGGGGCAGGTTAGACTGTTCTCTGTTAACGGGCAGGTCTTGTGACTGTTCTCTGTTAACGGGGCAGGTTAGAGGTTAGAGGCGTCTTGTGACTGTTCTCTGTTAACGGGGCACGTTAGAGGCGTCTTGTGACTGTTCTCTGTTAACGGGCACAGGTTAGAGGCGTCTTGTGACTGTTCTCTGTTAACGGGGCACGTTAGAGGCGTCTTGTGACTGTCTTGTGACTGTTCTCTGTTAACGGGGCACGTTAGAGGCGTTTGTGACTGTTCTCTGCGTCTTGTGACTGTTCTCTGTTAACGGGGCACCTTAGAGGCGTCTTGTGACTGTTCTCTGTTAACGGGGCACGTTAGAGGCGTCTTGTGACTGTTCTCTGTTAACGGGGCACGTTCCATGTCCAGTTCATCTTGTGACTGTTCTCTGTTAACGGGCACGCAATCTGGACAGATGTCCAGTTCAGCAACACGCAATCTGGCAGACGGACCCCGTATCCAAGTTATTTTTGAAAAAAGAAAAGGCCTAACGACCTTAACTTATCTGATATTCTCATCCTACCTCGTGTGATTGGCAGGTGCAAATACAGAAGAAAAATCTCATTTACGACTCGCCGTCGTTGAAATACACCGCACCACGTTTACGGGAACGCGTGATGAAAATATGGCAATGTGTCAGAAAGCAGGCGTTGGTTATCTCCTGCGTTCCCTCGACATGACAGCTGTTCCAACTTTCTTCTGCAGATATGCAAGAAGGAACACAAACTGGCTGTGATACAGAAGGAATTGATAGAGGTCCAAACTAAGTATTCAGAATGTCAGAATGAGGTGAGTATATATATGTGTGTGTATATATATATATATATATATATATATATAATAGAGTATTATATTTGTAGATATTCTACATCATTTTGGGTCTTGTGTACTATCTGCATCACTGTCTCCTCAGGTTGTGATTACACCTCACTGTAAGTGAGTCCTTTTAGGATTTTTACTGTTCAAATTGTACAATTTTATTCCATTAATGTGATCCTTGGAAGTCATGTTATGTGTACACACACACACACACTCACACTGCTGTTATTGATCATGTAATCTCACCTTGCAAACAGCGTTTTTTGCATCTGGAAGAAAGAAAAGAGAAGAAAAATCATAGTTTAAGTAGTGCCATTTGTCAAGTAATTAATTAATGCTAATATGTTGATCTGAAAATACAGCGGTTGATGGTGTGTGTTGAACAGCACGTCTGCAATGGAAGCTGTTGTGTTTCTCAGCTTGAGATTGAGCAGACATTTGTATTATTGTATGTTATTTCGTTTTTGGTCTTTAAAATTTGTAAAAAAATAATAATTCCATTTGGTTCTTTTGTTCAAAACCAAGGTGCTGCCCAAACAGGAGTAGTAAACTAGTGATTTCCTCCACTTTTGTTAACTGTGAACGAGAGAGCGAGGGGAGGGCGAGGGATAAGTGATTTAGAATGAGGCTTGCATCCTTGTTTTGTGCTCCCAGTCGCTCCGTAGGGAGAATGTGGCGCAGCAGCTGGAGGAGGAGGCTGGGCGGCTGACAGCCCAAATAAAGGAACAGTCCCAGGACATTACCAAGCTGAAGAGCGAGAGGAACCAACTCCAGCTCCAGCTGACGGTTGTCATGGAGAAACACAGAACAGCGCAACAAGAGGTACACGCAGGCCAGGACACAGGAAGCCTTCCGTCTCAGGGTTTAAACGCTTCATTATCATACATTTTGTGCCACGCTCGACCCCATTGTCACTGTTTTTTGAGCAACCTCTCAAACTGTCCCCTAAGTTGCACTGCGTCCTGTCCTTATGACCAGGATTGGACGTTTTTTTTTTTTTCATTACATTTTTTTTTGTGACGTTCCCTTAAAAAGGAGTCAAGCTAAATTATTTCTGCTATCAAAACGATTATCCTATTTCGTACTAGCTGACTTGAAAAGTACTGACCTCGTTTGAACTCAGCGTTTCTCCTGCCAGAGTAGGAGTAGAAAGTTTGAATGTGAATGAAAGTGGATCTGTTGGATGGCAGATTTGAATGTGAATGAAAGTGGATCTGTTGGATCGCAGATTTGAATGTGAATGAAAGTGGATCTGTTGGATGGCAGATTTGAATGTGAATGAAAGTGGATCTGTTGGATGGCAGATTTGAATGTGAATGAAAGTGGATCTGTTGGATCCCAGATTTGAATGTGAATGAAAGTGGATCTGTTGGATCGCAGATATGCGGTGGATGTGCATTGTGTTTGAGGTTCGGGTCCTTTGACAGCGTTTGATTTCCCACCGTAAACCTAACTGAAGATAATCTGAAGGTGTCGCAGCTGCACCTGTGCACTACTGAAACACGTGGTCCGGAGAAGCACAGCACTTCAGAAGCCCTCTGCAGGTCCACAGGTGTACTTGATGGGAATTTAACGGTGCGATCTAGATCGGACACCTCTTAAAGGCACGCACAGATCGTGAAAAACAATGGAGACTCTGCCAGCCCTACTAACGACAATACAACCGTAATCATTTCTGAACTGTTTATTCTGAAAGAACGATGCATAATTTATATGGTGTATGATAAACATCTTCCAAACTCCTTAGATTGTTAAACAAGGATCTCAGCAATTAGCACACTGTGGTCTCAACGCTCAAATTGTTACTTTTAGGGAAAATGAGAGCATTTCAAGCTGAAAAATCTAAAGTCAAATTTTATTCAAACACGTTTCAAAGTAAAGATGATGGTTCTGTGTGTCTCAGTAGGTAGAGCGTGGTTCTGTGTGGCTCAGAAGGTAGAGTGTGGTTCTGTGTGTCTCAGTAGGTAGAGCATGGTTCTGTGTGGCTCAGTTGAGGTAGAGGTGAGCATGGTTCTGTGTGGCTCAGAAGGTGGAGTGTGGTTCTGTGTGTCTCAGTAGGCAGAGCGTGGTTCTGTGTGGCTCAGTAGGTAGAGCATGGTTCTGTGTGGCTCAGTAGGTAGAGTGTGGTTCTGTGTGTCTCAGTAGGTAGAGCATGGTTCTGTATACCTCAGTAGGTAGAGCATGGTTCTGTGTGGCTCAGTGCTGGAAGTCACTTTGGATAAAAGCATCTGCTAAATGGCATATATTATTATTATTATTATTATAGCACACATCCGAGAACTTTAAGTATACCTCTTGGTGAATAACGTATGTAATTAGAATGTATATCCATGTGCTGAGTAGGCTGCAGATGTATCAGAATTGCTATACTTCGGCCTCCCGGGTGGTCTAGCGGTAAGAACGTTCTATGCTAGCCACGGTGACCAGGGTTTGATTCCACCAGGTCGCACCAGTTTTGGCTCTGTCCCTGGAGTGCCTCTAGGGGGCGGCAATTGGCTGTCCACCCCAGGGAGGGGGGAGGGATAAAAGGCGAAAGAAAGACTCGCTGAGTATATGAGTGGTCGTGCGTTGGTGACAGGCTTTGGCCTAGGCGGGCACTGGCTCGAAGGAGGCAGTGCAGCGCTCGCTACTGGCCGGACTACGGCAGCGAGTTCTCATACGAGGGAGGGGATAATTGGCACGAAAAAGAAAGAGAGGAAATTGTATACTAAAAAGAATCGCGAGTTTGGTGGGGGTTTGATTCTCCTCTGAATCTAATACTTGAGAGGAGAATCATCGGGAGGATGTTTTAATGACGCTGCTTGTTTTGCTTTGCTACACATTTTCATACTCCTCGTTAACAGGTGAGCAGTCGGGACCAAGTGATTCTGCAGCTGAAGACAGAGCTGAAAACCAGAGAGGAAGAGTGCCGCGGCGCCCAGGAGGAGGTGAGTGCCCCCCCTCAACCCCGGTCCCCCCCCTCGACCCCAAACCCCAAACCCCACTCTGCCACAGGCCATGAAAAATGTATGAGCTCGTGTTTAGAAGAAGTGGAATAATATTCAATATTTTAGCCTGGCCATGAATACAGATGGGTGTTGAACCTTTTGGTGCAACCCGCCCCCCCGTGCCTTTTGTTTTGAAATTGCATTGAGGGGGCAGCGGATAGCGTAGCGGTCTAATGCACCACACTTTGGCTGGTCTGCTACGAGTGTGCGCTGCCTGTCAGGGACGCGGTTCGAAACCCGCATCTGTACCAGACCAGTCCTGGTCATCAGTCCTGATCGGGGGCAGCGTTTGGCTGTCCGCCCCAGGGGGAGGGGGGAGGGTGAGTCAGCTCGAGCTCGCCGAGGAGCAGGAAGGGCGTTCATGGTCGGATTCTGTCTCGGAGGAGGCGGATCTGCTGGCCCGGGAAAAATTGGCTTGTTACCCGGAGGACGGGCGGCGGACTCGTGGGGGAGGGTGAATTGAGATAAATAGAAGGTACAAATTCTGAGAAAAAACTGGAAAAAATGTGAAACTATAAATTTAAATAAAAAATGTTTAAAATAAATGTAAAAAGAGAAAATGCATGGAGACGGTTTTCGCCCTGCTCAGCTGGGTCTCCAGGAGCAAGAGGTGAACAGGCTGAACGAGAGGGTAAAGAGTCTGCAGGCCGAGGTGAGGGAGCTGTGGGAGAGGGGCCAGGACGGGGAGCAGCGCCTTGACCGTGGGGAGGAGGACAAGCGGAACCTGCAGCTCCAGCTCAACATCACACAGCAGCAGGTAAAGGAGGGTTCCCCTCTCGAACCGTCCGCACCCGAACGCTCTCACACACCCACAGACACGCCAGGCTCCCAAACGGGCCGTCCCAAGCGATCTTATACTATATATATATAGATATATATACGCCATTTAGCAGACGCTTTTATCCAAAGCGACTTACAGTAGTGAATGCATACATTTTTCAGTATATGTGGTCCCAGTGGGAATCGAACCCACAACTTAAGCGTTGCCAACGCTCTACCTCCGAGACAGCACTCGCCAAGCCGCCCGTCAATTTTGCCCTCTTTTTCATGTCAACTATCCCCCCCCTCGTATTGCGAGCTCCCTACCATAGTCCTGAGACCAGCAGTGACATGCGGCGGAGCACCGCCTCCTCTGAGCTGGAACCCGCCAAGCTGCCACCATAACTCCGGTACTCCAGAGCCACTCCTATACGCAGCGAGCTCATATCGACTTCCCTCCCCCCTCCCTGGGGCGGCCAGCCAATTGACACTCCCAGAGTGGAATCGAACCCCGGTCGCAGTGGCCAGCGTTGAACGTTGTAACCGCTAGACCATCCGGGAGGCTATTTTTTATTGATTTTTGATCCCAAACTCTATTTTTGATCGTGCATCGTGTTCCTGTATCACCTGAAAAACTATGTTTCCTTTCCAAACAGTATCATAAAAGAGAATTTAGTGAATTGTCTACGTCAGGTTTATGAGAATAATGTGTCAGGAGACACCAAATGGCGTGTGTTAGCCTCGCTCCTCCTCCTAAATGAATCATTAAACAAGTTCCTCTTCCCTCTCAGATGAAGCACCAGATGAAAACCGTGGAGCAGCTGGGCTCAGAGCTGGACTCCACCAAGCAGGCTCACACCACGGACATGGAGCGCTGGAACCAGAAGGCCCTTATTCTGCAGAACCAGCTGGACCGGGCCTGCCTGGACCTGCAGGACAGCCAGAGCAGGCTGCAGGAGCAGAGGCTAAAGACCAGGGAGCTGGAGTGGATGGCCAAACAGCACGAGGCTGCCCATCTGGAGGCCCTGGCTAAGGTAAGGGACCTCACACTCACACATATGCACACACACACTCACTTACACACACACATTCACACTCACACACACACACACACATTCACATTCACACACACACACATTCACACACACACACATTCACACACACACATGCACACACACACACACACACACACACACACACACTCATTCACACTCACACTCACACACACACATGCACACTCACACACGCACACATTCACACTCACACACACACATTCACACTCACACACATTCACACTCACACTCACTGTGAGAGCCGGCAAAGTAGGAGGGCGAGTTCTGTCTCAGAGGAGGCAGGTCATTGCTGGCCTCTGGGTATTAGCTTGTCCCATAGTGACGGGCGGCAGAGGACAAATTGATTTATTTGTGGGTACAATTGGCCACCAAATTTGGAGAAAAACTGGGAAAAAATCTTAACACATTTATGCGATAAAAAAAGAAAAAAAAGAATTTAAAGCAGAGAAACACTTGGATAAAGCTGCTCTTGTTAATTTGCCCGGTGTCAGGAAGTTAAAGTGCTGTATTTAGCTTTTATCTTAGCAATTAACTTCAGCATCAAGATAATTTAACCAGGAGCCACACTCTGCTGTCACACGTCACATGAATTATGGTGAACATTTTTCAGCGTGCCAAAAGAGAAGAAAATAATACAGCCATAATCGTTTTTCAAAGAAAATGATATTTTTCTTGTTTACTGACCATGAGCGATCAAAGTAGGACAGCGACATAGTTTCACTCAAAGGGTTATGTCATGATGTTGTGTTATAATGCATCGTGTGTGAAGACAAAAACACACAAGATGAAAAGAACACACAGGTCCAAAGGTCATTCTGAGGCCTTTTCCTTCTTGTTTCCCCCTTTTTAATCTTTCTTTCATAGGTGAATTGTAAAGCGATGTTTTAACCACGCGTTGTTTTTATTACATTGAATTGAATTGAACATTGGATTTATAAAGCGCTTTTCAATGACAGGAGAAACTCAACCACAACATCAGAAAAGTGTTAACCTACCTTCGCAGGCTGTTGTTAAGTAATTCAGTAGTCCTATTAATCTTGTTGCAATACTGGAAATACTGCACAATGGGTTCTTTTCCCACACGCGGGGGCAGTTACGAGCTCAGTCACGTTTTCACACATCTCTGTGTTGTTTCACGTGCGTCCCTTTCCATGGCTGTGGCCGCAGATCCAGGATGGAGCTGAGCTGGTGAACAGACTCACGGCGGAGATGTTGCTCTTAAAACAGCGCGTCGAGGACGTCCAGACAGAGCTGACGGACAGCAGGACGGCCGCCAAAAAGCACGAGGTGACATCCGACATCTTCAGACAGAAGTATCAGACGGCGATGGAAAAAGCACAGCAGCTGGAGGGACAGATCCAGAGTCTGGAGGAGGAAGTCCGGTACGCCAACAAACAGGTAATCCCACCCTGTGTGGTCGCACTAGCTGCCCCATCTGCTTAAATCAGTCACGAATGGGTGGCTTAAATAGATCTTGGGTGAAGAAATTGATCATTGACTATCGAGGATGACACCTTGGTGTGGCGGGGGTGCGGCGGGAACTGCCCGGGTGGGCCGGCACGAGCTTGCCGAGGAGCGTCTAGGGCACAGGTGTCAAACTCATTCCATCGAGGGCCGAGTGTATGCAGGTTTTTGTTGCAACCAATGCACTACACCAGGTGATTTCACTAATTAGCTCACTTCTTCAGTGGAGGCCTAATTGAAATCACCTGAATGCATTGGTTACAACAAAACCTGCACACACTCGCCCTCGATGGAGAGACACCCCTGGTCTAGGTGTCTCCAGAGAGTAGGTGGGCGAGTTCCGTCTCAGTGGAGGCGGATCATTGGTGGCCTCATAGAGTTTGTGGGGGAGGGCAAGTCGAAAGAAATAGAGGCTATAACTGGCCACTAAATTGGGAGAAAAATGGGGAAAAAATCTGTGCACTAAATACGTAAAATATATATTTTTTTATTATTATTATTATTTTTTTAATATACGATGAAGGTTCTCGAGGCTCAAGAGGCGGCGAGCGGCCTGAGAGCGGAGATCTTGACCCTGGAGCGGCGTTACGAGGAGAGGTGCAAGCAGACAGAGAACTCGGAGGAGGCGATCGACCAGCTGACAGATGAGCTGCAGGCGGCCCAGGACGGTCTGAAGAGCAGTGGCGATCGCCTCCTCGAATACGAGGGACTGATCGAGAGGTTAAAACAGGAAGTGGACGTTCAGCACAAAGAGGTGAGCCGCTGCACACGTCACTCCTCTCCAGAGCTTCCGTAGGGCCCTCTTCCATTGCACATTCGAAAACAAGAACTGGTCCAAATGGGAGCTAACAGGAACTAGCGCTAGATCCGGTTCTAGTTACCGTTTCAGTTTCCACCGACTTCAGGGGAAACTGTAACGGTTGTAGTGATGATCCAGCATGTCGTACCATCGATGAGTTTTTCTGTCCGCTCCACTCTTGTTGTGATCTTTCAGTTTTATATAGTCCTGTTTCAGTTTCTTTATTTTGAAACGACATTGGTCAGTATCACGCTTGTGGCCCAGTTCCCTCAAACGCAGCGATATTTTCCGATATGCCTTCTCATTTATTTTCATTCCTTCAAGCTCTCCCGTTGAATTTCGTCCTCTGGCCAAATGGCGATGAGAGCTTGGACCTCGTCGTTGCTCCAAGGTCTCATGGTTTTCTCCATTACGCTGATATTCCTTCTTCAACAAATGCTAACAACAATGCTTCTTCCCCCTCACTGTCAGTCGCTTGAGTGAGGCAAACCAATCAGCAATAAACAGTGCTGTTAGTCCTGCCCCCAAGGTCATGTTTGGTAACCAATCAGTGATGAACAGTCTCTCAGGGCTACGGGGCTCTGTTCAAATGTTTGCATGTTGTGGCAATATATATACAGTGCCTTGAAAAAGTATCTGGCCCCCAACACTTTTTTGACATTTTCTTGTCTCAGATGCTGAATTTGAAATAAATTCAAATGGGATTTTTTCCTACTGATCTACAAAACCCCCCCAAAAATCCAGAATTTTCAACAATTTATGAAAAAGGAATAACATAAATAAAGTATTCATACCATTTTATAATAGCTAGCCTAAATTTGCTCAGGTGAAATAAATTCTTGCTAAAAATTACATCATTAGTGAATCACCTGCTTTATATTAATCTGTGAGGATAAATGCCCCTCTCTCTGCAAGGTCCCACCATCTTGTCTGGAGGCCGCAAGAAAAGATTCAAAATGAAGACCAAAGAGCATTTTAAGCAAGTGAGGGATATTAATATAGAGAAGCACAGATCTGGGGAAGGGTACAAAAAATGTAGAAGGCCTTGA
Organism: Aldrovandia affinis; assembly: GCA_029706075.1. Lineage (NCBI taxonomy): Eukaryota > Metazoa > Chordata > Actinopteri > Notacanthiformes > Halosauridae > Aldrovandia > Aldrovandia affinis. The sequence continues at coordinate 8,865,019 of JAINUG010000016.1, forward strand.
ACATCCCTCGGAGCACCGTGCAGTCCATTGTACTGAAGTGGAAGAAATAGGAAACTACCACCACACTGCCTAGATCCGGACGTCCCACCAAACTCAGTTGCCGGACAACAAGGGGGCCTCTCAGAGAAGCTACTTTAAGCCCAACTGTAACCCTGAATGAGTTACAGAAGTCACTGGCTGCGATTGCAGAAGATGTACATGGGTCAACAATGTCCAAGTCATTCCACAAAAAGGGCTTCTATGGGAGAGTGGCAAGGAGGAAGCCATTGCTGAAAATAAACCATATTCTGGGCTGCAAAGAATGAGCAAAACGTCACTTAGGAGATACTACAGAAATGTGACAAAAAGTATTGTGGTTTGGTGAGACTAAAGTTGAACATTTTGGCTTAAATACTAAGCTGTATGTGTGGCGCAAAGTCAACACTGCACACCAGCCAGATAACACCATGCCCACCGTTAAGTATGGCAGTGGTAGCATCATGTTGTGGGGATGCTTTTCATCAGCAGGGACTGGCAATCTTGTCAGGATTGATGGAAAAATAAATAGTGTACAATATAGAGAAATCCTGGACAAAAACCTGCGCCCCTCTGTCAAAAAGCTCAAACTGGGTAGGAAGCTGGTGTTTCAACAGGACAATGATCCGAAGCAGAGGGATGGCTTCAAATGAAGAAGGTAGATGTTCTAGATTGGCCCAGTCAGAGTCCTGATCTCAACCCAGTAGAAAATCTGTGGCAAGAAATAAAAAGTTCTGTACATCACCACGCCCATCCAACTTGACACA